>JAVJGI010000001.1:13999514-14066123 GCA_035590275.1 Ibycter americanus | reverse complement strand
CCCCCCCCCCCGGGTTTGTGGTGGTTTTTTTGTTATTGTTGTGTTTTCTTTGGGGGTGGTGGTGTGTGTGTTTGCGGTTTAGGTTTTTTTATTCCAAATTTAAGTCATCCTCCTTTTTGCATTCTCTCTGCTTTTTCTCCCCAGGGTTGTCAGAAGAATAAAAATGTGCATCCCACAGTTATTCCATCACAGTCTGCAAAGTTGTCCAAGATTTAAGGAAAATGATCTGTTTTAACCTCCTTGCTGAAAATCTACCCCAGATGTTAAAGAAAACTGTACTGCTTGTTACTCATGAAATGGCAGTCTTCCTTCTGAGCCGATACTAAACCAAACATCCTGTAAAGTGTTATTAAGTGTTGTGCCATGGAGTAAGGGTGCAGGGAGGCACAAATCTTCAGACAAAATGTACAACTCAATCCTAATCATTATAAAAATAATAGAAAAAGAGCCTTCTGTAACTTCTCACAGCAGAAACAGTGTTAACATTAGCATCTTTGCCAAATTCCACCATTCAAATTTACATGCTAACTGGCTTCCCTCTGCAATTTTAGTTGGTTTAGTTTAGTTCATTCATTCTTTCTTTGGCAGCACTCTGATTTCCCTGCTCTGTTCACCTCCTCTTTAAGAAGTCCCAAAGTAATCTTTCTGCACATTATTATCACAATGATATTTAATATGTTCATAAGACATAGCTATAAGCAATGCGCTGCAAAGGCAAATACGAATCTAACAATCTCTATGATCTAAATGAAATCACAACAGGACAAATAATTGATGAAATTAAATAAGCAGCATCAACTTGAAACTCACCAGCTTTTCCCTGAACATACAAAGGTGTACTTCTGTTAGGAACTCTCTGTTAGTCCCTCCCTCTGCACGTTAAGAGGTCTGGCATGCCTACAGTCAGTACTAGTTACAGTTACAGAATTATGAAATTCACATCGCTTACAAGAAGAAATTGTGATTTCTTAGAGATGAGATTTTATTTCATCAGTTCTTTCTCCCCGTGTGAGGATGGGAAGGGTGTTTAAGAAGGCTCTGCCATGCTCCCAAATCCCTTTCTGCACTATGGCTTACTGCAAAATGAACTTCTCATTCAGGAATACAAATTCAGTGGCAATTCTTAACACTGACTACTCACACTGCACTTGCAGCATAACACCTAGTTGTCTTCACTCTCTCTCTTCCCCCAACATTTCTCCACTCTGCATGTAATAGTCCACCCTGCTCACTTGCAAATGCATGCTCTTGGCTAGTATGACTGCAACTAGACTAGTGGTTTTATTGCTATCACAAACAGTCCAAGAAAAAAACCCAAGATATTCCTTAAACTACATTAGAAATTTAGGCTGATGTAACACAGATTGAAGTTCAGCATCCAAACTCTGTCAGGGTCCATCCTGCAATCACTACCTGCCTGTCCTCCAGCCCCCAGGAACCATCACTGCAGTGCTCCCCCTTTTGCAGCTATGAACTAGACCCATTGCCTCCCAACACACAGGAGAAATGAGAAGTCTCCTCCATTGCAGCCTACAACAGCTGACCAGAGCAGCAAACAAGTATCAATTTGTGGTGAGAGTTACATCCTACCTGCTTATCAGGTTTAGCGAAGTTACAGAACAACTTGAGCCCCTGTCCCAGTACAAACTGAAACTATAGTGGCGACTGAATGACCATTTGTCCTTTATTTCAGAGGACACCTCTCAACTCATTTCAGTTTTCACACAAGCAGAGAAGATTGAACCAACCTCCTCTTTGCAGCGCAACACTAAGCAAGGTAACTGCTGTTTACAGCCTTATTTTCAGCAAAGAGCACTAACTAGCCTTTTAGGAAGAACAGTCTTAGCACTTTAGACAAAATATTCCTTCTGCCTCATCTTAAAAGATAACTGGACCCCTGAAATAAAAACAATAGTAAGCATATTCACAGCTGAAAGTTTGCCCATTTAATGCAACATGAGCCCAGGCCTCAGGTTTTGCATTTGTGACTCCGACAAGGAAACAGCACAGAGGAAGCAAATCTCCCCAAAGGCTCATTAACAGCTACACAAACAGGTGTTTGCTGCATACGGGGCATTTGAAGGTTTTACTACAAAGACCAGGACAGAGCAGCAAGTCAGCTCCCTGGCTGGGTCTAGAGACAAAAGCCTTACCACAGCTTTCCAGGTTCAGCAACATACAACAAGGGGATGGCATGCTGGTGCAGAGCTGTGAGGTTGTCAGAGCTGTCAGAGATGCCTAAGAACATGGAAAAAGAAATTTTCTCTTTGAGCTTTGGCTGAGACTTACAAGAGACTATCTGAAGATAGAAGGGGAAAAATTCAACTTAAAAAACTATGGTTTATATTCATCTAACATCTTTATAAACAAGGGAGCTGCAGGTTCTTCACAAAACCTTACAGCAGTGACTTCCAACATTTTGTTGTTGGTGTGAACTGAGCTATGACTGCACATTAGTGAGAAATTACATCAACCATTATAGGAAAGTTTTGTACTGCTTATGCACAAGTTTAATTGTTCATGATGAATTCCTGATATAAAAGGACATATAAAGGGGACAGAAAAAAATATTTTCTCATAAAAGCAATTATCTTTTCTGTAATTGTTCACATTTCTTAGAAAATAAAAATAAAATTACTATATGGGCAAAAAAACCCAAACATTATTCACATAGACTACTGGTTGTAAAAGCAAGTTAAATAACGTTCTCCAAGACTGACTCGTTGAAATTATAAACCTGGAAGGGCAAGTCACTTGCCAGTAAAATACTAATTTTTTCTTTCAATTAAGAGAGTATTTAAAAGCTTGCCTTAAAGAGTATGTTCTTCTCCATGGCCACCAATGACTCATGACATCAAAACATTTCTCATGTAGTTCATTATTGCACAGCTGAAACAGAAATCATTAATTGCCTCCTCCTGATTATTTTCAATATAGCAATGAAACCATAGCAAGTATATTAGTAAACACAGAAGTATAATACAATCCAACAGCTGACTTTGACAAAGCACCCTCATCCCCAGCTACTTTTTGCTTAAGGAAAGGCTTGATTGGCTGCAATTTCTAAGAGCTGACACAAAACAGGAGCAGAGTACTGACCCTTACAAGTGACTAAATATAATCCTTTTTCCCCCCTAGCTCAGTGTGATGAAGATCTATTAAGTTGGTATGATATTAGCACAATCTTACACACCACAAAATGAATACCTTCGTCCACAAAGTGAAGCATACATTGAGGCAAGGAATGAATGATGAATGCATAACTCAGTTTACCACTGTAGACAATTTGAACATTAAGAGTAAAGACGTAATCTTTCATGCTTTCAAGTGTTTTTCCCTGCATCTCCAACAGCATCAGTGCTCAGAGGTCTTTGTCTCAACATCCCTATGCTGAGTGCTTCACAAGCAGGTGAAAACCACAATTGGCGGAAGCGAGATAGTGGGTAGAACTGTCCATTAGGAACATAACATTGCAGCAGAACATATCAAGACACATTTTCAGTTCCAGGATGACACTTATGGCCAAGATGAAGAGGAAGACCAAGCCCATGATAAATCTGATAATCAGGATTCAAGACTGAGATACAGGAAAACCTGTATGTTTTCATTTCGGACCAAACCCGCAGTATGAACAGGGAAGCCTGTTTCCTGCAGTCCACCTAAGCATCTTAAACATGAGGCTATCATTTATCAAGCAGGAAGTTTGTTTCTCTGGTATGCATGTGCCGTGCACATTGCATTTGCATGCTTACTCTCCAACATGTCCACAAAAGCAAGACTTCGGTGGTCTCATAACACAGAATTGTTTAGTGATTTAAATATCCCATTCTTCCAGGCAGCCGTAGCAAATGGGAGAGAAAATGACAAAGAGGAAAGATTCTGCTAAGATTCAATGTTATATGACCAACCCATCCAGAAATGTAGTAATACAACTTTGTAAACGACCAGCAAACTAACTTAGAAAGGGCTTGTTAAAAAGCATGTTGGATCATATAGTGTATTGTTGCTTTATACCACAAAATAAACCTTTATGCTAATACACTCTATATTTACAAAGCTTATGCTAATGCTACAAAATAGTGTGCCATAGAATTAAAATGAAAGAAGAATCTTTAAATAAGACAAAAAGGCAAGCAATAAAAACCCAAACTGGAAAAAAAAAAAAAAAAGTAGTTACAATCATAACTGATGCAGCTGTGTGGGGAAAATTAGCATACAGAATACGAAAAGAAGTAAAAGATTTGTTTCTAGCACCACCTAGTAGGGGTCTAGAAGGGACACTGGGAATCTGTCCATCCAGAAGTTGGTATTTTTATCTAATTTCTTCCCAAATTAGGCCCAGTTTTAGAAAAGAATTCTATGTTCCAACAGCAACCCCATCTCAACACATCATTATATTATGTTGCAAGAAGTGAAAACGTTCACCACCACTTCCCTCCCTCACCCTCAGTGGCAGTTACACATTAATTTGCTGATAACTAGTGTTTATCTTTAGCACACAGAAATAAAATTGAGAAATAATTCATGTGACTTCCCTTCAGGATCACTTACTACTTTTGGCCAGAAGGGGAAGCTAGTGCTATGTATTTTTGTCACGCAGCTTGGATGCATTCTGAACACAGAGGAATCTGGTATTACTTCACCATCACAATCGTAAATCTACCCTGTTCGGCCATGGCAGACTTAACAACCTGAGGAACCTAAACACATGGAACATTTATTCGGAGTGCATTCAGTAGGCTTCAGAATGTAAAATATAAAGTCACCCCTCTGACAGCATGAATTCCATCTGTTTTGTTTCGGAGAGTTACTCATGGAAGACTAGCAGCAAGTGCCTGTAATGCTATTTAGAGGTCGTTTACAGTAAGTTTCTGACTTTCCAGCAGAATTTTGCTGTTGCCTTCTCTATGGTCGCTGCAGTAAGTCAGGGACCTCCATGTAACATAGGGCTTACATAGGAATGCCATCTTATTTCCCACCTAAACCACAAACAAAACACTAAGCATAAAACAATAGTTCTGTTTCTGTGTTAAGACACCTATTCAGAGTATCAGTGTGGGGAACACACTGTAAATTTCATATGAAAGGTATGAAGAGCTGCCTTGTTGCATAAATCAGTGTCGAAGGACTTTATGTTTTATTGTTGAGAATGAAGAAGCCTGCAGTATTCATCTCAGATGACTTCTGGTCATCAGCATCCTTCATCCTTTTCAAACCAGATTCAACTATTTACTTGATGTTTTGCAGTTTTAGTAGAGAAGGAGACAAACTGAACAACTTAGGGTTTTTTTCTGATCAACTACTCTGTTTCAGCTTCTCAGCATTAAAAAACCCCACCTGCTTATTTGATCAAAGCTAATTATCAGTCTTACTAGATGGCCTTTCTAACAGTACTGTGGAAACAAACAACAGCAGTCAGATGTCAAAAGCTGTATCTAGTTCTTTCCAAATTTTCTAGTTTTGGATCTGTGTGTCCCTAACCTGGCCTAGACTCAGCCTTCCTGTCCGTTTCTGCTAGCAGGTATACCAACTTCCAGGAGTGCTCCAACTCTCAACCCAGCTCAGCAGGAGACAGACTATTCAAATCGTCAATGCATGAAACATTTAAAAAATGAACAGAGGAACACCCAAATACAAGGTTATGTTGCATATACATGCACACCATCCCTTGTACTTGTTTGCCGCTTGTTCCAGGAGAATGTATTCCTAGTACTATTTCCTTCTCATGTAATAAGACTGATGCTAGAACACAATAAACAGATGCTGAGTACTTCAATGAGGATGTCAGTCACCAATAGTGGAGGTCTGACAGAAGGCCTTACATGCCCATTAGATCTTCAAAATGACCTAAAATGACGAGATAAGTAAAAATTGATAGTGTTGCATTAAAAGTATTCTAGAAGGCCTCTTTTGTTGAAGTGTCTCTTCCCACCACCATCCATTTCCACTGCTGACTTTTTTTACCTACTTATTCTAAAGACAGAATGAATGGAGACTCAAAGGATTAGAACACCAGAATTACTGGGAGAATGAGAAGCTTCTTGAAGAGAAGGGACCTTGATTTTGTCTTTGAAAAAGCTTCTAATATTATATACGAAACACTGGGCTTTAAAGGTCTTTTTGTTAAAGAGCAATATCTTTAATAAAAAAAAAAATCAAATCCAAAAACCAACCCAAAACAAATGAGAAAAATTGGAGCTCAAGTCAGAGCTCTTAGCTCTTAAGCCACATTTCAGAATCACGTGCCAATGACGTTTTACCTCTTCTGCGCTACTGTTCAACTGAAGGAAAAGCAAGCAGTCATTCAAATCCTCACTTACTTTAGCTAGTGTTCTGGAAAAATAGCATTTCATGAGTTAAAGCCCATTGATTTGTCCACCTAATTGTGGAAAGCATAAAAATTCTGATGTCATCTCCTTAGAGCGAATCCATTCTTGTAACTAAGACTATGACAAGAATAAAAATGGCATCAACAATCTGTTTTAATGACACTGTTTGTATCATTTCCAATTACAAAAGTAATGTTTCTCTAAAGTCATTAGTGCCCTGCCATTATACCTGTCACCACTTCTCCAGTCTTGCTGCTCTGAAAGTGAAGACTCCAAGGAGGTTCCTGTGAGGAATACTGATAATCTTCAGGAAAAGCTCTTTGCCAGATGATCTTGTACGAGGCATTCATACTCCAGCCAGTCCCAATGAAGGTTAAATGCTATTAGCAGAACACACTCTCCAGCAGAAAGTGAGGTTTGTCACTAGGACAGCTGTGCAAATCACTGAATTTTTTAGCTGTAACTCATCTTCATTTTAACTACATAGGCACATGGAACAAGAAGAGGGGAAAAATATTCTTGCCTGTTTTGTATTATATCAGTATGTCTCAATAGGCATGAAAATATGCTCAAGTGACAAAGGGATCCTCAACATCAGCATCTGACAATTCAGTTCTTAAACGTTCAGACCAAGCCCTAAACACTCACAGCACAGAGCAGGGAAGCATCCAAGAAAGCATCAAGGACACCCATGCTACTCCAAATATGCATTTTTCCAACCAGTCATTGACAATCTTCAATGACCAATTCTCCAAAACCTATCCAAATAACTTGCTGCAGTGTTTTACTATCTTTACTGATAGGAATTTCCACCCCCCACCATGACCTCAGTATTAAACTACATTTTATTCTCTGCAATTTAAGCCTGCTATTTCGTGTCCTATTCCCCACGAGATAGAGAAAAGGGACTGAACACTTCCTCCTCACAGCAGCTTTCTATGCATGTTTCAAGACTTCCAGGCTTGTTGCAAAAATGTGAGTACAAGCCAAGTAGGTGCACTGGAACCACTAAGGATGCCCTTTCCTATCTAGTCCCTATATTCACACAGTTTTATTCTTGTTGCAGTGTCAGCTATCACATTTGTCCCTATTAAACAGCAAGCTAATTTTTCAGCTACAAAGTTACCCATCTCAGTACTTCAAGGGCTTTAGGAGTCAATGCAAATAGAAGGAAAGCTGGCCTTTGTTTCTTGCTTTTCTGGTCTTTACTTACATTAATTAAAAACAAAACAAAGAAACACAGCCTGCTGCCCCCACCCCCCCCAAAAAAACCCCAAACAACAGAAAACCACAACGCTTTTCTCCCTTCTCCCTCTCCCCAAATTTCTATTTACTTCTAACATCAGAAATTGTCCATATATTTTTCCTAGAAATCCGTGTAGCAAATGTCTTCTCATCTTCAGATCAGAGAAGCTAGAGAAACCTGCAAAAGTTCACTACTCATTCTAGTAGTCTACATAAAATTAGCAGGGCAGACCACAAAGATAACTGTGTAGTTAAGCAGTTAAATCTGGTTTGGTTTTGTTAACACAGTATTAAATGCCAAGACAGGTGATAGAAAAAGTTCCTTAACCACAAAATGCAAAATCCCCAATCTCTTCAGTTAAGAGCTGAGACAGAGGCCACTGACCAGATCTTCAAAGACTTACAACTAAACAAGCGCAACCCGTATCTGATACTCTTTAGCAAGCAGAGCAGAAATGGGGGGGGTGGGGGGGGTCTGTTGGATAGTAAAAAAAATTTCAAGCCTTGTTTATATGTCACAATTCCATTCCTCTGACCTTTTCAGTTAATTGTAAATCATATTTATTCACCATTATATTTTAGAACAAAACTTTTCATAAATAATGATAGTAATACAGTGAGCATAGCGAGCTCTGATAGGCAGTTCCCTCACTTGATTCTCCCACCATGCACACAAACACTCCTAGATTACTTAATGATGACTGCAGTGTCTCAGAAGCTCAGACAACAGGGCAGCACGTATTCTACTGAAGGTTATTACTGACAAGTTTATGGTTGGCCTTTCTAGAAGAAGACTAGAAGTACAGACCTAATGCTAGTTAGCTAATCACATACTTTCTTAATTCACACATTCTGAATAACAAAGATCACATTTTAAAGTCTGACCCGCAAAAAAGAACTCCATTTCTTGTGGTCTATGAAGAAGGTGACAGCATATACATTTTTTCTATTGAAGTAAGAGGAGAAGGGGAAAAGAAAGTATCTTTTACCTCCCTTCTTCACTTTAATGCAACTGTTCAAGCTGTTGAAGGGTGTCATCCCCCCTCCCCCTTTTTTTTTTAAAAAAAACACCAGTGACTCAGATGCTTGTTGGATAAATATTTCAACTTACTTAAGAAAGAACAGTAAATACTTAAAAAAACCCACAACCTCTTCTTTGAAAGAGTTTTAGTTTAAAAAGGTAACAGAGAAACAGTCAAAAAAGAAAAGGCAAAACCAAAAAGTTTCATCCAAGGAAACAATCTTTGCCCATTAGCTTAATTAATCTTTTCTGAAGACTAATCTGGACATTCCCCATGATCAGTTTCCAGGGGATACAAAATTTATGATTTTGGCTCAATTAGGCATGTAAAAGTCCTGGAATTAGGCCAGCTTTTTCCTCCCCTCATTGCTTATTCTCTCAAAAGCATTATAAAAGCATCAGGAGACTGTGAATGCATCAGGATTCCCAGGAAAATATGATGGAACCCCACTGTATTTCTAATGGGGTGACAATCACTAAAGGCAAGTGCAAGAGACAACATATTGTGTAAAATAAATACGTAACTATAAAACAAAACCATTTGGCTAGGCACCCATCTCACTAAAAAGACTTGGAAACCAGAGACTGGAAATGCTGTTGCAAAACGCAATTCTGAGACGTATTAAGAGAATTGTTACAAGGAAGAAATGAAGTCGTCATTTCACTTTACTCAGCTCTCCACTCAATAGCTTTGAAGTATTGGTGAGGCCTCAAGTAGACTATAGCGCTCAGCTTCAGGCTCCCTATTAGAAGAGATGTAAGCAAACTGGAACCCAGAGGAAAACTTCAAGTACATTTAAAAGTGAAACAAAGCAAAGAACTTTTAAAATTAGGTTTTTGACAAGAGGAGAACTAGAAAAGCAGGGGAAGGAGTAGGAACGTATCCTTCAAGGCATAAGGTGTTATGAAGATGACAGTGAACGATTTGGTGCATCACCATCAAAGGCAGACTAAGAAGTAATCTGTTGCATTTGTAGGAAGGCAAATTTAAACCAAATCACAGAAGAAACTTTCTAACTACAAAGCTGATTAAGAACTGAAATCAGGTACATAGAGAGACTGCAAAATACCTTCCATTTGCATTGTACTTAATCCCTACACAGTCTTTCTCTTCTGTCCATACCATATACCACCTGAAAGCACACATGATGCAGCCAACCCATCACCTGACTGGGATTTACTGCACTTCTGCACGTGCATAACATGTACGAGGCTCAAACAGGCTTCAGGTGCAACATTCCTAAAAGAATTTCTCTCAAATCTTTATGCACCCAAAGTGTTTTTGTTTTTCAAAGTATTTTCCCTCCCCTCATAGCCCTCAGACTGATCTTTTTAGAGGCCGAAATTCTGAAGAACACAGCATCTGTTCCACCGTAAGGTCCCCTGTTGCTTGGTCAGCTTTAGCCAGAGGGAAACCACATGGAGCAAGTCCCTCTAGATTTCTCCCTTTCCACCCAATAAGACCTACAGAGGCAGGATTCGTCTGGGGGATGTGGCAGGGAAGGAAGTGAAGCACATTGCTGCACTCCCCCTCCCCAGATACCAGGACTGTAATTTCTCACCTCTTTTCATCCAGCTTTCCAGGAAAAAAAAATATCAAAAAACAACAACAAAACAACCACAAAAAAACCTCCCAAACCCACAAGAGATCATCACTTAAGCACATTTGATGAGACAAAATCAAGTGATGCACCCAAAGCTTGGTCCTGTCATTAACATTGTGCATTTCCAGATTGTTATACCGTGTGAACATTATTTCCAGCATAGCCTGGGTGTGATTCTACACACCATGCATGTTTCATTTTGTCAGACACCACAATATGTCAACTTCAGTTTCTTGACACTTTGTCCGTTATCACTTTGAGAGGTGCTATGGTATTATCTAAAGCGTATAAGCACCTATGGAGCAAATGAACTCCAGGACCACAGGAAGACCTGGGCCCTGTGCAACTTGTTATGCCAGTTAGTAGCTACTGGGTACTATAAACATGGGACTGAGCTCCATTTTTCAGGTACTCTATACATTTTGATAGTCAGAGAAAATGCATACACAGCTCACAACAGATGCTGCTGGAGAACAGCAACAAGCACAGTGAGCTACTAGAAATATCACAGACCCATCTGTTTGGCTGTTACCCTCAGACCTGCGCTCCTTTGAAAGGTGACTAAAGGGTGTAACTGCCATGCACAATGTACCCATACTGAGCAACGTAAATCACTACTTTCTGTTCTCACCCGTGCCTTAAAAATAGGGTCTTACAGAATTTGTCTTCTCTAAAGAAAGGGAATTTGGAATTTAATTGCAATCGCAGAATTTGTACCTTGTAGTGAGCCAGCAATGGCGGGTTAACCATTTCAGACTTGCAGTCTGGAAGCTACACTCCCAACAATCCACAAACGGGAAACAGGATACTTAAACACAAAACAAAACAAACAAAAAAAGACAACCCCCCAAAAAACCCCAACCAACCAACCGAAAAGGCAAAAACCCACAACTGTTTGTTTTTCCAGGTGTACACTAAATACCTTCTCATGGTACCACATTAACTTGTACTCTACTCTCTTTCATTAACCAGCCCTTTTACTATGCTCTCAAAAGCCTCTGTAAGAGCTCAGAGGAAGAAAGGTTTTAGAAAGAGGGAGCAGGCTACAAGGAATGCAAGGTAGAAACTTCATGAGACACAGAATATAATCCATAGATTATTCAAGTGAAAATATGGAAGTTGACAGTGCCTAATAATTATGTATGCCTGAAGAGGATCGTATCAGTCTATTGTGATATTATATGGTATTCTTTTTGAGGAAATTAAGCGAGTTTTTACTGACATACTAGCCAGCACTTAAAAGTACATTGCATTCCATCTCTGATGACTGCATCTAACAATATATGCTACCTCCCTGGTTTTTACTATCAGAAAATTCAGGTGATCAGACAAACCTCAACCTTGCTCCTAGTGGTTCAGCCAACCTTCACATGTGCAGGCTTTCACCCACAACTGCTGTACGTGAAATACTTGTGTCTCAGATCAATTTTAGAAAAAAAGACTTAAATGTATAAGGCAACATCTGGTATCTATGCATTCACCCAGCCATGTGGAAGCCAGTTACAACCACATTTTCCAAACTTGCGTGGCACTGAAAGGTTACCATATGGAGATGACTAACTGTTATTTGGATTAGGCTTTCAGCTACACTCAGTCCCCTACAAGGACCATTTCCTGTTTATGTGACAGGCATGTCACATTTTTCAGGCATGCCATATACAGTCATAGAAATAATGAATTTTGACTGGGCTTCTTGTGTACATCACCTGTGGGAGGCCACAGTGATTTCCAATGCAAGGAGACACAGCAATGTTTTACAAAACGCAAGGGGTGACCAGAGCATGGAGAAAAACAAAGGGAAGGCCACGTACTCTGCATATGCTTTTGTCTACCTTACTGTTGAAGGAAAAACAGCACAAGGGCAGCCAAACAACTCTGAAGCAACACTGAAAATAAACACCACACACAATGAGATCACTCATACTGCAGTCAGGCAATCCTTTCCTCCCACTCTAGTCCAACATGACACTCACATGCAAGTCAGCCTCCACACATGTTCAGCTGTGAAATTCCAGGTCTGACCAACACATTTGGGATTGTTCCATTTAACAGCAGAGCCATATGCCGATCACCCACCCACAGCTGCTGGCACAGAAAGGAGCATTCCCTGTACTTTCTCAAGTGATGGTAAGAAAACCTGGCTGTGAACACACTCCCTTGCTACTTGCTCAGCCATCCGCTCTTCTCTTCCTGTACCTGCTCTTCACTGGCTCAGCTCCCCAGCTACATCAGTGTCACCGCTGCTGATCCTCTTGCTTCTCCCTGACAAGACAGTCGTAGACAGTGCTGGCTTGGGTTTGTTTCTTAGGGTGACTGGGGCAGAGAAGGGAGGGAAATTTGACTAAGAACAGCTTTCAGCTCTCATCTCCCTAATCAGTTTTGCTTATCATAAAAGCAACACCATACTCATGTCCAATTGAACTCGGAGGGTGTTACGGGGAGGTGTAGGGTGTGTGGAATATCAGAGGCTACTATGCTCAATCTATGTGGGGGAGGGGGTGTGGAGTATCAGAGGCCACTACACTAAATCTACCTCTGAAGGAAGATCAGGGAGCCAACTACTGTTGTGTAGCCCTAACCCTAACAGCCCAGTCTGTAACAAAATAAAAAAAAATAAAAAAAATTAAAAATTCACCAAGTTCAATGAAACCCCCCCTTGCCACTGCACGCACACCTTTTTTGCCTCACTTCTGTTGATTACTCTACAATACAGATTAATCTGGGGGTTGTATGGTGCTAACAGATCCCATGAGCCAGAATGTGTGGCCCCTTACTGAAAAGATGCTCTGCTGAATTAAGCTCCTCGAGCTTGAGGTTCCTACCTCAAGGTAACTGCTTAAATTGCCACATGTGCCCATGCCAACATTAAGACCATCCCAGTGCTTTTCTAGGAACCATTTTGAAGATCATAGATTTCTAGAAAGTTTAATGTTTTAATATTTTGCTTCTAAGAATGCAAATAGCTGCTTTCTATCAGTGTAAGCTCATCCAATTAAAACTAAGCCCTACTGCTCTATCTGTTCAAATTTGCTCCTGTGACTTGGGGGGAATCACAGAAACACTTAGGGCAATGATGTGATTCCTGAAAGACCAACAGCAATACAGTGGGTCAGAAAACAGACTGGCCACAATGCCCAGAATGTATTCCCAATTAGTGCCAAATCAATCGTTACCAGTAAGGGTACAAAGAAACCCCGCACCCATATTAAAAGCTACCCCACGAAGGAGTATTTACAAAGTTATTCTCCTGGCACAAAATAAAAATCCAACTCCTGGATAAGTCTTCAGAGTGTGCAGATCAAGGTAGCTTCTTTCTGTACTGCTTTAGAAAACAGCATGGACCAAATCCAACAGACACAGGGATCAAGCTGTGTTTGAGAGGTTTGTGGAGTTTGTTTGTAGCCAAACCATTGTCTGAGTCATGTTCAAAATGAAGCCATGCTTGGATCCAGTTTTAAAAGAGTGCTGTTGCCAGCACTATGGCCTATGGTGATTTTGACTTGAGAAGACTGGTCCACAAGCTTGAAATATCTGATGGGACAGCAGCCATCTTCCAGTCGCCACATATATATCTGGAAATGCTCAGGACTACCAATTCCAAAAGTATCAACAGAAGGCAGCAGTAAGGGGCTCAGAGATGAGACAGACCCTGCTCTCCTGCCAAGAACCAAGTGCTCTGGGAAAACAGTAAGTCTTACTGCAGCACTACACACATCAAGTCTCATTCTCCTGCCTTTACTAAGTTTGACCCTACCTAAAGGAACAGAAAACCAAGAAGTTCAAAGTCATCATATATAAGGAAGGGTAATGGAAGGGGAAGTTAGGTACATAATTTTTCTTCACATAAAATAACGTTCTTACATGTTACAGGGATATTGGGGAAAGAAAGAAGCTGCAGTAGGAAAATAAGAATATTCTTTATAAAGGCAAACTGCGTTGTTGCCAACACGTCTAAGCAAGTGACCTGTCTGCTTAAACCAAACTCTTTGAGCAAGGAAAGCTTGTTTGGCATGTGCAGAGCCCCCTCTGTAATAGAATTACAGCTCATGTTACATTTATTATAATACAGAATTTTAAGTGGCAGGTTTTCATCACTGCTATGAGAGATCTTAAGTTCTGTCTACAATCTGAAGCACAGGAAAGTGCTCACCTCTTCAAAATTTACCTACAGCAGCCTCCTCTGAGCTTAATGGATTTGAAGTCTCAGATGTGCTGGCTGGATCGTGAAGAGATGATACAGATTTTTCAACTCCTATCTTAGCAGCAGGATGAAAAGGGAAAATTGCACACCAATTCCTAAGAGAAAACTAGGAATCTGCACCCATTAGAATAAAAATTCCTATAGTCCTGAAAGATGAGTGAATCAAATTCCACTTTTGGGGTGTTTGTAAAATTTGGGGGTTTCTTTGACATTACTTTTGATGACTTCAGCCACACACAACAAGTTAACATACACTGAGGATCCACACGCCACTTTTAACTGTAAAACACTTACCAGACCTAAGTAAAAACTATACCCATCTCATCTACTCACTGCAATAGGCCTGCTCACCTTTGTACCCATGTCAAGCCCAGGGGATGCCTTCATTATAAATCTTATTAAGAGTTACTTTTGTGTTTGCAACAGGCTTGATCAGGGGGCTGTCTCTCCATTGCAACTGCTTCATGAAAACCAGTTCACCATATACCCTGTCAGACACAGCTGTTGCAGCTGAAGAGACCATCATTTCCCACAGCTGGGATGAATGAAATAGGAGCCACCTTGTCAGCCACCTCAACCAGATTGAACAGAAGTGGGAAATCAGAGCCCTCCGCCTCAGCAGTTCACAGCACATGAATGTACACAGACAAACCGGTGGCAGTTTGCCACACCACACAGATGTGTGACCTGCAGGGCACAGGAACAGGCACAGCGCCTGATGAGGATGGCAGCCTCTGGGAACAAGGAGCACTTCAGCCAGCCCACACATACCAGCAGGCCCTGCAAGTGAGAGCCAGGTCCCAGCTACACAGCTTCATTTGTCCTGCAGAGGTTTCCCCTCTGAGCAAGTCACCAAGGTGAGCTGAGAGTACTGGAGTTTTGTTCTACAAACCACCCAAGTTATTTATTCTGGAGGCTGTTGGGAGAGAGATGACAAGGACAAGTGCAAGGCTTGCTTGTAAAGCTGAAGGCAGCAGTCAGGGAACACAACCACTAAATACAAAGCCTGAGCACTCTGGCTGACAACTTCTGCCATTTCAGTCAGATGCAAACCAAGTGACATACTACAGCAGAGAGGAGGAAGGGAATTTTAATAACTGTAAAAACCTTTAAAACAATAATCCCCAAAGTGAAATCCAATAGATAGCATGAAACTGTCTCACTTCACCTTCCTCTTCCAAAAAGCATTTGGGACAGCAGTTGTTGAAAAAGCGGTGCCTGTGAAGCACACATATCTTTATGGGTGGCTTCCAGTGCCTACAGCAACCCATAATTCTTTACCTGACTTTGGCAAGCATACTGTAGAGGGTTTTTTGTCTGACGGAAACATTACAGTCTCCAGCAAGTATGAGAAAAGAATCACACAAAAAGCTATTTGCAAAGAGTTCAAAAAAAATAAGGAAAGTCATCAAATGTATAGGAGTCAGGGAGGGGGGGCTTAGGGAACTGAGAAGAGAGAACATCCTCTTAAAAGGTTAACATGACAAGGGCGTCTCTCTTCATTGAGCTGTTTAAGTCAGGGACAGAGTAAATTAAGAGCCATTTTCACTTCTCTCTCGCACAGAATCACAAATGTATTTGAAGAAAATAAACTGTGAGATGATGCATGTATAAAAATATATTGCTCTAGCACGACTGGTGATGGTAGACTTATGTTGTATATTTAGGCACACATCCAGAAAAGGGTGACTGCCAGTTCACAGTTATGAATCATGAATCTCAAGAGCAGAATAAGAGGCTACAGTGTGCTGAACAGAACGAACCAGCAGCAATTAATAGAGACCATCGAAAAACAGCCAACTTCCAAGATGTCAATCAAAGGTTTAAAGTGTGACAAGACAAAGGAAAAACCAAGGAGACAGGCACACCAGGAAAGGGCCATGTAAATTTGAGACACCTCTGCATTAATTTTTGTCTTCAAACAAGGACAGTCACAGGACTGCATTCTTTAAGGCTAGAAAAGACAACTGCAGTTGTGAAAACAGCTATAGTAGCAAGAAAAGTGATTTAGTAAGGGAATGGCTTTATTAAACTAGATAGCAATACCAGGTTAGCCAGCATTAGAAGATCAGGTCCATGATTGTGATACAGGGTATGTTAAAACATGAATTATTTCTCTCCATACCTTTTCAAAACCACACAAGTAACCATGACTACCTCGCTTAGCTTGCATCAAGCCTTTTAAAGGTTCACCAGAGACCTTCAAATGGTTAAAAAGTCATCTTCACCCAGGGAGAATTATTTTCTTTCCAGCACTGACAAGCCAAAGCACAGATTTCAAAACATGTTAAGCTCTGTCTCCACATCTCCACTGTTCATTGCTTTCTCAATTCTTTTTCGGAAAGAGTTATCCATACCTCTTCAGTTTCTCCTAACAGGGACCGTCTTGGCTTTTCACCTTGAAAAGAGTGCCTTCTGGGTTCAACTCTGTTGTTCAGAAGCCTAGACCCAGGAAACCATGGGGAAATAAAACCAAATAGGCAGCAGGGACTCACCTGGTTACAGAGTTGACACTGTGAGCTCTCTCCAAGTTTCTAACTCTCATCATTCACCGTTTTGTGAGAGGTCAGCAAGAAACTCTTTTCCTTCTGTCTTGTCCTGTGACTCTTCCAGCTTTCTGACTCCAGCTATCCGAAGTGGGGCAAATCAGTAAGAAAACTTCTCCAAGATGCTCCAAAAATCTTCACGAGAGCCTCAGGCTAGCAGTTGCCTCCTCCAAAGTAACTTCTGTCCTACCTCTTATTTTTCTGGCTATTAGTTTCAGGTGCTACTCCAATCCACTCAGCTTATTTAAGAAAGTGCAGCTGGGGTACTCTGTGCCATCACATGACGGTACATTTTTTCCTTACACCTAGTGTCTCCTGACCACAAACAAAAAGCTGGATAACAGATGAAGAAAATATTATGTACACCGCATGTCAAAAGTATCAACAGCATAGAAAAATCCACAACAGAAGGAACTTACAAAAACTGGGACCCTGCAGAAGTATTACCACTGAAAGTTTCTGAGATGCTGCAGAACTAGTATTTTCTAATTTTAATCCCTGTTTGGGAAAAACAGAGAGGCATTACAGTCCCAAACATGCAAGACACTAACATTCAAAAGCAGTCACAACATAAAACTGTCTTTTCTAACTCCAAAGCTAATTCAAAGTTCACCAAAACTTGCACAGGATCATACCAACATGAAAATATCCAAATAAAAACACTCTTAAGACTTGCATACTTGATGATTACAGCACTGATCAAAAAAAACACAATAAAAAACCCCCCAACTCTACCTCAGTGCTGCATTCCAACAAAAGGAAGGAAACTGGTTGGTAACAGCTGGGAGTTAATGTAGCAGGGGCTGAAGATGGAAAAAACAGACAGTGACTGAACAGCAAACAGCATTTTTTCTCTTTTCGGTCATCTTTAAATTCTACTTATTTTTAAGACTTACATTTACGCTATGACTGCTTCTTCATGAAAAATATATGTTAAATTGAATTTTAAAAAAAATAATCTGTTCTTGGAATTTACAAAAAAGTCACTAACTAAGTTCTAAATAGGGAATTTTAACGTTATGGATTCCCCCCCCCCTCCCGAGTAGGGAAAGAAGGGTTAGTTTTAAAAACATACAGTGAACAAAGCAATAGCATTAACTTAAAAAGATGGGATCAACTCATTCTCCAAGAAGGGCTATTACTCATTACAGTGACATACACATGCATACATCTGGCTGAACACGCTTTCATCTCTGTTGCTCAGCTTTCCCCCACACCACTTTTAGCACTGCATGGTCCATTATACCCAGGCACAGGTGCTGGATCTCCAGTCAGCCCCCAGTCTCTCAGACTCCATCATGCCAGCACCTGACAGACACTTTGCAGCTGCAAAGGGACAGTCCTTCCCTCACCTCTCCCCAGAGCAAAGGCAGAGGCACAGGGAAAGGAGTATGGAGGCTGGTTTCACCACAACCATGGCAAGCAGCAGTGAGAGCCCACTGATGGTGCAACTTCAGCAAAATCTCTCATACAGATATTGTATGTTGAAATCTCACAGAAGTTTAACTAAGCAGCCAGGATACTTCAGTGTTAACTGCATCCATTCTAATCTTGCCTGGGTAAGCAATCTTTCTCTCTAAAGAACTCATCTCATATACCAAGTTTAGTAGGGTTACTAACCTGTACTAATCATAAATGTCTAAGCTCAGCATATCTTAATTTCTAGTTGTTCTTCCTCCAAGACCGTATCTTTATCTGGTTTCCTAAGAGTCTACTAAGAAGTGGACAAGACAAGGTTTTAATCAAATGTAAGCAGTAACAACAGGTTTTATTCAAAACTTCCAGTAAAGAGGACCCACTAGTTTTGGAATAAAGGTACTTAAAAAGTACTACAGCTTACGTGAATATAAAATATCAAAGAGAAGAAAATAAACCAAGCAGTAAAAAAAAATAAAAATTAAAAATATATATTTTTTAAAAGTCTGAAATAGACCCACCGAGGGATTCTGAAGTCCTCCAAACAATTAACGGTTACTAAGTTTGGCAAAACAAGAGTCTCTTACAAAATTAAAAGCCTACTTCTGTTACATAAACTGTATAAAACCGCTCAATAATTAAAGAGCACTCTGTACAATTTTGTCTTGAAATACACAGAGCTGCAGCCTTCAAACTGCAGGAATTAATCATTTTGTCCTCTTCACAGGTAAAAATTAACCAGCTGCGCAATTGTTCTGGGGGAAAATGAAGAGGCAAAAATAGTCAGAATTAACAAGATGAAGCCACTATAAAAACGAAATGCACAGCAAAACTCAGACTTCAGTTTAAACTAACAAGCTATGTTTACAATATATTCTACATTTCAGTTGTCATTTTCCCTTCCCACTCCCACCTCCCCCCATTCAAATATTCCTAATTCCTTTATGGTCTAACCTAATTAATTTCTAAACTTTCAAATACACCGTACATACATTTAGCAAAAAACATACCTAACATTCTTACAGCAGTATGGTCAGGACACCACTTCAAAGATTATTACAGAATTATTGAGATTAAACCTCATGAATTATTTTTTTTTCCTTTTAAAGAGAACACCAATCATCAACTTAGACAAATGGTTTTAAAATGTACTGCAGAGAGCCTGCAGAAAGCAGGCTTCACCAACATCGGCTCTTAGCCCCAGAGGACACAGGGGAAAATAGCAAGCACTGAATGCAAGAAAGAAACAGAATCTCAGAATGCCAGCTACAGGGAGGTTCTTTGGGAACTCGGTCCGACAGATTGTGGTTTTGGCTTGGTCATCCCCGTTGCACTAAGCCCTGCAAACCAACTTTGCAACAGTACATTACAATGTAAACTAAAATTCTTGATACCGACAGTATGTCAAAGGGGTTTGTTTTTGTTTCTTTTCTGAATCCAACAGTTGGTCACAGAAGTTAAGTATTTTCATGGCTCTTATTCTGCTGTTGCCAGTTCGGGGTGGGGAGGGGAAATAAAAACGTGTGTCTGACTCATACGTCTTTCAAGTACATGCAAGGCTCAATTGTTTCCACAATGCAGGAGCCTGGGACCTTTTAAGACACTGAAGAAATAGGATTATGAGGAGAGCCCATCTGAGTAAGTACTTTATCCAGCCACTGAAGGGGACCATGAAGATGTATCTCTATCCAGCATGGAGTGCTCGTTACATCTTGGCGATGATATTCAGCTCCCCAACCCTGGAAACAGAATCATAAGTTGGGAAAGAAAAAAAAGTCACCTTATTTTATAATACCAAATATGTGAGAAGCATACTTCAATTATCTTCTTTCTTACCAAAATACTCTAGCTTTCAACAATCATTATCAGCAGGGTAGCATAATACCCTTGATGCACCAACTATTATCACATTTCAACAAACCTGAAGTTTAAAAAAAAAAAATTCACTTTAGAGGAAACATCATTCTGACATCTCCTGATCTCTTGGAATAGAAGTCTTCAAATTCCTGAAGACATAACCTATGGCAGTGCAAAATTTCCCCATGCTTCACTGCCAGCTGCACAATGTCCCAGTAAAGCCTCTGAAGAGGGGGATAAACAAGTCTTCTCTACAAGGCTAAAACAGAATAAACTGGGGGGAAATGCTGCCAAACAGATCAACAAATTAAAAAATGAGGTCATAGACTGACATTATGAAAGTGAGGGTGAGGCATCTGTCTGACAAGAAGCAAAGCATCATTTGCAGGATGGACATGATGAACTGAGCAGTAAGTCAGAAACGTTCCTCTTTGGAGAAAGGGCACTTCATTCCCCAGCAGGCTATTTCTCAGGTTAAGACAAGATAGGTTTCTTTTCAGCTCATACCTGATTCAGTTACAGTAATTACCAAAGACATAAGCAGATATTTAAACAGCATTCAAAATCATTCTGTAAGTGAGCCATTTTGGGGCCAGGTCTGGAGAGAAGACTAAGTCACAGGCGCCGTTTTCTCTGCTCTATATTAGCCCCTAATGAAGGGATTACCCAGCTCCCAATGCAGGTGTCAGCAGCTCTAAACACTGTGCAGTGTAACATTCAGTATACAGGAGGTCCTGTGCAACTATTCAGGCAACACTGCTGTAAAACTCCAGAGGATGCAGAGGTATAAAGAATGTATTCCATTTTAGGAACCCCTGTCCTAACGTATCTGAAACTTTCTATCCTCATATCAAGAAGAGCACTTTGGCATATTACCATCTTTATTTGACTACTTTCATACATGCGACCAGCCCTTTTATATCAGTACCTATGTTGACACTCACAGTCACATCACAAATCTTGACCTTGCACGCCCCCTTAGAATAAAAAGGTATGTATATTATTCTAAATAATTACTGCAGCTCCTAATCTGGGAGCTGCTGGTCAAGACAGATTTAGAGGATCATGCTATCTACACTCCTACAGTGGCTATAATGACTTACACTGCAGTCCTAGCTGAGGTCTCCAAGAATACCACCCAGGAACAGGAGCATGAAGTTCAGCTGGGCCTCTTACAGAGCAGGAGATGGCACGGACCATAACAACGGGCAAAAGAAGGGGCAAAAGCTGATGCTACATAATGAATTGGTGGCTTTTCCACTTCTAAGCCAAATACTTAATGACTTAATTCTTTTCAAAACTTACTTGTACTGCATCTTGCCATATCCCACAAAATTAAAAAGACAAACCCTATAACTCCAGAGTAATTATGCAAATAAGTTATATATACACACATACACAATCTATATGCATATTAAATACAAGAATTCAACACTAGAAATTTACAAGAGGCAATTCAGTGAAATTAGAATAGTTAACAGACATGACAGAAATGCTTCACAAGTGACTACAGACTTATGTGAAGAAACATCTTCTGCAAGTCACCTCAAGTTTTGAAAATATGTGCCAGATGGATTTTTGTCCACAAAGACAGCTTCATTTCATTAAGATCTGTCTTACACTTAAACATTATTCCACACTTTAAATTTTACAGCTATTAACAGGATGATGGAGGGAGCCACTGGACCATTCAAAATCACCACATGAAGGAAAAAAAAAAATATTTATTTTGCTTACAAAATAATCTCAAGAACATTTTCACATACCTTTACAAAACTCATTCGGAGAGTGCACATCTTAGTAAGCTCATACACTGTCTCAAAGCCATGGTTCACTGACTGAGCCAAAAGCTGAGCAAACTCTTGATTATTGAAAATCTTCAAACTGCAGCCACTGGGGATTTTGCAGACTGTGGTGGGATGGAACCCATGATGGTAGTTGCAGTTCCGACTTTGTACAAAAATACTGCTGTCGCTAAGACATTCAGCATAGACTTCCCCACCAACGTAATAGAGATGAACACCTGGGAGGAGAAGGTTGACATAAGAAGTTAGACAAATGCACAATGTGTATGTTTTTCATGCTCTGTCTCCACAGAGATATGTTTCTGCTTAAGGAGATAAAGATTAATTGTGTATCAGACCATCATCTGTCTTCAAACTTGATTTTTACTTTTCTGTTTCATCAGCACGTGATTTGGAAGGAGGGTGTGTATGTATGTATATATAAGGGGAAATCAGTAATTCCTGCATTTTAATATGTTGTATGTTCAACAATAATAAACTAGCAAGCATTGCATCAGTTTGGATGCAGTACACTGGATGGCTTGAACATCTGAAATATTTTGCATTATATTTAGGTAAACCAATAGTTGGGAATGCAAGCAGAGAGAGCAGAAACCTACTGCATAATTTGTAGATACTAAAGCAGCCCCAGGCTGGATCCTCTGGAAAAGTCCTGAATGCTATTTTTGGTAGCATGAGTTTTTTCAGCTCACCTTAATTCCAGAAGACAGGGTGATGGGGGAGGGGGGAAAGGCCTTACATCCCTCACATAGATCTGTCAAATGAGGGTACACATCAATTTTACAGTTCTTTCCCCTTCTACTGCCTGCTCCCTCACCTGCCACTGATGGCAGCAAGCCCCAGAAGAGCGACATACAGGCAACCTTAGTAGAGATTTGCTGTCAGTAGGACTCAATGCCAAAGGCTTTGAGAATGCCTTTTATGTTTAGAAATTGATTATTTGCCATTTTAACCTTTCACATCCCACAATATCATGAATCAGATAAGTGAACACACTGAATTTAGAAACTAAACTGAAGTCCAGTAAGAAAGCCTTGACCTTCTCTGTCATGTAGTATTTTGCTGATGATGATGCGTGTAACTGTGTGGGTACGCAAATACTCCCACCTGATCTGCAAAAACATTTACAGCTATGTCTTCAAGTTTGGGATTTACTCCTCCCTCCTCAAAGCCTAACAGTCTACATCATCATTAGCTGTACACATCTACTTATTCAACAGCATCCTTGTCTCTTCCTCACTCTGCTTTGGTACATACGCAGTTAAGTGCTTCAGCACAACTCTCTTGCAGCTGGGTTACTTTTAACAGGAAAATGAATGAGGTGTTAAATATCCTGATACTTGGTAAGATGGATGGGGAGGAAAAGAAGGAAGAAATAGTAGGACTTGAGTGGCACAGCACAGGTGTGGTGTACTGCTGAGAGCTGCACAAGTCCTCATGCAGAGAAAAGCTCTCCAGACTGAGGACTCAAACTTGGAAGACCTGACAGTTCTCTTCGGTTTCAATTCTTTCCTCCTCTAAGGAGGAAGATACTTCATTAATTGGCACTTACAACATACACTCCACTGCCTGGGCATGCTGACCCCTCAACTGTCTCAGAAAAGTCAGTTTACTAGAAACATAAACACCTAAAAAATTTGTCTGGCAGGAACGTCCCATTGCAGGGGGCATGTCAGTTTTGCCTGTCATTTGCATGACAGGTGAGTTCTCAGAAGAAGAGGACTGTATTAAGCCACACACAAACCAGAAGCTTTTCTCTTTTGCAGGACACTGTCACAGGACAGGCATAGAAGAGAAGCACAGAATACCCACTGAAAGAATTATCAGCCTGTGAAAAATGCATTTGGAAAAACTGTTTTAGCAGGTTGTCTCCCTGAATACATGTTAGCATAGCTAATTTGTGTTGGAACTAAGGCTAGCTAAAAACTTTGGTGCCAAGAACTGTAATTTGGATTTCCATATACACCAGTAATCAAGATAAATAAAGAAATTTCATTAGACAAACTGCCTTAAGGTCTCATTCTAATGAAGATTATGACAGCCTTTGGGCAATTAAAAATTGATTAAGGGTAAAAGCTTCCCGTAATTACACACCGGGTAAGAACAATACTTTGCTTGTAAGACCTGGCCAGAAAATTATATATTTACCAGCACAAGCACTTACCCCATGTACCTGGGAAGACCAGCCTGCTCATGATGCACGTGGCCCAGGCTGTCATGTCTAGGGAAAACACCCCACCCCCCCAAAAATGGATGCAAAGATGCAAAACTCACCTTTGCCAATATGCCGCCTAGTGTTCTCAATGGTGGAGTTGCGGTTAACGTTCGAGAGCAGCCCCAGGCAAAATCTGTTCTTGTTGTTTGAAGGATCAGTGAAGCCATCCACCAGGATGCTGGTGGAAGAAGCATGGAACGCCTCCCCGACGCGATTGTTCAGCTCATAGTAGACAATGGAGCACCAATGCTTTGGCTCTTCATAAGCAACTGCCTGAACATCTGTAAAGCAACAATGGAAATGTTACAATTTAACAGTGCTGGAATACAGGCTCAAAATGTAAAGATTCATAAACCTGCCGATTTTGGCTGAAGATCACTGAAAGATGAGCCAGATAAGCAACTGCAGCTAAATGAAGGCTCTCCTATCTTCAGTTATTTTTGAACTTTTCATAGCCACAGACACACAACAGAATAATCTCACCTCAACTTTACTTGTACAAGACTCACAAGAGATAAAGGTTTGCCCTAGATGTCAACAGAAAAGCACGGAAAGCTCCTGGGCACATACCAAGCAGTGCCGCAATATCCCTGCTGCATTTTCTACAACACACTGTGGTGTGGGCCCACACAGAAGAGAAATGCTGCAATTATACAGCTCAGCTTTCTGTCCAGTTTAGTAAATTAAGTTCTACTTCAGTTCATTTTACTCAGCTACCAAATTACAAGTCACCTCTGTGCTTACTGCAAAGTGGTATAGTGACAGGGAGAAACAGCACCACACAATTGCACAAGAGACCATTTGTAACTTTGGGTCCCAAGAAGTGTAACAAGGTAGCTTAAACGTACAGTCAGCAGATCAATCTTTCAGCATGCAGGCTGCGCATAAATCTTTCTCCTGGGCTTCTTGGGGTAAGGGTAGGAGACTTCAACAACTAAGGGAGACTGACATTTGTCTGCAGAACATGCATGAAACACATCTTCTATATGAATAGATACTGCTTGGGATTGGAGGCTGAACAAGGGCATAATGCACAGGAACCTAACAATTATGCTGGGCTGAAAAGCAGATGAAATGGAGGAAGATATTATTGGACGAGAACATTTTATTCATCAAGTACTACCAAATGCAAAATCTGCAACTGTTCATCACCAAATGAATTACTTGTTGAGTAATAGCATGTTTCTCAGAACATGGTTTTCGAGACTGTGGTAGCAAGAAGCTCCTGCTCGGCAGCTCCTAACTGAATCTGGGAATTGTGCAGAATGCCAACTGGAAATTCCTAGTTCACGACTTCTACCCATCAAACTCTAGAAACACATGAAAGTCTTGAGGTAACACTTGTGACTGTGCACAGGGAACAATTTCTCCAAATGATACAGAAGGTCTTTACCAAAAAGTTTCCCACTGGGCATCCAACAGCAGCATAGGCTTCTTCAGATACCTCCACCCAGTGTGCATTCTTTCAAGTGCCAAATACAGCTACAAATCATTAAACTGCTTCCAAATAAAAGGAGGCTAGCGAAGGGATGTGGTTGCTTTATGTGGTTTCTTTCAAATGAACAAGACTATTTCACTGCTAAGCCTAGCACAGTTGGACTTGCTGCTAAGATACCAGCTTTGCAAATTAAAGCTCCAACTACAGGTCAAAGTGCTAAAATGAAAATCAGGCTGGTATTATGGGAAAACTTGTTTCTTTGCCCAGAGGTTTCCCTCCCCCAGCCCCAAGTCTTTACTGAAATCAGGCAACTAAGTCCAGTGTTCACATTTTATTCTGTTCACAGATCATACTGCTATAGGTTTACTGACACATGCAAAACAAAAACCAAACACCCCCCAAAAGCAGCAGTACATAGCAGATACAAAAGGTGGCAAATAGTCAAAAGCAGAATAACACATCCTACATCACTGTGCAAAACTTCTAAGCATAGTGTCTACTGCTGACCAATTGTGCTTAAAACACTGGTAAATAGGAGCTGACCTATGCTGATACCTCAACATTTTCTATCCTTCCACATCACTGTGAAAAAAAAAAAAAAAAAAAAAAATCAGTCAATTATTAGTAAGAGGTTACTATACTTTTAATTCCCATGAAGATGCCAGCAATTATCAAAGCTGCAGCTTTGCCCCAGTTCTCAAAGTCAGGAAGAAATCTTGCCAGCTGGCCATTCTTACAGAATTAATCATATCTCTCTCACACAGATTTCATACTAACTTCCTTACATTTGCTTTAAGTCATGCAGAGCAGGTGCGTTTAGTCTCTCTATTCCCAGCATGGGCCAACAATGGAAATTACCCAACTTCACTGACAGGATGCAGCTTGTTAAATCAAATCTCTTAAGACTAACAAATCACCGTGAAAAACATGCTTCTAAAAAGTTTGCAACAAAAATGCTGCAGTAAGTTCACAGTAAAACCTCTTATTTTACAACCTGCAGCAGCTATTTTTTTTTAAAGTAGTGCAATTACAGTATACATATATGAATAATAAACACGTGAAGGCACACAGAAGTAAGGGATTTTTTCATTGGGGGGTGTGTGTTGTGTGTGTGTTGGGTTTTTGTTGGTTTTTTCTTTTTTTTGTTGTTGTTTGTTGTTGTTTTGGGGTTTTTTGTTTTTTTGTTTTGTTTTGTTTTTTTAAATGAAGGGACAGCAATGAAAATCCATTGCATTAAACTACCACTAGGGAAAAATACTAACAGAAAATTTTTATTTTTACATGGTTGAAAGTTAAAAAGCAAGAATAAAAATGTAAACCCTTTTCTCTTTATTATCTGTCATGTAATAGAGGAATTCTATCGTACTTGTGCATTTGGTGAGAGGGACACACATGCAAAGGTCTGCAGTTACGCATAAACATCGATAAATGTACTCTGGGCCAGCAGGGACTATACATATACACCTAGTGTACTGGATCAGGGGGAAGTGGAAATGCTACAGATGAAGTTTATCACATGCAAAATTCATTCCATGCAGAGCATGAACAGGTTAGCACAAAAGCTATCCAAATAGTTCTTAGAGGGCAAATATACTTCCTGAAACCAGAAATCAAGCTTAGCAACAAAACAAGTGAAAAAAAAAAATTCAAACAACAGCTAAATTGTTCATATGCTTGTGATCATGATAATTATTCTGGCACAGCATCCAGCTTGCTGCTCTTTCTTGGCATGGGCCACAACTGTGTAAGCTTATGTGTTCTCTAAAAGGGCTATTTCTCACAATGTAATGAATGTGATAAATCTTTTACTCAGCAGTCATGGCTGGCTGCAAAGGCTTTAAAATGCAATGTGTAAAAAGATGTCTGTGTCATAGTCAAAAGCAATACGGTTTTTTTTAATACAGATTTTAGAGTCTGTAGCAATGCCACACCTCAGGAGCACAGCTCTGAATTCCAAACCAAGTGCTATCACTGCATGACTCAAAGATGGAACAAAAATGGGGAGAGAAGGTGGAACAACACAAAATACAAAAAAAACCCTCAAACACCCTTATGACCAGGAGAATAGTAAATTATTAAAAGCAGAGCATACTCTTTAAGGACTGAAGTTTAGAATTCAGGGCAAAAACATAGTAAGAAAACACAATTTTATGAGATGTACTGTCTCACTGGAAAAAACACAGATATTCCAGTTGCCCATGTAAAATATGTCTGGGTGTTTATATAAACTGACAGTATTAGCATCTATCCTCTGATCAAGTCTTTACTTGGAGACCTATACTTGACCATACCCACTGTCATCCACAATTCAGTAGGCTTTATATAGCATTAACTGCATCGTTTCAGTAAATCAATGTAATCGTAACAGAGAAAAAGGGATTCCTTTCCTTGCACACATGTAATTTGTGCATCACACACAGAAGCGTGCAGCATCACAGGAATTCTTGCTGTTCAGTGATTAGTGGAAGTTCCAGATACAAAACATAAAATTACTTTGGTCATTGAGTTGGTTAGAAGCAAGAAAGTAATAAACCCCATAAACTTTTAAAGAGTCATATGATAGTTTCTTATCCTAAATAAATATTTATATTTATAAATTTTTATCTCCAGATTTACTATTTCATCCCTCACAACACCACAAAAAAATTACATGGCTGGGTTTTTTGATTTTCTACAGCCCAAAATTCCCATAAACAACATACAGCCAAAATTAAAACTCAATTATTAAAAGTAAATCCTGAAAGTTCTTTACTCTTAAGACAACAAGAAGGAAGTGTTTTTACCTCCTCTGTGTATGTCAGGGGGAATTGCGGGTGCCATCATGTTGGTATCCATTGGCTGGGAGGTATCGTGTGTCATCTGATCTTCCGGAGGCAGGTAAGCAGGAGGGGGAGTATCAGCTAAATATAGAAAAGGCAGAGATACGCAAGTCCTTTCCTCTCTTTAAAGTATATATACATAACCACATAAACAGTTTTAGCCTGGAAATGCTTCCAGCCTGACTCAGCAATAAACTTCCACCTACCAGAAATCTGAGAAAGCAATCATGGACCTTGAATCAGAAAAGCAAAGAATTACTGTGCATATTAAGCACAACTGCAATAAAAACAAGTCACTTCCCCCACATCAAGCCACAAAAGAAAACTCAGCTATGCTTCCAGCCCACATTTTTGCATGTTCAAAGTGCCATATAGACATTAAGGAACAAAAAGGTCTCAGGACCAGGTCAGAAGTAGGTACCTAATATAGTAAACATGAACAGAAGTTGAGGCAGAAAACTTCCAGTTTGAACTTTTCTGTCTCCAACATGATTCTATCAGCAAAGTATGCAAACATTCCAGATCTATTCAGGACCTTATTATTGTCATTGCAAGGTATTAGCTCTATTTCCCTAGATTGGCAACAGTAGAAAGTTTTCAGGAACCCAAATTCTACAGAAGTAGCTGTCTGGGTCTAGAATTCATCTGTCAGTGTCTCTTACTGGCTGTACTGCCCCATGCAGGATTGAATCACGCCCATAAAACTAGCCCATGCACAATGACCGTACTCACTAACACACTGCTTTTAGCCCTGTTTGAAGTGTCCCAGTCAGGTACTCGCATTGCCCTTCAGCTGTCTATTCCACTTCTGGGAAAGTTTCCCAAACGGTTTCTTAGAAGCTGCAGGAAGTTGCCAAAGTCACCATTTCCCAATACACCAGAGGACAGTCTCCTTGCAATCAACTGCACAGAGATGCATGCAAAGAAGAGAAACCCTGGCTTGATCCCTGCAAGCCTTCACTGCAAATGCTGAGATTAGATTACCACTGTACTATCTCTGGTGAACATGGCTGCTGCTCATCCCAATTTACTTCCATTACTGAGAGCACGGACTGCAAACTACCACAACAAATAATCACAGGGGCCTCCAAAACCCCCAAAATCAAGTTAGCATCAATAAAAGGCAGGAGGATCATACCACTACTGCTTTGTAAGTTTTGGTTTTTTGTGGGGTGGTTTGTTTCTGTTGTTTTGTTGTGGTGTGGTGGTTTTTTTTTAAGAAAACACATGTTAATGCAATCTATTAGCTGCTTATTATTTAGCAGATACTCTGCTGAGAGCTTTCCATCTAATGCTGGCAGGTAACTTGCTAATTCCCTTACTTGGATACCCTCAGTTGGACAAGAGACAGCAGTGGAGAAAGACTGAGACAACAACAGGACTGCATTAAAAGCTTAACACTCTGCCCTGGAGTTTTAAGCCCTGTGTTTTACTAAGCCTTAAATGTTCATTTGTGTGCAAACATGTCGGTGATGCACAGATAGGGAAACAAGATTGTAAGGCCACAGGCAGCAAATTAGCCAGTATCTAGAAAGTTTTCAAGATCTCTGGATAACTGCTTTGCTCCGCTCCCCCCCCCCCTTTTTTTTTTTGTTGTATTTTCCAAAAGTCAGCCTCTTTCCCCATTAGTGCAAGACAGACAGCTGTCCAAAGCTAAGCATGAAGGACATCAGTATCTTGACCTCTCCTCTTAATTCAATTTCTTCACTGCAGCTGTCGGCTTGTCTTCATGGGCATGTGAACAGAACAGTCTCTGAAAGATCAAGAGAACTTCCACAAGCCAGTGTTCAGGAAGACCTTGTCAGAGAAGCCTTTATCTCTGCTGGAAGAGCCTCAATCACACCAATCATATTTAAAGAAAAAAAAAAAAAAGGAAGGAAGGAAAGACAGCTGGCTTTGTGGCAACTTTTCACTTTTTTTAGAAAAGCCAATACCAGCTCTCCTTCCTTCCCTCCTGCCTCTGCAAATTCAGCAGTCTTCACTCACAAGAGAAAATTTTAAAAAGAAATAACTATCAGCAGCAGAAATCTATGGATGTTAATTTCAAGTAATAGAAAACAGATTTTCACAAGTCTGCTGCTTTGTTTACACATGCCCTCCTGCAGCCCCAGAAGAAAACATGCAAACAGAACATCACGAGTATTTGTATGGAATCCTTCTCCTAGCACTTAGATCAAGAAATGTGTCACAGACTGCTTCTACAGTATATTTGTACACCCACATGGAAAGACAAAAAAAAAAAAAGCTTTACAGAATTTTCTACAGACATCACTCAACAAAAGAAAGGTTGCTACATCTTTGACTTTAAGAAGTTAAACAGTCTGAATATTTCTTTTCAGGGCCTTAAGGAACAGTTTTTCAGTTGAAGTATATTTGTTTCTTGAAATTACATCATTATGTAAAGAAATTTTATCAAGCAGCCATAGCATAATCCCCTTGAGAAACATCCTTCTGCAGAATTAAAGCTTTGTGCTGAATTTATGATGATCTCTTTCCTAGGCAAGGATGATCTCCAGCATTACACTTCTTGTGCATTAAACACTATACTTTGTGGGCTAAACTGTTGAACTGGTCCCCAAAACATTTTGAATCCCTCCCCCTGCCCCAGAAGAGTTTTACTGTAATCTTGTAACAGTGTTTGAGAGGCACAATATTAAAATCCTCAATATTATTCCTAGACAAAGCGATTACATAGTCTTTATTACTTTACATCTCTCAGCTCGCTACTGAACACAAGTGTTGGCTGATAATTTGGCATTGTTAAAGCAAAAAAATCATGATACCAGTAATGTCCAACCACCGCCTCCCTTATCAAGGGGAACCAAAGTTGACTGTACCTGGCATCTGGAAAGGACTTCCTGGGTCTGAGCTGGCTGGAGAATGCGGGTAGGTGCTACTGCTGCTTCCAGGCGAGTTTGGATAGCTGCTGTTGGGCGAGTGGGGGAACGGATGACTATTGGGTTGCTGAAAAGAGTCCGGGAAAGTAGCGTTGTGCGGCATGTGGGGCTCATTTTGTCCCAGGTTGCGGAATTGGGCCAAGAGGCTGTGCTGAGGGTTGTACTCACTGTGCCTTGGAACCAGCACTGGAGGAAGGACTGGAAAGGGAGAAAGAGGGAAAAGCCACAGCGTTAGAGACTCAGTTCTGATGGACTAGGCTATACAGGGAAAAAAAAGGCCAAATTCTTCCTCCCCTAAGGCATATTCACGTCTGTCTTAAAAACCAACATAGTCAAATCTAGGAGCGCATGTCTAAGCAAGAACTCTTTTCCTTATATCCGGTTACTGCATAGCTTGAATTCACAGTGATCGTGCTAGCTACCTGGTTTGCCAGATGGGAGCTTGTTTTCACAGAGGGCCAGTGAAGAAGAGCCAAGAACAAACCACAATGCTGTGTTTTAGCTTTATTCACACAAAGAAATGCTGGGAAGTAAGCACATTACATTGCTGACATGCAGTTCATTTTGCTGCACTTGTGATCCTGCTAATCACGTAATGGCCCGTAACCCAAAACTTTGCTAATAAGGACAGATATTTTTCTGAGGACAATACTAATACTAATAGGCCTTGAACTCAGTCTGTTTTTTTTAACCTGGACTATGTTCTTACAAGTTAGTATTAAAACAGTTATTAACTCTTCAAGTCAGTTTACAAAATGCACAATTTAAACAAAATTATGTAGTTCAAAAAAACCAACTGAGCAGCAATTGAGCTCCAACTATACGCTACTATGGGATCAGAGAAACACACATCAGAAACTACGAGTCTCACCACACTCTCAAGGCCTCCTCACCAGCAGGAAAACAAAGGTCTCTTTTTAACTGGGAATATGAACATCATACCAGATACACTAAGACAAACAAACCAGCTCTTTTTCCAGTGCCTCCGTTTCTACCACCTCACAGCAAAGTCCAAGCTATTCGAAGGACTAAAAGCTAGTCTTCTTATAGATTGAGATTTTAGGGTGATGGGGGTAAGAGGAGAGGCAAGGGTGGGGAGAGGGAGATGAGTGCACAAAGTAGTGTAAGTAAAACAGAAAGACTTATTCCTCTCCACATCTGCCCCGCTTCGGCATCTCCATGGCTGAGCAGGACTGGAAGAAAGCCCCCAGGACAGCCCGCCTTCAAGGGAGGGTGCTGAAAACCCACAAAAACCAGCGAAAGCAAGCCAGGCTACCATCCCCTCTCCCAAAGACTCCTGCCCTGCCTCCAACATCTGGTGGGCACACAGAAGAGGAACAGGAGCATGTATATACGACAAGCCTATATACATATAATTATCACTCAGATTAAGACAGGTGTTTCAGAGACAGCTGCTTCAATAAAAGGCTGAATTACAAACTAATTGCAAAAAAACCCATCTTCTTGCCAAGACAAACAGGTTCTTCCAGGACACTGGGGCAACTTTACCATTCTAGCACTTTGCTTACACAGAACCATTCAGACGTGAGCGTCCTGGAGTCCGACAGTATCAGGACATCGCTCAACGCATAGACCAAGCCTGAGGACTAGGTCCATGTTTAAAACAGATACAAAAGGATGCCACTCAAAACTCACTCAACTCACTCACTATTGCTAAAGCAAGTCACAGATTAACTAAAAAAAAAAAAAGGCAAAAAAAAAAGCAGCAGCAGGTTTCCCTTACTCTTTTTTTTGGCATATGCCTAAGGGAGAAATTAAGCCACCAGATTTCTGCCCACTAGTGGCATTAATGCATGAAAAGTTTGATCTTGGAAATCTTCATTGAACATACACTGAAAAAAACCCACCCAACTCTCACTACCGAAATTAAGGCTGCCCCTTAAAAGTCAAAAGCAGGTTTTAAATATTTAATCTGATGTCTCACTTTCTTAGAGCAGCTTCACTGAGATTCCAACATATCTCAAATATTTGAGGCAGGTGTCACCCTCAAGTTGATTTGTTTAGATGCGACACTTTTAACCAACCTCACTTTACAAGGAATGCATGAAGTTCCTAACTATGGCATTTTCTGAAACAAACCAAACAAGTGGAGCTGTAACGAAGCTACAGGGCAATTTCACCCACAGGGCTATTTCATCTAAAAGCCAACACATCCACGTGTCACTCTATGGACGTTCTCAATTGCAAAACACCCAAGGAGAAGCTTCATCTCCCTAAGCTGTGCAGACTGTCCCTTGCCTCTAATGCAACCATTCTCACACATCACTGGAAAAAGCTATTAAAAAAAAAAAAAAAAAAAAAGTTAGTCAACATTCAGGTGGACATCACAAATCCTCTCATTCACAACATGGCAAATGTCAAACCCAGTCTCCCTGAGTATTAGGATCTCTCAGAATTAAGCTTGTTCTGTTAAACCTAGCAGTCCTTTTGCAGTGAGGTCAAGCACTATTTATTTGTCATAGTCAACATTTGCTGGGCTAATAAATTACCAGTGAAAAAAGTAACAATGAGATCATGTGTTAAAAAGTATTTTCCCTTTCCTGTCTTTATGATTCTTCCTTACTTTTCCAAGCATGAAAACCACATCTTTCCTATCTCCTCCCTTCCCATGGATGAAGGTCAAATCATTAACTTTTCTGAAAGTAATCTGTGCAGAAAGTACATCACCTACATTTCCCATCCCCCTACCTTGCATTAAACAATGACACATATGACATCACAGGAAGCCACGTGATTTATAGCATTTTAAAATAGCAGGAGAACAGGATATTTTCTGTATACTTTCTGTAATTAAAATAAAGCAGTGCCAGATTTTGCCAAGGTGTATACACATGTTTTCTCCTGTTGGGCAGAACCACTGGTGACATTTAGGACTTGAAATAAGAACAAGTCTCCTCTTCCCAACTCTCCCTCACACAAACCTACACTTTTCATTCAGCTACTTCAACCTCAAATCATTAAATGCTAAATTCTTCAAAATACTTACGGAAAAGGGGAAAGGAGAAGAAAAAAGAATACAACTGGTGTTGATACACCACAAGTAGTCTCAAAAATACCCTTGCAGAATTTACCTTGAGCGCTGCCCCTAATTCACATCCTCCCTGCACACATACAACCTTAAATGAGGATGAAAAGCCCTGAAAGGCCATGTCAGGTGGGACAGAGACTAAATCGCTCTAATTAGTCGAATTCCAACACAGTCACTCACTGCCATAACCTGATCTCTCTGCAGCTCACAGACTTTTTTGCAGGCTAGCTGCTCCTGCTGGAGTCACAGAGGAGTTAATCTGAATGCTGCTCACTCAGGAGTGAAGACTCAAGCAGGGACTGCACCCTTTGCACATATGGAAGGATGCCAGGAGTTCAAAACGTAAAGAGGGATGCATCTCCTTCTTGCTCCCCTCGCCCTTGTGTAAGGCGCTGAGCTTCTGGTTAGGTTGCAGACCTCAACCATATGGAATAACAAATTACTGAGGCTCAGTACAGCAGGGGAGGAGGCTGATCTCTGTTGCAGCTGCCAGCTCCAGGAAGAGGTATAACTGAAGGGGAGAAAGCATGAGAAGAGTTATTCTGTGCTAAGCCAGCACACCTGTTGCTATAAAATAATGAAGCAGCACACATCTTTGCTGTGCTGATCTCCACAGGATGCTGCTCTAAAAGTTTGCAGACAGAATTTCTCCCTTCCTCTTTAACTTCTTCAGCGGAAGGGAACACAAATACAAAAAAATATAAGATTTTTTTTTTAATGATCATTGTTTCTATTCAGAGGGGTGCATATATTTAAAGGAAACATACTACTAAATACACTGTTGTCTTAAAAAGCTACTGCAACAGATTTGCAAATTCAACCTTATTAAAATGGTTAAAACCAGTTAATGGAGTAGAACCACAAGTCATCCAACAGCTTGATTTCTGAACTTTCTCAAACACCAGATTAAAAGGTTTCATGGGCTATACTGTGACTAAACTGTGCTCCAAGATTTTGTGTCAATGTACACCTGGAGTTGAGAGTTAATACATGACTACTAGCAGCAACGCTACTAGTAATGAAGAGGAAGATAAATCACCTGGAAGCCAGGCAGGGCATTTTGTAGAACTGTAGCTAAGAAGAGATCCTATATCTGTCAAGACAGCCTGGGAACTGGGTAGCTTGTTTTTACCATGCAAATAATACCCAGAGTATGCCCGTACCAAACAAGTGGAGCTGTATTAAAGAAATTACAGCTACAGGGCAACTTCACCCACAGGGCTATTTCATCTAAGAGCCAAGAATGCCAAAAAATACAGAAGATAGACCAAAGGCAAGCTGGCTGTTCAGATAAATGTTCCAACTAACCACACCAAGAAAGAAATGCTTTTATGAAAATGTAATGGTGGCCTTTGAAGAAAGCTACTGATCTCTATTCTTTCTATCTCCAGCATGTCATCCTGTTTTTCAGAAAACTAACAGGTGTGCTGTCCTAGAGTAAAGATTTTCTTGGTTTTCTTTTTTGTTCTATTTTCACATTCTGGAGATAATGATTTTAGCAAACATAGAAAGTCTCCCATTTATTAATATAACTCTTTCTAAAAAAACGTTTCTCTATTAAAAAAAACACACCTAATCCGAGCCAAAGGACCTGCTGTACTTTCAAAGTAGCATACTTTATATCCAGATGGGGTTTGTTTATCTTACACTAGCCCACATAACAGACAGTTTCCCTCAAGGGCTCATTCTTTTCCCTCTTTGCATGTTACATTAAGATTTGGGTAGGTATCTCTCTTTCCATACCTGGAAATGGAAAGACCAGGCAATGAAATACAAGGGGCCACACATAAGAAAGCAGACTTTGATCATCTTTCCTTGCCACAGTAGATTCTACTACTTCTGTGAGCTTTTGGGAGGGGAAAAAAAAAAAAAAAAAAAAAAGAAAAAGAGAAAGATGAGCAATTGCTGCTGCACTTTCTGCTATTAAGAATCACAACAACTTAGTCATCATATGTTCTGTAGAAGTGTTTGTACAAGCTTATACCATGACAGGGCCTTCAGCCTTAATGAAGACCTGCTGGTACTATCAATAGACAATGTACTTTCATTTCCAAGCATCACATACCTGTATTTTCATATAAATTTATGCAAAGTCACTTATGTTTTACTAGAAAAATAGAACTGTGGGGTGGGAAGGAGGAAAATCCTCACACACCAGTTCATGCTATGTGGAAATGGGTATGAAAACATTGGCAGGGGGAGGAACTTGCGGCTTGTACTCTAGACAGAAAATCCTGCAAAGACTAAGTTGTAATAAAAATGAGGAGTTGGGGGAGGGAAGGGAAACAACCACCAAAAAAAGCCCACAGCAGCAGTGTTAAAACTCAGAAATTTCAACCCTCCTAAAGACTCCTAGCTTAATTTCCTGCCTTTGAGGTCACAGCAGCTGAAGCTGGCTGTGGCATCCTGGCAAGCAGTCCAGTCCCACGGTGGGAACAGAGCAGGTACCAACGTATGCGCAGCTGAACGTGCTTAGTTTTGCTTGCTGTCTGTAGCATTAGGGAGTCACTGAAGCACGTTGACTGAAAGGTCTTGCCAAGATCTTGCTTGTAAACAATAAAACACCAAGTAGAAAGAAAAGTTTTAATGTCATTAGGTTTTCCCATGTTGCCTAAAGCAAGACCTGGCAAAATTGAATATTCTTTGACCAGAGGACAAGTTCTCACATACAAAGACACTTACACGTCTACACTTAGGATAGGGTTTACTCTTGGGTAGAAAAAAAAATTAATAGTGTTGTGGCAAAAGCAACCTCTGAGGATCTACCTACTTCATGTTGTTCCAGTAACACCTGGCTTAAGCAAAGTTGTGCTATTGGCTGTGGTAGCAGGGCTTTGCTTTACTGTTTTCTCACAAGCAGAAATGCCAGCCTTTTAGACTTTTGCTCCAAACCTATGTTCTAGTAATTGCAAGTGAAAAGGCTCAGTAATAGTTATTCAGCAGCCTGTTTTGGGTGACACAAACATGCCAGGCTTTCTACTCCCAGAGAAAGCTGAGAGTTGTCTTCCTTCCTCAACTCTTAATTTCATTTTGCAGTTTCAGTAGAACCAACAGCTTGATTTGTCATTTTACATAGTTACAACAGAAGACTGTATTTACTAAAAAAAACCACCACCACCCCCAAAAAACAAATCACAAAAACAAAAAATCACACAAAACACACAAAACCCCCCAAACAATTGTTGCTTTACTGACTCTACTTTTACATCTGACATCTGGTCTAAATGCATTTGCCAAGTAATATTAGTACACTTCCTGCATTACAATATTCAGCTAACATTAGATTTTATTTGCGGATGCTCTGATAAGCTAACATCTCGATTAAACTGACATTTGTCAAGGCCAGTTTCAGAATTTAGTACTAATTGTATGCACATTAGTGAAGGAGTTCTTGTAAGCAGATTTGGGGGAGAAGCAGTCCTGATACAGGAGGAAGTTACGGTGTGATAGCGTATATTAACTCAGACATTTACACAGACCAGAGTTCAAATTACCTGTACAAAAGCCACAGTCACCATCCTACTGAGTAGGTTAAAACTTGGAAGTCTGGTCTTTTAAGTCAGAAGAAACAGCTGTATCTGGTTAATTTTAAAGAAATAAAAAGGACACAAACATATCCTTCTTGACAACTTTTATGCTTTTATTGCAGCTCGTTTTTCTGAGACATGGTGAGGTTAGACAAGGAAAACCCTGCTATTAGACCATTCCCTCCTTTCTGCCTATTTCAATTCCTCTCCCCCAGCTTGGTTGTGGTGGGGAATTTTAGAACAGAATTCTGCAAAACTGCCACGAAGAAAGTTTTATACTACATGCCAAGCAAACTGACAGTTGCTTGCTATTTTGGGGGACCATCCTATAATTGTGCCCACCTGTTGCAGCATGCTATTTTTAAAGTTACACCCAACAGCAGCATTACACAGTGATATGGCAAAACGTCCCAGCGACAACGCTCTCGGCTCCCTCACCCCCTGCCTGCAGAGGCGCAGAAATCCTGCTACAGAAATCACATGGGAGCAAGGATTTTTCTAACTTGGTTCTACCAATTAACTCCAAAGGCACGCACTGGTCTTCCCCTCCCTTATGTCCCCCGGCGCAGCTTCCCTTTTGCCTTCGCCCCCCTGGCCCTCTCCCCCTCCCTCCAATGCCTGGCGCTGCTGGCGTTACCCTCCGCCAGGCCTGGTGCTGTGGGAGTTGCACCAGCAGCTGCTCCGCTGGGCTCCCTCCAGCCCAGGCCATCAAAAGCTCTTCCATCTGGCTGGGAACAGCGCACAGGCTCTCGTGCTGACCCCCATTCTCCCAAGTGCTAGGGGGTGGCAGCCACCAAGCAAGCCCTGGGACCCTAAGAAACCCAGCCATGCAAGTTCACAGTCCCAAAGGGACTAGCAGCTTACTCACAACTTCTCTCCTGGCTCCAAATTTGATTTCGACAGACTCAGAGCACCTGCCAATTTGACAGCCCCAGGAGCTGTGCTTGAACCCTGCTGCCTGCCGAAAGCAGCATTAGCGATCCCATAGGCAACCTGCCACAACAGGCTGCGTCACGTTTGATGCGCAGGGGGAGTACGCTTTTTTTTTGTTTGGTTTTTTTTTTTTGTTTTTTTTTTTTTTAGAGATCCTCTTCTCAATTTACCCTGCCTAGAAACAGTTTGGGAATATTCACTGCATATATAGTGATCCTAGGCTGGTCGAGTACAGGGGGATGAGACAGGGATGACTAACTGACCCATTTCATTTTTCTGTGAAGTACCTAGAGAGAGAGCTCACAAGCATGACCACAACACTATACACAACCAAACACCTGTGTGATTTCAAATGGCATTAAAAAACTCCTTTAAACATGCCTTATTTTTCTTTCACCAAGGACCAGAGCCGCAGCACCGTACAAGGGAGCATTCAAGGAGCATTCACTTCCAGGACCTAGAAGTGTTTTCTAAACCTGCCTTTATCCAGGATTTCCACCGTTTTAAGCTTCTTCCTGCACCCCTGGTGCCTGCAGTAGGTGTGCAGCCTTACGGATATTCACTGAGGGCAAACAGCAGAGGAGATCAAAGACAAATAGGAAAACAATCAGGTTAAAGTCATAGGCAAGGTGTCCACACCAGGAGCAAAAACAACATGACACACCTACCATTCTCCTCAGAGCCTGGAGACCTGGCCTGTTCTTGTGGAAAAACACAGCTGTATACTTAGGGAAGATGTTTCTTGCCAAAAACAAGCTTCCTGAAGCAATCATCCACCTTGAATTCATGGTTATAATGGAAAGGAACACCACGATCTTTAGGCAGAACTGAAAATTCAACTGTTCTGACAGTGCACCATGAAAAATCAACCACTGCTCATCCCCCGGTTTGGATGGAACATGGGCATCATTGGCTTCATAAAGCCCCTTGATGTAGAGCAGACTGCAGGCAGCTCTACAAAGAAGAGAAGCTTAACAGAGGAAAAATCATCCAGCCTTTTTTATCTAAGCTTTATTGCTAATTGCAAAAAAACCTGAACCAGTGTAGTTATTTTCTGCCTCCAAGTGGCTGTGCTAATGGGCTGATACATTCAACTAGAATATTTCAGACGACAGATCGGCTGCTTCTGGACTGACTGGTTTTAGTACCCCTGGCATTACATGCTTCAAGCACAATGGAGCATCAGTAAGCACCTCCAGAAATGGATATTAAGAAGTTGTTAACTGCATTTCCCAAGGCAGGTTTAAGCTCACTCAGATCAGTGAAGAGGAGGCTTCTCCCAAGCCTGACCCCTGAGCAGGTATCAGCTGACCCTGCACACCCTCAAGAGACAACGTTCAGTTGTGGGGTGGGGGACAGCCGTTTACATACACTCTGAATCTACAATCACTTCCATACATGAAGCATAAAAGAGAATTCCTCTTTTGCTTCCTTTGTAATATATTATAAACGCAAATCCTCTCTAACCTAGCAGGCTGATGAGCAAGGACGCTTCATAGAGGCAAACTAACACAATTCTGCATCAGATGGAACCAAGAGCTAGTGTTCACTAGTACTTTAAGAAAATGAAATATTTGGTTTCATCTTCCTTCCTTCCTTCCCTTCAGCTAAGGCACAAGAACTGAACCACCTCCCCTAAAGCCACATTAGAGGTGTGATTTTTTTTTTTTTTTTTTTTTTTAAATAGCAGTGTCAATTTAAGCACCTCTTCATCCTCCCTGCTCCCTGTCCCATTCCTTTTGTTTTGCTGCTAGAGCAAACAGGATCCAGGCTTAAAAAAAAGTATTTTTTCCCCTAAATTCTGGATGACATCTTTCACCTGATCCCATTGACATAACTGAGAACTGAGGCAAGTAACAGAGGCTGTATCTCCACAGAAACCAAAGGAACTGAAGGGAACAAAGTATCTCAGAACAAACTTCCAAATGTCATTTCACACATTCTCCAGCAAAACCTGAGAGGTCATTTGTGGTTATTTTCAGAGATATGAGGAACATCATGTTCACTTTTGCCTCACAGCCTCCACATATGCTCTACACCTAATTTATTTCTCAAGTCTTGGTCGTACTTAAGGATAGTCCCAAACCACATATGAGCCTAATATCCAGGTATCTCTAAACCAAAACATAAAACCGAGGAGAAAAAGCAGATTCAGCCAAGGGTGTACACCAGCTGAGCATGCCAGTTTTTAACAGGCATCAAATTCAGACCCTGTCCTCCTTAATGAAAAGCTTTGCTTTGCCTTGCCAAGGGAGAAATTTGACAGCCATTAACTACCCTGCACCAGAAACAATTCTGCACACAACAGACGTACAAAAAAGCAGTAGTACTATAACACATCTTGAGGAGGTATTTCTTCCTGGCAGCCAAGTCCGAGGTTGTATTTCCATCCCCAGCAACAAAACAGCATCTACTTTCTCCTCTCATTTCCCACCACCTCCAGTCCTTCCCACATGTCATCCTCAGGGCTGTGCTGGTACAGATGTTCCCACAGCCCCTGCGCTGCTCTGATCAACCTGGAAGATAACACAGCAGGGGAAGGAAAAAGTGACTGTGATCTGGTTCAGCACGAGGCCACACAAACAGCTGTGCTGGCACAACACAGCAAGCAGGAGCTGTTGATCCACCCTGCCACAGATCGGGTCTTCCTCACCTGGGGGGCAGCTTGCTGATACCAAGCTGACCGGGTGTCAGGCCACCCTAGGAAGGCCACCCTTCCTTGCCTCCACCCCGCGCCCCCGTGCTGCCTTGTCCCAGTCTGACTGCAGTGAGCAAGCCGAGGGCACTGAGCTTGCCAAGCTAACAGTGCCAAAAAGCAGTTTTCTGTCTGTTCCGTTTTCTTGGTTGATTCACCACAGGATCAGATAGGCACCTGTGCCTGCGCAGAGCCTCTAGGTCAGGTTAGGTATGAATATGGTACCGCCACATCACACCCACATGCCTTCCAGATGCCACATTCCCCTCCTTATGCAGGGGCAGCAGCACAGCCTGCACTCAGGGACACCTGGGACGCTCCCTGTTTGAGACTGCTGATAGTTTTCCACCTCCTCTCAACTGTTTACAACCAGTTCCTATCTAGTCTGGTGAACAGAAAAATCTCATTTGGATTCAGGTGTAGCTTTGTAGCTGGCAGACACACCACAGCGTGCCAGCTCTCGTGTTTCCCAAGCTTATCTTCAAGCTTAACTGCAAGGGTGGAATAAGGTATCAAGGTAGAACACCCATACATCCCTCTGGCACCATGAAAACAGAGATGCATCCACAGCACTGATTTCCCAACATAAAGTATTACCTGATTTTACGTATTTAAGGATTTACCACTAATCTGTTCCTCAAAACTTACACACTGAAACAAATCACACTACAACCAGCAGAAGAGTGAACATAAAGATGCTATCCTATGCACGCACCATACACTTCAGGTCTTTGGTAACTGGATCTGCGTAAAGCAGTTCACGACAGACCATGCAGTCAAGCAGAGCCAGCATTTCACAATGTACCCTGCACCCAAAATGTGCATCATACACAATCTGAGCATCCAATTTTGTTTTGCCAAGAGCAAGTACATTTCTAACCCTCCTGGCTGCGATTATAGACTTAGAAACACAAACCTTGATATCTGCTCGAGTCCACAGACTGTTGGAAACAGTGAGTCATACATGAATTCCCACTACCCATTAATCTCAAAGCATAAGCACTTATGCAGCAATAATGGTGTTTTAATGTCCTGGCAAAAATGGGAAAAAATGGTTAGCAGAATTTGGGAGTGACTGTCAGGAAATGAAGATAAAGACGATACTTGAAGGACAGCAAGAACAAGGAAGGGACAGGAAAAAAGTCGTAAGTCATGAAGCACAGCTCTCAAGTCAAACAGGAGTTCAGCTACCACCTGTTTCCAAAAGCCACATTCTCCCCACTCATCTCCATGCAATATCCCTCAAAACAATGGCACATCTGTGACTCACTCAATATAAATCCCTCCTCCTTTACATACCCAGCCAGAGTGGGCTTCAACCCCACACTTAGACTTTGGCAAGCCGTTAAAAGTTCAATACAATTTCAGCATGCATATTAACATTGTACCTCCAGACCCTGATTTAACAGAGCACCTCAGCAGAAATGAACGCTAGCTCCTAGTCAGCAGCTACCTCCAGAATATTTTAAGTGATTAGAGCAGCACAACTAAGCTTGCAAAAGACTGAATACTTCTGTCAGCTCTGTCAAACTGACTACAGCCCTAATGCTTACAAGAAAACTGCCCAGTTGCCTATTAGGCAATTGACCAAGAGTATATAGTTTTTCCTGAAGAAGGGTACTCGGGACAAAAAGGGAAGCATTTTATTTCTACCATCTCCAGCTTCATTAAAGTTACTGTTTTAGATTTTTTTCCAGCAAAAATTCCATAGCTGGATGTAGATGAATGTAGAGATTTTTATCTAATCCAAAACCAATTAAAGAGCAATCCAGAATTCAGGCTTACAGTGAACTTTTTCCTCCATTTCCCAAATACAAAATTATCACTTACACTGCTTAGTGGCACTCAGCTAAAATGCACATTTTAGTTAGACATCTTCTGAAAGTTTTATTCTATTTTTATTTTGTATATCTCATTGAAGTGACAGGACATTTACAAATATGGTATAAATGGTCTAAATGAAAACATTCTTAAACACAGTAATTGTTTCCAAGATTAAAGGAAAATGAGTTATGTCATTTAACATTACAGTAACAGTAAGAGCCCAACTGTTGCTCAGTCCGATAGAAATAGATGTCTTCCAGGAATCTTAGTTTTAAGTATTTTGGAATACTGAATGCACAGACATACGCTAACAGCTAGCAGTACAAGGACACAATTATTTTACTATCCCGCTACTGCTTAACACAGAAGTGTTAAGAATTTTAACATTCTTTTTAAATTTAAAAATTTTTTAAGATTTGTTTTTCCAGTGCAGAGTCCCTTTGTTCAAGCTTCTGCTGCATACATACATAATGGGTATTACCTCTGTCATTCACATGATTTCCAAGTTAATACTAACACACCAAAGAGAAACATTTAACACCTAGATATGCACTGTGTTGCACATCCAAGACAAATGCAATTTTTATCCATGGAAAAGCAAAAAATCTTGCAACAGTCTTACGTCCACTGTAGTTCTTAAGATGCCCATGACACTTTGCAGAGACAGCATTACAGTTTCTGAAATGCCTAACATGGATGGACTTCCCAAATTTAAACCACGAAAGTCCACCCACACCTACAGTGCATTTCTGCAGATGTCCCTGCACAACCTCACAAGTAGCTGGACTCTAGTGTAGATAACATCCAAGCACATTTCATCTCAGTCCCTGGAAGTACTCCCTGATAATAAACTTGCGTAACAAAAATTAAGCAGAGATTTGTCAAAAAGAGGTTTGGCCTTTGAAGAGAAGACAGCCAGAAAGGACTGCACCTTAGAAAAGAAGTGGAGAAGTGGGTAACAGTGCTTACAGGACAGTAAAACTTCTCAGTACAACCAAAAGTTAACACCAAAGCTGTAAGTTGAGGGGATTGTATTCTGCTGCCTAAAAATCAGTCTTTCCAAAAGGCTGAAATTGTTGGGAGACCCTATAGACACATTACCTTCTGGGGGATGAAGAAACAAAAGTGATAGAAGTGAAATAAGAATCTGGAAATAATACGAATACTACACCGCAGTACATCAGATCGGTTTTCATGCACAGACTGCAATAATCCTTTACATTAGCTTGCAATGTTTCATAGAGATTCACTGATCTGCATAACTCAGTAAAAAACAAATTAATTGAGGGATAGTGGTCACCAACAAAACCAGGTGATACCAGGCCCAGCAGCTTGAGGCATACACCAAGACTATGCCTCTCTATACTGATAAAACATTTACACAAGTAAAGTATTCACCGTGTGAAAGGGAGAACAACCAATTAATGCTTACATCCAGATAAATTGCAGAGGAAGAATCTGACATGTGCAAACAGCTACTTCTGCTTATTTAAGCTGATGAGTCACATGATTAATTGCCATACTTTGCATTGTTCAGATAAGGTGTAAAGGTACAAACAAGCAAGAACCTACCAGGACTCTCTACCCTCTTGTAGTGGTAGGGATTGATGCAAACCTCCTTCTGTTTTGAACCAAAGGGAAACTCACAGCATTCCAGCGGTTTCAGTTCATGATGGCTCTGCAGGTCTGGCCAGCGCCACACTCTACAGTAAATTACATGCGGTAGCCCTTTCCGGTGCGAAACCTGAAGCCTGCCATCCAAGGAACGAGGAATTGTGACACAGTTGCTGGGCTGACCAGGACAGCTTAATGCTTTTTCCAGCTCCTCCATAGCACCTTTTTTCTTCTTCAGTTTTTTCACTAATGCATCAACAGCTTTCTCTGCCCATTTTTCTTCTTCATCCCCCTGCTTCCATCCCAACAGCCTCTTTACTGCTGGGCTAGTGAAGGAGAATAAACTTGTCACATTCATGGTGACCCCACTACGGTGATAACACAGAACCAGGCAGGAGAGACTGTCCTGTTCTTCCACTACCACCAGGGTACAGCAAATTGTGTCAGTAGTCAAAAGCAGCCTGTATCAGATAATTCTGGTCCCTTCTCCTTTTCAGTCCTCCAGTCCCAGGAAGGCAGTGCTGACATCCCCCCTTGACAGATGTGACCTTCTCATTATTCTAAACTCTTTTGGCTGAGAACCTGGAGGAGAATATCAGAGGGAGAGAAAAAATAGATTTTACCTTTTAAATTAACAGAGCAGTTGAAAACATCCCCCCAGCCTGCAGAAGTGGCATGACCAAAACGCAACCAACAACAACAAAAACAACAAAGTGCTGACAGCCTCCACAACCGGACTACAGGCACATCTGGTGAAGACTTTTAAGCAGTAGGGCCTGCTGCTGAACCCTGTATATCCCTCTCCCCAAAACAGACCTGAATAAATGAGGTGATCACCCTGGAAAATAATGACACAGCATAAAACCAAAAGAGGCTGGGGAAGGGCGGGGGGCAGCTGGAGGAAAAGGCAAGGGGTAGAGAGGAAGGCAGCAGGACAATTCCCCATCAGCTCAGTTCCTTCACCTGATTTGCTGTGTGCCCTTAGTGATTTTTGTGCCACGCAGCAAGGGGGACAGCTACTGCATTTGCCAGCTTCAAACAATACTTCTGCTCGGTGCCCAGGCATGGCCTCGGTCAGTACCATGAGAAGCTTGATAGAAAGAGCCAAAACACAAGACGACATGGCTGTATTCCCACACACACTCTCCACAAAAGGGCAAGGGTTCTGTATTAGAAATGTAGTTCACATTAAATCTAGACTAAAACAGTCTCTCAGATTTCCTCTTTCACCATTAAGTGTGAAGAGCACTCCCCTCTGCCTATCAGCTGTTGCAACCTTAATCAGTAAAACGTCCCAAGGAATCAGTACAAGATCACGAGCACTGTTTTTATTTCGTTAAATTTAAATAAAAAAATATTTATTATTATTATATTTGGAGAGCAGCTGGAAGCAATAAGCCCCAACAGCACCATGCAACACAGCACTCTCCAAACTGCCAGTGATGCAGCTCAAAAATCACTGCACTAGACTTGTGCATACCAATCTGAAACAAAAACAGTTCAGCTTCACCTCTGACTTACTTTAAGGAACAAAGCAAAAAAGGAGGAAGGAAACTAGAAAGATCTTTGCCTTCACTCATCTCACATGAGAAAGAAAACTCCATCTCCCCACCCTACCAAAAAGCCCTCAAGCTCATAACCAGACTGTGAGAGAAAATATATCAAGAACTTCACCAATTACATCCTGATCTTTCCCATTGCAATGCCTGTCTGACATACTCAAGGACATATGAAGGAGTAGGAAACCTTGACAGGAGGATTTTAGATGGCATAGTGGTCCTCGAGTTGGGAGACACGGAATGGGAATGAAAAGATGGGTGAAGAGGGGGAGGAACTCCACATAAGAAGAAGCCCCTGCTGTGACTAGCAAGTTTTGTACTTGCTCGGGCTGGGAGCAGGCAAAAGGCTCTGCCAGAGGAAGTAGGAGACCCTGCACTGGTAGGCAGGGGAAAACGAGACAAAGAGCACTAAACCACTCATTTTCAAACAGAGCATGAAGACAGACAGGAAACGTATCCTGGACTGGATACTGACAGGTTGCAGAGGAAGGGAGAAGGGGAAAAGGATATGAATGTTTTTGTTGCCATCAGAAAGACATCAAAACCCCCACCCAAACAGCACCCTATACACACACAGAATAGAAGGTGTCAGCTAACCTGCATCAGACAGAATTTCAGAGTTACAGTAAGAAAAGATTGCACATCTTAGAATTGTAAATGCCATGCCACGCTTACCCTCTTGGCCGTGCTGCATTGTAATGGTTTCATACTGTACCACTATACTTGAAGTACTTTAAGCTGAAAACCATCCACTTGATTCAAATTGATTTGTCACTAAAACAATTATCTAATTGCAAAGGTTCAGTTTTATTATGCTGAATGCATAAACTACTTTTATGTGAATAATGATTACAGACTAAAACACAGACCATGTCTACTTGCACTTCATAGTGGTACTTCCCATTCCTTTCATGCTAAGAATTGCATTTGAAATAATAATGTCAATGCAATGGAAGACTCGCATGAGCCTGGGGCAAATTTAAGATTTTTTTTTTGTTACCTGGGCATATGCCATACTATTAAATGAACTGAAACTCCATTACTGTCACTGACTGTACCACAGGTATACTTACTTTATCCTTACACGCACCGTAAAGTGCTCTATTAAAATGCTGTGCTAATTTAAGAACTGTATTACAGAACCACAGTATGTGGTGCTTAAAATGTGTTTGTAAGCAACAGTTATTCTCAACTTCATATATAGTCTGTATCTCAATCAATACTCTGAATATCTTTTTTCTGTATCTTCCCAACAAAAGATACAAGTTCCACACACAAAACTTTCAAGTTTCAGTGGTACATCACCACGTAATCAAGTCAAGCTTTCTACTTCATATTCATTCCAATTAAAAATATAATATTTAAAAGACTTGAGTTGAAGTTCTAATAAAAAAGAAACTACGAAGTCTAAATCTCAATGCAAACTTCTTTCAACGTTGATAATGAATGCAGACATGGTTCTGCCTAGGCCTGACTCATTTCCACCAAGCTACTTTAAAAATAAGTGGCCAACCTACTCACTGTGAAAAAGTCCCATCTATTAAGACTTTATGTTTATAACAGTGCCTGAAAATACAACCCTAACATGAACTTGTACAAAAACTTTGCAAAGGCTAAGACAACATTCAGGTGCAGCCCCACATAGTCAACCATAGGAACAGATTTTTTCAAAGTGTTGGGCTCAAATCCTGTAACACACACATACACACGTCCCAGTCTCACAATCATGCATTCCAAAACGTATTTCACTATCACAATCAAAGGTATTATCTTAACAGATAGCATTTCTGTAGCAACAACTGCAGCAAGAAATATGCTGTGAGCAGGAGCAGCAGCATTATGTACAGTACTTGTAGATATGCTCAGAAGTAATGCAGCTCAGCAGGACCCAGCCAGCCTCTAGCCCAGGGACTCCAGCTGAAGTCCTGCCTGCCCGAAGTCTAAGCACACTCCAAGCCCTGAACAAGCCACAAGATAAAGGGGGAGAAAACCCACAGACTGCTGTATACTACTCACACTAAGCTCCAATACCAATATTAAGCTTAAAAAAAACACTAAAAAAAGGCAGCGTAGGTGGAGTTTTTCATTTCCAAGAAGCAGAGAGCGCATCCACAGCGCTGAGCCCTTGCCAGTACATTCCGTTTCCCTTTCTGCCACTCTTGGTTTTTGCAGTGCATCATTTCCTGTATTACTTTTGCACAAAGTGGTCTTATCAGCTGGAAGTACAAAATAAAGATTAAACCACGAGTCAGCAGATGACACAGTCTGCTTCTTTCTTCCCCAAATACACATGCCCTTCTGGGAAAGTGGGAGTTAGTATTTCTAATAGCCGAGTGACCACCAGCCCTTGAAGGGTAGGTTTATTCACAAGGTAAGAGTGAAACAGAAACCTAGGCCAAACAACAGGACACTCTCTAAAAGACAGCCTGGAATCAGTTTAAAGGAAATTGAGTTGTTACCCACTTATCAGCCACTCTTTACACATCAAAACCCATGCCCTTTTTATTATGTGTTCTGTCTGCTGAGGGATGAGTTGGAATCAACAAACTTCTTTTAAATCCCAATGCTACTTATTTGTCTTCCTTTGCTGCTGCTGTCTTTTGTGTAAACTTTGGACCAACATACAAACTTGCGCACAGCTTGTGAGACGCCTACAAGAAAAAAGCGAGCATTTTATATATATATATATATGTATGTATGTATGTTTGTCCTGCCTTGTATTTAAACAAATTATTCAGGCAAAATGCCTAAAAGTGAAGTTCTGTTTTTCTAGCCCTCAAAAAAGAGATAGTTACTCTGTCAGCAACACTAAGCAGACAGTAAAACACTCAATGAGACTGTTTTCAGATTCCCACAGATCCCATAGGAAACTGTCCCACTTTGCATAAATGACTGTTTTTGGTGGGTGGAGAAAGGGTTAGGACAATTAGATGATCCTCTCCCAGGGGTGGGGTGGGGGAAGTGGGGGGGTGGGAAGTGAAACAATTCCTAGCCCAAGTTTCAGGCAAACAAGAAGCGGCTCTAACTCTTGTACTAATTTCATTATTTGTATTACAGGCTCAGTGATGCAGGCAAAAAGGATCCTATTAAAATATTTTTAATATATGCTCAGCACACTTAAAACATAAAAAGGGGCAGGAACCACAGCGAAGAGAATCTACATAATTGTTAATGGAGAGAACTGTCTAGTCTTTGACTATAGTTCAAAAATTCTATTTATTTTATTTTGTTCAACATACATATCTTCTCCTAGTGTCCATTACTTATTGACGATATCAAGAAATAACAAGCAGAGATATTTTAATTTGCTTCTTTAAAAATACTTAGGAATTTAGCTTTTCTGAAAGAGACATCTTTTCAGCAACTCATGTACTCATTACAACATTCAGACCTTTTTAAAAAAAGAAAAAAGATCAGATTTGGCATAGAAGCCAGGGAGCTGTCACTTCACCCTGCAAGAACTGTCTCCATGTATTACTAAAAAGCACGCAGTCTAAGCAGCTGTAATGCTAGAATGTGTTACAACAGATTGTGCACTAACTTCCTCTGCCTCCCTATTCTTGGAACAAGCAGAAAAAAGTTTCAATTTCTTTCTTAAAGAGATGTGACTTGTAGAACAAAAAAGTCCAGAGTCTTCTGCTGAATTATTCTGTTTTTAATCAAAGAGTTCTTTCTTTGCACCTTCTTATGGTAGAAGATCAGATCTTGCTCATCTTGGAAAAACGCATGGAAACCTGCTAAAAGTCTCAGCGGCACTACAATGCACATGCAAAAAGAAAGCAAGTTTCATTTCAGAGTGCTGTAGAACTCATTAGAGAGTTTATACAGAACCTGACTTGGGCTCCCTTGTATTTCTGGAAAGGACAAGGAGAAAGAAGGGCGGCGGTGGGGGGCTGGGACAGGATGACACGGATGGGACCAAAACGAACACTCTTGCATATGACTTCTTGGCATGGTAGAAACAATTCAAGAAAACACTCAAATGTGTAATCCTGTGTTAATTTCTTATATGTATCATATTGTTTAAGGAAAGTGAAGCACACTGGTGTTGAAAATACTTTAACGTACTTAACAGGAGTAGGTAGCTTTTTTCCTGACACTGCATTAGACCCCCTTACTTAGGTCCAGCATGGGCAAGGAGGGTACTTCCAGCCTGTTCTGCAAAGTAGCCTCTGTCTTGGATCCCAAGAGACAGACCAAAACACCCAGTCTGTGAAACCTCTTTTAGGACCATTGCTCACCCTATCTGGCTGAGGGACTGCCCTTCCAAAACCTCCCCTGTATCACTGTTCAGCCCACAGAGAAAATCCTTTCAGTATCTACACGCAGCCTTTAGCTCAGCAGGTGGTAGGAAAGCAAGAGTGTCATGTAAAAAGCAGGTGCTGACTGCACCCCAGCTAACTGTACAGCAGCCCCTACAGTCTCTTGTAAGAAATATCTAGCTGTTCTCTACAGGGCAGTAGTATCTGCCTTTAGGAGGACTGGTACAACTTTTAACTTATTTGATAAGCCAAATCAAATCTATGAGGTTTGAGTACCCAAGAGCAGATTCACAACTCAAAATGACACAGTAGGGTCAATATGCACTTTACCCATGGAGGTGAGGAAGGCAACAGTGACCCAAACAACTAAACCCACACAGCTCAGTTACTCCAGAGCATGAAGAAATAATCTTACACTATCAGTGTCTGCCATCTCCTTCCTGATGCTCACCACAGTTCAAACCAAGTACACAGTGTCCAGCCAGTTTCTACAATGAACCGCAGCTTTTCCTCCACTCGCCTACCCACTCAGCTTCTGGCAGACAAGGCACTGATTCGTGCCCTTGAAGTCTCAATTATCACTATTACAAGAGTAAAACAATAGCAAATATTTACAGGTTTTCTGGATTTGTACTTTACCTTCTCAAATTTGAAAGACTTACGGTAACTTCATAGTTGCTTCTCCAGAGAAAATACCTAGTTTCCACATACATTAGAAACTGAATCCTGTGTTACAATCCAACTAAAGTGGCATTGAAGTCTTTGCAAGCAACACATAATTGTAAGAGAAGAAAAGAACACAGCAAAGGTGCCTTCCCAGTTTAACAGATGCATCGACAATTAAATTTGCCCTTTTCCTGATTAAGAACTTCTTCCCAGTGCCTTTGCAACTGTGTGACATACTAAAAACTGTACTCCTGAAAGCAAATTTGAACACCATATCTTGCAAGAGTCTTATCTACACCTTCATTAAAGCACAGCTCCTCCCTGTTTACAAGAAACATTAATACCTACAGCCCCCTAAATGATCACCAGATCCTCAAATTGTGCAGTTTTCACCAGAGTTGAGAAACAGTGGTAAATTTCTAGGTTGCACTGCTGAATTTTACCCCTCCCTGCATTCAAATGTATGTGAGACTCCACAAAATCGAACTGCCAGCTCTTTCTTAGTTAATGCCTGCTGGCCTCCTCTCTGTGCTGATTTGACTTGCCAGGACTACCGGAAAAAACTAACACCAAGTTCGCCAAGTTACTTGGTCAGGAAGCTGGCTAAGCCCAGCGCACACCAGGGCTAGCACAAGTAGGACACATCAAAATGATCACTCAGGTGTGGACAAATCCTTTCTGGTATCGGCAAGCAGTTAGACTGAATTGGATGCATTATCAAAGATTTTCTCTAAAACTGCAATTTAATATTTGAACTGAACACAGGAAGGAACTGTAATTTGATGATTAGCCAAAACTCTGGCACAGATGGGATTACAAAACTATCAACTTCACTAAAATAACTTAAATGATGAATACAATGCTGTGAACCACAAAACTTGCCGGAATGGTGTTCATGAGGTTTGGGTTTTTTTCTAAATGCTAAGAAGGAAGAGCCACTTCATTCTTCACACTTTCTCCAGGCTGAAGGCCTCTTAAAAGAAATCCTCAAATTAAGACAAAACATTTGAAAGAAAAAAATTACCCAAACAAACAGTTGTCAAGAGACAGAATGAAGTACCAGCCATCACAGTGGGTATTTCATTGTGCATCTTTGGGGTAGGTTTAGCCACTTCACTTGTGCTGTGGGGTATTTAAACTCCACATGTTGCCCCACCAGGCACTAGGAGCACTCAGGAGTAAAGGACCTCAGTCAGTATTGTTAGATGACATAGGCCAAGTCCCGAAAAACATAGAGCAACCTATAGAAAAAGTTTGAAGCACTGGCTATGGCTTTGTAAACATGGGATATCCACAAAGATGCCATGACTAGTCTAGCTATTAAAGTAAGTTGGAAGTCCTTTTCTAAAAGGTCAGAAAGCTGGGGAAAACAGGGGTTTTTTTCCCTTTCATCATAAAACTCCCGTATAACTCCCTTTTTCCACAGAGACCATTCCCTTTCCTGACTTTTTGAACTGTCTTTAGAAAGCAGGTGTTGTTTACAACAATAACAAACACACATCTGTGTGGGTGTGTTAATACACACAAAGGCAGGATAACTGAAACCTCTTCCTATATTTAGATCTGTCTGGTCAGCTCTAATTGCATAATTTAATCAAAACCCTCTCCAACGGAAACACATCCATATTCATCACAGGCATCAAAGGAAACATCTTTACAAACTATATCCTTTTACAAACCAACACATGGTCCCACGCCACTTGTCCAATTGTTGAATTCCTCCTTTGGGAAGGGCATGGAATTTTATTTCTTTTTATCAGCTGAAAAAAGCATTTCCCTCCAATTCATCAGGCACAGGGCGGGAGGAACTTCCTTCACAGGTGAGATGGGCAAAATTTACTGACATGTCACTTTCAGGGATTTTTTTTTTTTAAAGTAGTTAGTACTTAAAACATACATTTGCAACATAAAGTAAAACTATTAAAAACAAAAAGAAAAATGCCTACTACCACTCAGGCATCAAAATTCTTGATTAAAGCTCATAAAATGCAAGATGTGTTTTGTTTTCACAGAATGGCACAGCCTAGCACAGACTGCATAAATTTTGAAGGGCTTGTCAGCCCCCAGCCAGAGTGAGTAGTGCTACAACAGAGTATTTTTTAAGGAGGGAACCCTACCAAAATGCACTCCAGTTATGCTCAGCTTATGCAAGCCACTGCTGCTGCAAATGATTCATTTTACCAAGAGCATGCACCAATACAGTACATCAGCTGCATTAAACCACTTCTAAAGACTGTGACCCAGACCTCATTTATCAGAGATTAAGTAAAGATGTTAAATTACAGCTCAAGATCCCCAGCTTTCAAGCAGAATGTTTCACCAAAGCAACATACAACAAAAACTGAAAAACAAAAATCACTTTTTCACTAATAAAAGCGTTATTAGGTCAAGCTTCAAAGCAGAATAAACTGATGAAAATTAAATGAAAAAAGGAACATTGCTAAAATAAATAAATCTTTTCACAGATTAGTCCCCCACCCACCATTTATACACTTGAAATAAGACTCTTCAGTTTGCCAACACTGAAGACATTTCAGTGCATTTCATGAGATGCACATTTTTTAAAAAGGATTCCTCTAGCTTTCCTCTTTTTTGCCTTATTTGCAAAAACCTAAGGAGCTATTTTTTGCCTTTAAATGATCGTTAAAACACTGTATCTTCATCATGTCTTTAAAATGTCAAGAGGCAGAGCGGAAGATCTATGTTAAATTTTGTGAAGCGTCCTGTGATTTGCAACTACCATTCTGGACAGAGAAAGTGTTTAAAGACGATACAGCTTTCCAAGCCAAGTTTATACAACCCAGAAACAAACATCAGGATCTGCCAGATTTCCACTGTCCAGTGAAACATTGTTTAATTACAGCATGCCATTAGCCGCCTTCTGAAAAGCAGAAATGGACTGCAGATGACATGAAACCCAGTCTGCTCCTGGTCCCAGGGACAGCAAGCAGCAGCTGCACTACCACACTGCAGCAGGTACTCCCTGGCAGTATCTTGGTATTTGTCAAGCCACCTAAACTCACCAGACCCTTTACAAATGGAAGCAGCCAAGATCAGAGTCTTCAGAGGTGCCCCTTCAGCTTACACACAAGAAAATGAGACTCTATAGATTACGATTTGCAGGCAAATACAGATTTATAGGGATCCTCCTGAGATCAGGTCAAGTAAACTTCAGGTGTGTGTTTAAAATACACCAGCAAATACAGATCTAGGTTGAGCAAGGCCTTTAACGCCAAGTGAGGTACAAGTCTGAGCTTGCCTACACCAAGAACTTGAACTGCCTTGAACTACACCCCAATGTAATCCTAGAACAGGGTACGATTTCACCAATATTGAAAACTATACTTATGGAAGAATAAAGCCATTGACACACAACTACGAAGACATTTACATGGCCTCTTACTTTTCCAAATCTTTTCATCCAGACAATTACTCTATGGAACCAAAAGAACAATTCTTGGTTCAACTGAAGGACAGACATTAGAGGCACTAGCTCTCCCCTGAACCAGCAGGCACACTTAGAACAAAACAGGTATCACACATTATTGCGGTTGGAGGCCAACAACCTTCCAGGCGACAGCTGGTTCACCAATGAAGTCTGAAAGCTCTGTTCTCAGAAGCGATTTAATCCAAAGAAACCTACTGACAGCAACTGAATTTGCTATCAGTGCTGTTTTTTCCTGCCATACCTAAGCCTGTAAAACCTTGTCAGCAGGAGTACTGTCATGGAGAGCACTGGGCTAGAAGACACAGGTCCCATATCCTCTGGGCAAGCCACTTCCTCAGGTCAAGACTTAGCTTCTCCAGCTAACAAGTGGAGAACACCACTCTTGAAAGCTACTGATTGAAATGCAAGTATTAGACGAAGAAAGCCAGAGAGGTGACCACGAGCACACAACATTTGCTGGCAGGACCGCACCAAGACAGCTCTGTGAGAGCACCTGCCATTACCCCAGGCAACATCTCCATGCCATGAAGGAAGAGGCAAGAAGTCACTTGGCCAGAGGCAGCTTGTCCTGAGCAAGAACTGATGACCACTGCAGCAAAGGGCCAGAGGGCAAAGGCACTGGAACTGAGACCAGGGCACATACTGGTGCTACCGCACCCATCGCAGCCAACACAGTGCCTTCTAACTGCTGCCGACAGGGAACGGCCAAGCACAGACCCAGAAGTCACAGACACACCTTTCCCCTTCTAAAAGCACAAACCAAGGGCACACCTGTATGTGAGGAGTCACAGAGACCCAGAAAAACTGCAGGATGAGGCCAAAGGAGCTGTCACAGCCCTGTGCCAGAACATCTGCAGAATCTCACATCAAACTGTTTTCTCATATTCCTGAGATCAAGGCTTTGGAGTGTTTTGTACAAAGGCTTCAACCCACAGATAGGAACTGATAGTTCATACAGCACTTGGAAACCGCATAGATTGAAAGGAAGTGGGAGATATCCGCCTACATTGCTTACTGGGAATACAGAAGTTTTACAACACAAGAAAATGGCTGTGATCTACCCATCTGATTCCTTGGTTATCTGTAAGCTTTTTATGATTTTTGGAAGAGGAATCAAGCCATGTAAAGAATTACTCAGTACTCTTTCCTTATCTGTGAGCTTTTTTTTATTAACAGAGCCTACAGGATTCAGCATATGGAGTTAAGGCAACTTATTATTCATTCCACCATAATTTTCCAAGACCAGTTTAAAATTTCAAAATCCAGGTTTTGCAAAGTTGCAGTTCTGCAACCTTACAGCTGAGACACCAAAACAGTATTTCCCAAATACCACATGCCCTGCAGGGTCAGCAGCAGGCTAGCTAAAACAGCCATAATGCTTCTCAAATTTTCCACTGCTGCCTGCTTCTGAACAGTCATTGCTGTCCCAGTACAGGGGACAGAAGGACTCCAAGCCCCGAACACATCACAAAGCGAGACAGCAAGAACAAACTTCCAGGACTTGCAGTTTTCCAAGACTACTTACTTCTAGGCTGAAAGCTAGTGTACAAGAAGAGCACAGAAAGAGTTCAGATTCCTTGTCTCTAAGCTAACAATCTAGATGCCTTTAATTTCGGGTCTGAAACCAGTACTTCCCCGTTCCCAAGATAACAAGCCTTTAGGCTCAAAATGGCCATGAGTGCTGGCTGTCTGGCCTGGAAGATTGAGAGCCCTCACGTCCCAAATCAGGGGAGGCAAGAAGCTAAGCAAAGGTGTGATGGAAACCTGCCTATATTGAGAAATACGAGACTTCAGCCACAGCAGCCTACCACCAGCACTTCCAGGTCTCAACTGCTCCCAGTTCACAAACCACGGGAGATGCATTGAGTCCGACCATGAGCAAGAATCAGAGCTGATAAACTAGTGGGGACAAGGACAAACGGAACAGTTGTCCAGTAAAGTGTAGTAAATAGCCCTGGAGTATTTATGCCAGGTATGTTAGGTGATGTTTCCTGCGCAGAAAAAAATTTCTAAGCCTGTAGCCAATCCAGAGGGAAAAAACCAAAAAAATTTACAGTCAGGTTCCCAACATCCAGATAGTTCCTTGGCATAGCAGAAGGCTACAAGGGAATTCAGTGAGAACCTCGCTCCAGCACTGTCACTAGGGAAAATACCTAAAGTTTGTATTTTAAATTTGTAGATAGTCTAGTTCCTTGAGGTTAAGAAATGTATTACAAAGACACAATGTTTGAAGATGTTAAACAGCTAGCAGTAACCAGAAAAAGTAAGGGAGGTTAAACACATTTACTGTATACCATTAAAAAAAGTGCTTCTAAATTTCTTTTGAGAAAAGTGGATGGGAAGCCAAAAATTTCAGAGTGACTTATGCAGTGGTACAGAACCCAGGAAAGCCACAAGCAGTGCACTGGCTTACAGCATGTATCAGCTTCAGGTGCCCTAACTCTCTTTCTTCACTGGCAGTGATTTCTGGTAACACCAGCCTGCTTTTACAGAAGAGTTTTTAATGGATTTAATATTTAGCTTTTCTCCAATTTCTTGATAATGCTGCTAACAGTACCTGGTCTGCCAGTTGTTTTAAGTTATTTCATCCTCTAAAGAAGAAAAGAAAGTTTCTGCTACTAAGAAGTTAACCTTGGAGAACATTCTTTTCCTCATGAGGAAAAACATTTGTCCTAGCTCATACAGAATGTGCACTAGATGTGCTCTGCTCATACAGTTGCATTAAAGTAGAAAAACATTTATAGTATAGCTTGCAGCTTATACTATCAAAACAGCACTTGACCAGGAAAGCTTGTTTAAGTGTTCCTCCCCATCCATCCTCCCTCACCCCTCATAAAAATACACTGTATCATTAATCATTGTCGTTTTGCTGCCAATATAACTACACTGGGGCTTTGTGACTGACGTAACTGTTGGCAGTCTAACCTCACCATGCTAATCACCAACATAAGTATCTGGGAAAAAACCCTGTAAATTAGACCTTTCCTTGGCAAGCATATTAAGGAAGTCTTCATCTGGGAGTACTACAGTACTTGTTTGTAACTGGCTACCTCCGACAGCTGCCTTGGGCCAGCAAGGTCACAGGTCCACAAGCAGATGAGCAGCTCTAACAGCTTGCTCCTACCCAAAAAGAAAAGGTTTCCCTTTACTCCCTTGTACCACCTTTGGTACTCCAATATAATTTCTCCTCTGCTTACGTTCTGTCAGCCAATCCACCTTCCTAACCCGGCAATAACAACAACAACAAAATGTTCTGCGGAACGGCTGGATCAGCTCTGAGCAGAATGAGCACCAAAGTCACCCAGCCAGCACACGCGAAGAAATCTGTGGCCAGGGTTGAGAAAGGCCAAACTGTTAACAGTTCTCTCTGACTTGTGGAGCTGCCACCCCCCTAATTTTAAAATTATATCCAGGACAAAAATTAGCTCACACTCATACATGAGTATTTCCATCAATTTGCAAAACCTCATCTCATCCCCAGAGCAATAAGCTCTGCCCTAGCTGGTTCTGAATAACCAAACGCTCTAGCAACCACTTCAATCCCCCTCTGCTACCACCATCTTCTGCTCTAGGTAACTAGGCATTAAACTTCAGAAAAAAGAAGAGTGATTTCATATCCATCTGTCCAAAAAACACACACACACTACAGAGTTTTAAGCTGAGAGTATTTATAAAATATTTTGCAGGTTAAACCTAATACAACACATTACAGAAATTATAATTACATTATCTTAAGTTTTTAAGCTAATAAAGACAAAGACTTTTCCTTTGGCTACTACATCCAAGTGGAAGCACTTAACACTGACTCTAGCTAGCACGGATAATAAAGGGCCTGTTATTAAGTATGCCAGACGGCAAAACCAGCAGCAGGCAAAAATGCAAACCAGGAAACTGTAACAGCAGAGATGGCAACCTACATGTAAGCCAGGTTTTCCGAGACATTCAGCAAGGTCAAAATTCACATTTTTCAAAATAGTATCGTTCATCACTGCATTCACCAGATAACGAGCAGAACAGGGACAAAGGCATAACCAATGTCTGTTGTATCTCTGTCTCCTCAGTGCTAAACAGGCAGAAGTGGAAAGACCAACAGACTGTGTGAAGGGAGATGAAACTCTGGTCCTGAGCATTGGAGGTTCATGGTGAGATCTCAGTAAAGCCACACGAGTTGAGTCTGTCTCTGTCATCTCCCTCTTCCCTTCCTGTGCAGGGAAGCACACACTTTAGATGTGGTTGAGATTTCTGAAAGACTACACATTTGAAATTAAACCAGTGTAATCACATTATGTATTTAACAATCCCTGAAGCCATGATGTACATATTGTCAGGTCTATGAGAAAGTCTAGGTAAATTTCAACTCTACTTTCATCACTGTTGTGACAGAACAATAATGCTGTCGTCTTACAACTGGGAAAAAAAGGAGTCACCTGGACATGGTCCTGGGCAACCTAGGTGGTCATGCTTGAGCAGGGAGTTGGACAAGATGACCTCCAGAGGTCCCTTCCAATCTCAACCATCCTGTGATTCCGTGAAGTTCTCAAAACAATCACCTGCTCAATAATTTGAAAACAAGAATTCGGGCCACATCAGAAAAACAAATGGTTCAGATCTACAGGTGTTTCCATACCATGCTCATCACTATAGCACCAGATACCTTAAGCAACCATGACTAACCCTTGTCACGTTCCTGTACAGTTTGTCTCCCAGCCTATCTGCAAAGGCAAGATTAATTATTTTAATATACATGGAGTAAGGCCCACAGGAAAAAAAGAAAAAAAAAAAAAAAAATCAGTCAACTTGTTGTAGTAACCTGAAGAATGTCCTACCTAAAGCCCTCCCTAGGTTAAAATAAAACCAAACCAAAACTCCTTTCCCCAAACTACACTTCAGTCAGGAAACCACAACAGTGGTAAAAATATGTCAAATTTCACCATGAAGCATTTAGATATCAAGAGAAAGACCCTTTAAGCAGAACTATGTTTTATTGATGAGCCAGTTTTATGAACTTTTCAGGACCTGTGAGCAGAATCTACACTCCTAAGCAGGTACTAGTGGCCGAACTTGAAAGTAACTTTCTTGTTTCATACAACACAGCTCAGAAATCCTTGAAAAAAAGACAACTGGCCAACACTGAGCAAAGGTGTTCTGCCAACATTTTTATCCTACCAAAACACTAGCAGAGTTTGGTTTGCAACATCTTGGGAGGGCTAGAAAGAAAAAAAGGACAAAGTTAAAACCCAGCAAAGAACAAAAAAAACCAAACCGGTACGCTTTTGCTACTCTTCAGCTTTATAATTTACAGGGACACCACAGAGAATTAAACCATCAAATGAAACAGCAGGAGATGTCAGTTCCACGCCACCTTCTACCTGCTCTCTCACACACACACTTCCGAATTTGTCTTGCAGAAAATTTTTTCAGAGCCCTCTCTCCACTGCGTCAGGAAATACAGCTAGTTACAAGCTACCTTACTAGGAAGATACATGTAAAACAGCAAGGACAATTGATCAGTTCCTCCCACATCCATATTCAAATGTAACAGATACAAAGGTGAAAAATATTGGTGGAATAAAGTCAAATATACAACTTATAAACAGCATCTGACCAAACTGCAGACGTTTCCTCCTCCTATCATCCTTAGAAACACATTTAAGTGGAAGCCACAATTTGTTGCAACATGATTCTCCAGTTATTTACTTCATCTTTAACCAAAACTGATTTAATGCTTTTAAGCCTTTAAGCAGCATTTAAGTATTTATATATAAATAATTACATACACACACCTCGATAAATTTACAGGCTCTTCTCAACTATAAATAGGTTTAGTCTACCTTTATCTGATCCAAATAATTTAACTTTCAACAGCAGTGAATGTTATTTTAGGCATTCATATGTGCACATGCACATACAACATACCTATCAAGTGTTAATAACCCTATATACATAGCAGTGCAAGAATAAGGTATCTTGAAGAGTCTCATGCCCTGGTGTCATCACACTATGCCAGAGAGAATGCTGCTATTACTGTCAATGCCTTAAAATGCTTAAAATCAGAAGTCTGAAATTATTTAAGGAAAATATCCTCAGTAAATCAGTTTCATGTAAACACATAAGAACGAGATACCAATTCCCAAAACTGAACAAAGCGAGGAAGAAAAGCAAGCAAAAGTATGATCAACTATGGTCACTGCATGCCCCAAGCAATCTGAGTATAAAGGATTCTCTGTTTTGACCTGCTATGTAAGTGTCAAGCATTAGCTCTCTCTGCACACTTGCTTTTTTGCCTTCACCTACCTAGACAAGTTTTTAAACATGTACATCAGTCTTGCAACTTCTGTGAAAAACTCTGTAATGCTGTAAATCCTGAAATCCAGCTTCTACTCATGCACAAAACTGTATCAAGAGGATACATTTTCAGCTTCCCCTTGAACAACAGTTCCATGTACTGAAAGAAGGTCCATCAGTTGAAGCTGGAGGGTAGACGTGATCCTTACATCCATGCTGGGGACAGAAGCAAGAAGACAGTGAAAACTCTTGTCCAAGTTACACAATATTGGATTGATAGTCCATAGATCACTTTGATGTGGATTGGCATTTTAATGATTTTAATGCCAAAAACTTGCAAGTTAAATACTTTGGAATACCATTAAGTACTATAATTCAGCCTGTCTATGCTGACTGACTTAGTTTCATCTGCTGCCATGTTGGAAAGAGCATTCCCTTTATAAGCACAAAAATATGAAATAATGCCTCAGAAATCACTGGTGAACCACATTAATGATTTGCTTACATGCCAAGTCAACATAATAGTTGCCTTTGGATGATACTGCTTTGAACAGTGCCTAAATATAATGACTTATATAAAGGCATGTTTAAAAATAATTTGTTTTCCTCCTTGTACTCCAGACTTCGCCCGTGCACGCTAGGGAAAGGGTGGGGGAAGAACAAAATCAGAAAGACTGGTGACATCTATTCTAATATCATTCTCCCAAGTGGCTACCCCATACTGAAATAAAAGTAACATATAGTTCAGAACAATTACAGAGCTATGTTAGAATGACTGAATTGTGCAAGCGTCCAGAATAGCTGTACTGGTCAGGTTCCCTGCACTGGCAAGTCTAGAGGGGAAAAAAACCAAACCAACCTTCAACTCTTGATCTGAACTCAGCTTTTACGCAATCTCCCAAGACACAGCACTCACAAGAAGAGTACAACTCAGTAAAGGAATCCACACTTGCAGAAAACACTTTGTCATTTAATGACAGCTCAACCCAGCAGCTGTGCCACACACAGTAAGGTATCAGGAGGCAGCACTGTGGTCACACAGCTGTGCAACACTTTCACCACAGCAATCCCAGTGCCACAGTACCTGACGCACATCCTCCCTCCTTCCAAAAAAAAAAAGAAAAAAAAAGAATGGACCCATCTACATAATTCAGTGGAGTTTAGCCTTACGTGCACTGAATACTTGACCTCACACAGTCTAATTAGTAGAAGTAGTGTGCTCGATCTTTGTTCCTATTCAACTGTGAGGCACTTCCAAAGCCAATACATGCAGGCACTGAACTGAAGCAGGGAGAGACCTTGTACGATCTGGGTTTATTCTGGAAAATGTTTAAATTCCTTGAAATTAGCCTATTTTATGAAATGTTTGGCTTCTCTATCTCGTTAAAAATCAAAGATGTCCCCCACTCAAATACACATAAAACTGAAAAACTTCTGTAATGCAAATTAACATTTGTCCTAGGAGGACGATAGGGATCTTTGTGGCAGCCATTAGCAGCCAAGAGTGTCCTTGTCCTCACCTCTGAATTTACCCTCTGCAAAGCCCTTCACAAAAGGTCCAATCTAACATTTTCTCTGGTTATTTTAAATCTTGAAGAATAGTAACATTCTAATGGAAATAGTTACACAACAGCCTGCAGGGATACAACTCTATCAATTAAAAACTACCAACTTAAAATAACAACTTTCCCATCCCAACCAAAAACCCCTGTTATAACATAAAAATTTGCTATGCTCTTCTACAGCTACACTGTCATAGCTTGAGCAAAAGAGCTAGAGAAGTGCAAGATGCCTGCGCAGATTAGTCTTTAAGTTACCAGCATTTCAAGCCACACTTGCCAATTTGGTGTTTATGTTTTAAACTCGAATTTTCTGTTCAGTAAACTTCAAAGGTAAACTTCTAGGAACTGCATATCATCATTAAATTATTAAGACTTGTATGCATTCACTTTTTTGAGACACTGCTATACATAGAAGAAAGGCCAGTGGAAGAGTACTAGTCTGCAGCTACTAGAGGGAAAGAAGTGAAGTTTTTATGGGCAGAACAGACCTTTCCTCACTCTGAAAGCACAACTGGGCGAGTTTGTCATCAAAATCTAAAGCAGAAATATTAAGGGGGGGAGTGGGGGGCGGGCAGTGGGGTAAAGAACACCAAACCACAAAACAAACATCAGTAGAATCACTTCATTAACCATAAAGTAATTTGTTAAATCTGATTTTCATTTTCACAGATTTTATGGTTCTCTCTTCAACAGGGTAGTTTCATTTATTCATCTGCACTGACACAGCAGAAGAGAGCTCCATATCCACAGTTTGGAAGACACTGCACTCAAAAGCAAGCTTTAATTCTTTTATCTGCCACTCAGAAAGCACCTTAGCTAAAGCACAGGACTTAATGGATCTCTCACCACTAGTGACCATTTATTTTCTTTGCTTCTCTTGTACCCTTCATAATCATTTTTTTTAGTTACATTTGTGACTAAAAATAAGAGATGTTTCTTTTCTGGCTGGGAGAAGCTCAGGATATGTAGTGCAGAGTTCACACCAATTCAGGTAGGAGGAGTCGGTTTAACCACTAATACACGCAAAACTCTCAAATCACCAAGCAGCACGCTGACTAGTAGAAAGAAGAAAAAGCAGGATTTTCCCAAAACACTTCATAGTGATTTTCTCAGCAGAAACAGCAAGACCTAAGATGTTTAGTATATAATAAAGGTTTCACTATCTGTGGCATGCTAATTTCTAAGCTACTTAGAGCAGAAATAAGAATCTGAAGCCACAGTTGCCTTCACTAAGAAAAGTGACCTATGCCAATATTCAAAATTACAGTCTGTTCTAAAATAAGTTTGGTCATATAGTTCAAGATATGATTAAAATGCTCTGTCTTATACAAAAACTCAGATCCGGAGGAACATTTCAACAGGCAGTTACAGACTTTAGTCAGATAAAAATACTAGGGGAAAAAAGCCCAAACAATTGGTTTGTTTACCTGTTTGTCCCCTCGATACCTGACAACACAGTCTGCAGGTAAAATCTAGCTGATTCTGAGGCTTGAAAAAGGATATATAGAATTCAGAGATACTCACTCACAACCACTTCCCCACACACACACCTCCAAGCTGCACATGCCTTCATCTATTTCAGTTGCTAATGACTGCAAGAAAGAGGTTAAGAGTCAACCTAAATTGGTTCGGCATTTATTCTTCACAGGGCCACAAGCTTTAATTTCAACTACTCTTTGCATAACTTAAATAATAAAACACGGTGCTCTCTTTATTTGATTCTTAAACCACTCATATCTGAAGCACAATGGGACATGTCACAGACACTTGCTTTGCTGCCCTCATAATATGGTTTAATTATGATGACTGAACTAACGGGCTCACATCATAGACTTTTACAGGTTGACCCTGTGTCATCCTGATGTATCATTTTGCACCAGTTCAGTGCTGTAAATCAATTTAAGATCTCCAGCAGGTTGAAAAGGCTGGTTAATGATGCTTTCTCTGCAGTCTCTGGGGACTCCACATTATACACAACTTACATTATTTATAAAGCAGAGATGATGCCTCCATTAGGCTTGTAAGACTACTCAAATGAGCTTTTATTTTACACACACAGCTTGGGCTTCATAGAACAGAACACTGGCTATATGTAACATGCAGTGCATTCATGCTTCAGTTAAAAAAAAAAAGTCACCACCCCTTCTTTGTTTTTTAAATTTAAATCTTTATACCAAGCAAAGAAACTCATAATTTAATCCAAACAATTTCCCAGTATTCAGAAACACAAGCACTTTTAGTAACCTTTGTATCTGTTCTCTTTACGTTCAACTCTGTCTTCAAACTACAGAGGAAAAGCAAACACTAAACTCATCAGCTTTCAAACATTTGATTTGATAGTTAATATTTATATAGAAAGACATCTATCTGTTTATTCAGTCACTTTTCTCAAATGTATTGGATCATCACATCTTCAAGGGTATACAAAAAGGCAAGTTGAACAGGACAAAGTAGGAAAAAAAATGTATTTGATTACATACCCAATGGTTGATGGGGTCAAAACCGAAGCAAGGACAAATCTCTACCCCTAGGGTAACCTGATCATGCCTTGAACTGATCCCTTCTGGTAGCTGTGGAAGGCTTCTGCATCACCCAAATCAAGGGAAATTTCTCTCAAGCACCTACTTACAGTCTGAAGTAAATCGCAAGATTTCATTCCTAAGACCAGAGCGAGAACTTCAAAAAGGGCTAGCTATCTTTCATTTTCATACTGATGCTCTTCCAGCACAGTCACAGCGAGCACTCAAAACTTGCACGAAAATCCAATGAGAATCTCTAAAAAGGTTTACAGCAGTGCTCTCCGGTTCAATGGGAAAATAAAACGAGTATTAATCAGCTGCAACTAACAAACCCATCTCCCACAATTCAGCAGGGTAATTACAGACAAGTAAAAGAAAAAAAATTAAGTCAATGTTAACACCTCAGGTTCCCTCACATGATTTGCTCCTATTGTTTGACAGGACAAGGTGCACACAGCCACATGAAGACCAGCAGAATTACAGACACACGCCTGCAAAGAAAAGTGGTCTCTGTGGACTAGGTTAGCTTCAGTTTTGAGTCTTATTCTTGAGTGCTGCTTAAAAACACATATAACTTGGGGGGGGACGGGGGGGATGGTGTTTAAACAAAGTTTTTTGACTTCTCCTCTATGTGCAAAAGAGATTTGAACTCTCAGCTGTGACATGTCTGAAATACAGCTTTTTCCTAAGCGCACTAGTTTCAAGATGCCATGTCTTTAAACGCTGACATCCATTAAACACTGACATGTTTCACACAATGATCTCTTCCATTTGCTTGTACGGGAAAACACATCTACTTTTACTCCTCCCCACCTGGATCTAACATTACTTCTCTTTCCCCAAATAAAACTGTTACCTTTTCGACATGCAGTGAGCATAATTTTTCTCCAAAATAGACCAAAATAATGATTATTTTTCGGAATAAGCTCTAATTATTCAGATACCGTAAAAGCAAACTGTAAGGTCAGACCACATATCTTCTTCGGATTGATCTACTAACAAAAGAGCAAGCACAGCAAGCCTTCCTCAGTCAGAACTCCCACTGACTTGAGTTTATAAAAAAAAAAAAAGTCAGAATTTGGCCCAGATCCTTTTGAATGCATGACTGAATATTTCCACACCAGTAAATTTTAATAAGCTTTAAAGATCTATACTCAGGATAAAATTATTTGGCTGTAGAGGCCGAGTATACGAAGAAACGACACTGAGGAGGGGAAAATCCCATGCATCCAAACCTTCTACCAGGGACGAGGAGAAAAAAAAAATTAAGTGA
>JAVJGI010000001.1:13936490-13998538 GCA_035590275.1 Ibycter americanus | reverse complement strand
CCGGCGCTCGGGGGGCTTTAATCTGTGTCCTGTCCCGGCCCGGGGTCTCGGCCCCGAGGGCCCAGCCGTGTCCACGGTTGCCCTCGGGGCTGGCGGAGGTTTAAAAAGCGTGTATGTAGCCGCTGGAGCGTGGGCGGGATGCTCCGGCAGCTGGGGCTTTAAGGAAAGCTCCAAATACTGGGAGACTTGCAATTAAAGTTAATTCCTGTAACACTCTGATTGAACTGGATTTCATCCTGCCACTTGCTTACAGGTGGCTCAGTCCCTGACTGAGCCTATTCTTAATATTGAAGTAATTGCTATAATACCTTCCAATAACAGACCGCTCTCCATCCCCAGGTACTTTACATGCGGCCATAGGTGCTGTTGCAGTTACTCCTGATTTATGCAAGTAAACCTATTAATAAGCACATGATGCTTCTTGTGCAATCTCACCTACAGTAGTGAAGTCTCGCCCCTGTAGCCCTCTGAAACAAACCTGAACTCCCTCTGAATCTGCCAGCGTCTGCTCGAAAGTCAATCTAGCTGAAAGCTTGCAGCCCGCTTGAGGAGCGGTGAGTCTCTCCCGCCTACTGTGTTTACAGGAATCTTTACCGTAGTCAGATGAGTGTGGCGCAAGTAGGATTGAACTGGAACTGATTCTTTGACAAATGCTTTGGCTTTTACTCAGTCATCATTCCTGGAAGGAGGTATGAAGTAACAAGCACAGGATGTTTCTACATGGCAAAATATTACAATACACCTACACTGGCATAATTACATCTCTATACTTACAGCAGTAAATTTTCACATGTGTATGAAGTCCTAGGTATGGTATTAACCTTATTTTAAAACCCAGCCAAACTGAGGCCCAGAGAAGTTAATACCCTGAGAGTTTTACCAGGCGAACAGTAGTCCTGGACTTACCCACTGGCCCACTCAGGTGCATTACAAGTCTGAGGACACAGAACTGGAATGGCTTGCCCAAGGTCACAGAAGGAGCATGACAGCAGCAGTAAAAAGTACCCAGTTTTATGGCTGTGAGGTTATCAGCACTTCTAACTTCGTAATCTAAAATTCATCCATTTCTTTGTCATGTAAATACTACGTAATTTGCAACCAGGTAAATTGTACTAATGTTAGGTGGCACGCTACAACAGAAGCATAGTGAGAAACTCCTGCACAGAACGATGACATAATATGGATGGGAATTTGATTTTAATATTGATCAAGCCTTGAATAAAATTAGTATTTTACTACTTAAGTTTTGAACCTTACATGATTCAAGATCAGTGAACGTTGGCAATCAGCTTTAACTTGCATCCTGTGGTTGTATTGTATGCAGTTACAGTTAGAAAGTAAACTTTTCTCTGTATGTGCAGTCACACACAGATACAATGCAGCACTGGGCTGCAGACATTAACTGGTAAAAGTTTATCTCAAGACAAACGAAAATGTCTCTAAATTTTGTCAGTGTAGTGAAGATACTTGTGAACAAGGTACAGAAGAAACCTGAGACTGCTACTGGGTTTTGTACTATGGTAGTGCTTAAATCAGGGCCAAGTGTCCTGGGTCTGGAGTGGTGGATGCAGCAGCAGTGCCTGCCCCAAGAGCGTGGCAGTCTCAGTGATCCAGTCTCAGACAGAGAAATGCACGGAAGAGGCCTTACGCACAGCCAAGGTCTGCTCTGCTCTGCTCTGCAGGCTGACTTGGCAGGACTGGGGCGGGCAGCAAGCTCCATCCGCTGGATCTTCGTTGTTTGAGTACCTACCTATTCAGCGCATGATTCACACTAAATAGATATGACAAGAAGGTAATTAGGAAAGCACTGCAGTTTGTCAGGTGTCTTGTTAGAACCACGTTTTTACTGCTTTTGTTGTTGTTAGGGTTGACTGGTTGGGTTGCTTCGGCATGAGAAAATTAAATTATTTTCTACTTAGATTGAGGCTTGGGGATGATCACATTGATATGCTCCTTTACCTAAAATGGGCTATGAAACAACCTAGTATGGCCTTTGGCTGATGTTTAATAACCAGAACGGTTGTTCTGGAGAGAGCTGGTTAGAGCTGGCTTCAGACAGATCAGTTGTGTGAGAAGACCAGAGTGCAAGCAGAAACAGCATGCCATGGTCAAACCTGCCACAAGGCTTCCCTGCCTGGGCTGTTTTGGCACACAGCCCAGCCAAAACTTCAAGTCTGCCGCCCACCTTAGGATGCTCAACTCAGAGCTAACTGTCCAAATCCCTTACTCTGTGTGAGTAGTATCAGCAGTGTCTTAATTGTACATTCACCGCTTTTAACTCCATTGGGTGCTTTGAATATACCCTAATTAAACATCATTAGCATCTGCCTAGCTTTTCTGAATAACATGAGGAAACTGAAAAAAGGAGAGCAGAGGGGCACATACACCTGGGTATCTAATTTGATGCTACTCTTACAATAGCGTTCCTCCTTCGCATTGGGCTAAATAACAGCGCTATTTCAAGAGGCCACAGAGAACTTCGATTTTTCTCTTTTTACTCTGCAACTACATGATCATTCAGAAGGAAAACAGGCTGGGAGGCTGGGGCAACGAAGAAAGAAAAGAACCATCGCCTCTGTAAACAGCTTGACCTTTCATCAGATTAGATGTACAATCCAAAGATACCATCAGTCATAAGGCCTGTGAACCTGAATTTTAATGGAGTCGGGGCACTTAAGCAGATAAACTTCTAATAAGATTCTCAAAGGAAACTTTAATCTCATAGACACTTTTTAACACCTCACCAAGCACCTGCCTAATCACCTTTAAAATCCGTGTGTCAGAAACAGCTTATCAGAAGGCAGAGTGCTAAAAGATATTCATCACACTGCGTATTTGATACTATTATATTATGTAACAAATATTTAAGAAATATTACTACTAATACTGCTACTACTACTATTAGCTTTCAACCTTCCTCTAAAATCAGAGTTCGTATGCAGATTTTGATTTAGTATTTCTTGTTAACCGCAGCCAGGCTTCATCTGGCTTATGCAAGAGGTTCCAGGGACAGAGAGTGCCTTCTGGAGACAGTTTAGCTCCAAACTCAGTAACTTTGCTTCACCTTTATGTACACCAGGTCTCTGCCTGTTTCACGAATAATTAAATTGTATCAAACACATAACTTACTATTTACGTTAAAATCACTGGAGTAATTTTCTTTTTCGCCATTACAGTATTGCCCTAGCGTGGGAAAACACCGACAGTATTTTCCGAGAGAAGAGGCAGTGCTGTCAAGAAGAATAACAGATTTCTAAGGATACCGGATTTCATTATTTCCTTCTTTCCTGGGCTGGCTGGTAGAATGTATCAACCCCTATCCTTCATGGATTTTCTGCTTCTTCTCTGAATAGGTGAGGTATTAAACAATCCTCCCACCTCAGCATTATTAAAATAGGTTACGCAGACTGTTTAGCAACTACATAAATCTGTTCAGGAAAGATGCCTCAGGGAGAAGACAGCATGTGGGAGAAGGTAAGGAGTATTTTTAGGAGGCCATCATAATGGTGCAGAGCTGCATATGGTTTTCTAAACCCATGTGGATAAAAGGATCCGTCTAGCCACAGTAACACAGAGTTCATAGCTGATTTCCACTGTTGAGAAAGGCACTTGGGTTTGAGCTAGTTCAAATACTTCAGTCCTCCACCACAGCAGGAGTTGTACAGTGGCATGGGCTGACTTAGCTGTGCCCTCCAGGGGCAGACTGAATGGGGCAGCAAAATGACAGCATCAGCAGAACTGCTCACCTGACATCCCATCCCCATTAACAGAGGGCCCAATGCCCCTCCTGTCTGCTCTCTTTACTGCCCACCTGCGCTGCCAAGTGCTCTGCTGGCAGCCGTGGGCAGCTGGGCTAAGGGACTGTTAGGGCTGCTCTCTTTCCCTTCCACCTCTCTGCCTTCCAACTACCCTGCTGCCCAGCAGCAGAAGCACAGCAGCCTCAGCAGCCCCAAGCACCTGCCCAAGGCGGGCTGAGCAGGGCTGAGCACAGAGACCCACCACCAGCACTTTAATAGGGATGCAGAATTATTGGGGTGGTGGTACCTTGAGCTGTTTAAGGAGGGTGGTGCTTGGAGGAACTGTTCTAGTGCCATCCTCACAAAAGGGATTTCTGCATTCCCCACTGGAAGGCAAAGCAAGCTGTTTTATGCCAGAAGCTGATCTGCCCTCATCCTTGAGTGCCAAGATTCAATTTTCCCTCACTAAAGAGAAGCTTTGAGCTGGCACTGTGAAGGTTACACACAAACAGGAACTAAGTTGTGAAAGGACTTGAAGACAGAACTTGTGACATGAGGGCTCTCTATACTCCTGCTTTGGTGTGTCTGGACGTTTTCTAGATTGAATCCTTCATGAGTTTGTCTCTGTAGAGTTAAATGTCTACTTGGGACCTGCCTTAGTTTCCTGACTCACTCTCATAAGCAAAAGAACAAAGAACCCATTTCACTCTTAGTACTTCCTAAACTGGCCCACCATGATTAAGTGGGATTTATAAAGAATAAAAGTGGAACTGATAATTTTACAAGGTTATTTTATATATTTCCCTCTGTTACCTTAAATAAGTCTTCTGCCATAAATCTATCTGAAGATATCAGAAAGGTCTTTGATCAGATTGAGTAGTCATTCATCTTTTCCACCATTGAGATGGTGGGATTCAGATCAAAATTCATTACTTTCCCAAGATTAATGTACCCAGCTAAAGCTGCCAAGGTCCTTATTAGAAGTTTTGAATTCAAAAGGTTTGGGCCGAAACAAAATACTAAGCAGGGCACTCCCTTATCTCTTTTATTGGTTGTTTGATCTATAGACTCTGATGTAAGGACTTTGCTCCAGCAATATTACATTGCACTCTGTTTTGACAGCTAATCACATGCTGCCACGAAGCACAGTATTCCTGCCCACTGCAATGCACCAGTAGTGTACTTTCTAGAGAATGAAATTCTCCCCTTGCGTCTTGCCTGTGCCCATGTAGAAGCTTTTGAAGGTAGTTTCACTTTCTCCTGGCTATCACTTCAGCAAGAGATAATGGACTCCATGTAACCAAACATTATTGGTTCTTTTAAAATTAAATATCTCTTCAGTCACTCAGTTTAAAAAGATTTACATAACTGGAATAACCTAGCTCTGATATTGGTTTCTTGGAAGACACTGCTAAGATTAATCTTATCACCCATTTTAATTACTGTTTTCAAGTTCTTACAGTCCTTGTCCCAGTTATATCTTGTTGCAAAAACCACCAGAGAATGATATATTAAAATTTATTCAGACAGGTGGCAGATACAAAATTAAAGCTAATAACTCTATGAGAAAAGAAATCAAAGGTGATTTGGCAAGCCTGAGCTCTTACTACTTGGTCACTCAGTTGCACTGGCTGTACAACCAGTGCACTAGCGACTGGTGCCATGCGAGTGGCTGTGTGTCACAGCTTGCCACGTGGGGCTAGGGAGTGCCACAGTCAGGCAGTTGCACTAGCATCCACGGGCTAAAGAGGCCTTGGGGTAGGAGTGGATTGTAGTGATGGATGAAGGCTGGGCAAACCATGGTAACTGGATACAGGGCTCTGTCTCCTCCCTTATATTCGAAGAGGAGACAACTGTATTGCACATTGGAACACTAACAAAATCACACATATGGCATCTAAATGCATCCCTTTACTTCCACATCTTGTTGATATTTTGTGACAAAATACTCAGCCCATTTTATGTAATGATTAAAAATATAAAAGAAAAAGGCATCATGTCTTATTTTTATTCCCTGTATAAACAGTACTTACTGTGAGTAATTTAGAAACCTCTTCTCACTTTTCCAAACTGATGCAAGCCTAAGTCACATTGCCTGAGTTCAGTGTCACTCCTGGCTGCATAAGTCAGTAGTGAACCAGTCCCACCCTTCCTCCTCCACAATGGCTGCTCATCCCTAACCCCATGTCACCCACCCCCTTTGTGCTGCTGGCACAGTTGTTGGTGCAGCTGTGAAATGAACAGGCCTAGGGAACTGATCTGCTTGGGGAAAACAAATGTTTCAGGGGCCAAGCTCATTTTTAATTTGGATCAGTTCCCTGATCTGGTTCATTGTGTGGTTGTCCAAATCCTTGTGCTGATCTTGTGCAGGGGCAGGACTGAGGCGGGAGAAAGGGCAAAACTTACCTTTTTGATAGTGTCGTTGGCTTCATCCAGTTTAAAGTGGTCACGAAACTGTGGTAGACTTAGCAAGCTTTTTTTTTAACTAAGGAAAAGTACTTTCATTTTGAGCACAACTGCAAGCACGGTTTTAGAAGAGCTATGCTAAGCATAGGAGCAGGGCTCACCAGTGAGTAACAGAAGACTAGAAGAAAGCATGACAGGACTGAGGAACTCAGTGAGTTGGTGTGATCACTGCATATTAGAAAAGGCAGCTGTTGAACACTGCATTATATGGTGAAAAGCAAAAAACCTCTTGCCTTTCTGCTGTTCATGAACCAACGGAGGCCAAAGAATCACAAGGATCCCACCAAAAATTAATTGACTCTTCAAAAGGCAGATTCGTGCTCAGCTGGCTTAAAGAAGCTGATACCTGGGCACCGGTATGCCTGTGTTCCCATAGTTTTTCTTTCATATATTCTCCAATTCCAGAGTTTTCCTTTGCTCTTTGCTTAGGGTGTGGAAGCAACTGAACTCTGGAGAGCAAGTAAATCAGTGTTTAATTAGTCATCCCAAGACAATGGGTTCTTAGTGCGTTCTCAGTAACAGACAGCCCTGCTAATAAATGTACATGTATTGTATTAGTTTCCATTTGTACTTTCAGGAGGAAATTACCTTGTATGTTTCAAACATCCTGGCAGTCACACAAAGTGTTGAAACAGGTTGCCCACGTAACAAGAGCATTTAAATCAATTTTAAACTCTACGATTTTCTTGCTTGAGAAAAAATAGCCAAATTTTTGACAAGTTTGAGCAGCTTTAAAAGCAACCCCCTCTATACTTCTTACGCTATTGCACAAATCACATCTGTAAATCCTCACTATAAGTAAAAATCACACACAAAAAAATTAAGTTAAATGCTTAAAAGTCACGACCAATCAAAATTAGTATATGGTATAATCTAAGTATTCAATTTGGGTGCATCCTGGTACCTGCCTTTAATTGCATACTCATATATGTTCCTTCCTGCAGACCCCTATCTCATTCAGTGAACAGAACAAATAGTGGTCAAATAATGGAGAGTGATTTTGTTTTGTCCCCAGGTTCACAGTGCAGCTAGCCATTATGAAAACTGTTTTTGCAATATTTAGTTGCAAAACTGAGACTGGCTTACAGCTTATAGCTCATCTCTTGACACAAAATTCATCTTTCCTTTCCCTGCCAAATTTCATCTCTCTTCCTAAGTGGACAGGAGCACTACAGCCTCACCAAAAAAAAAAAAAAAAAATCAATTCATTACTCTTTATTCTGTTTTCAGAACTACTTGAACTGTTTCACTGATATTTTCTACACATATTCTGCCTGAAGCACACACCAAGGGCAATTAATGTTTTATGAAGTTCTAAACACATAAAAGCAATATAGTCTCAATGGAGGTAGTACTGGGCAACTTGAATTACAAGTGATGATCTCAGTCCACTAATAATGTAAAGGACTAAAGCATGCTATGCATATCCAGAGAGTCTGCTGTTGTGGGAGATGTCAGAGAGAAGGGAAAGGACTACATGGATTACCAACACTTTGGAAAATAGATTTCTAAATACCCCAGTCAATGGCTCTTCAAAAATAAAAGCAAAATTAAGGCACCCATTTGCCTCTTCAGACAGTTAGGTATACAGCAGTTTTCAGTGTAAAGCATTTTATCTAGATGCCTAAACGTACAGTCTTTACAGACAAGGATCAAACAGACATCACGACAGAAGGCCCCCAGAAAACTGCAAATGGCAAGAGATAGCCATGCTGCTTTACTCTAGCTGAAAACCTGCAATCTGAAAGCGGCCTTACCATCAATGCACAGTTGGTTCAGCTTCTGCAAAATCCAGTTGCACAGTACCTGAACCCTACAGCCTGGGGAACCCTACAGCTACATCCCACCCCCCCGCCCCTGGTCATGTGCCTAAGGCCTTCAGCACCTAGAAGACAGCACAAATAGACTGTATCACCCTGGTTAAGCAAAGCATACGCTTGACAGAGAGCGACCAGATGGAGGATTACAACAATTTATGGCCTGCAGTTAGACAGGCCTGCACTGTGATCTCATCAATTTTTGAACAAAATAGGTCAAGCTTGGTCAGTGTTCAGATGAGATACACTCTAGGGAAAACACAGATGCTGTAAGAAAGAGTTTAGGATTCAGATTTAGGATGCAGCTAACAAAACTGCTAAGGCACTGTCCCAATTTTAGACTAGATTCCCAGATGTCTGAGGTACACAAAACAGGTTCCTGGTCTGTCATGTAAAAGGGGCACTGTACTGCTGGAACCATATTTCTCATTTTTCAGATGAGAAATAAAATTACAGTCATGCCTTGCGATTAATTAAATAAATCATTCTTGCCTTTGCTTGTGGACATAGCATTTTCAGAGGCAGCATAAATGGAGAAAAGGAGCTTCTTTGGTTTCTGTCATCCTGATACAACCTGCTAGCCCATTTTAAAGGTTTTCAGCGCTATGGCACCAAAAGTAAGAAGTTTAAATTCCGTTAAGATTGCAAACATCATGAGAACTTTTTAGCAAGACATGCAAAATAAAGCAAATTATATAAACTATCATTTTACAGATACATTCCTTTTCCTTTACATTCACATTTCCCATCCATTCACACTCCCACTTACCAACCTTTACCTCAACTCATTTCCCCAGATGCTGTTCTAATGTGGTTTCACCCTCGTGTTGATTTTAACTCCTTGGTTCAAATCCTGTGCCTTTTTCTTTGCCTGCAAAACACAGTATGCATGTAGAGTTGTATCTGTAACTACCATGCTCCACAAAAACATGCAGATTTTTATCTTCATATAATTAAAGACAATGACAACTATGCTTCTTAGGAAATTAAGTAGTCAGAATGTAACTAATCAAACTGAAATTTAGCCAGGACACTGGAATGACACCACTGGCTCAAGAGGAATGTGCTCATGAGGATTCTAGTAATGGCAAGTAGTCAGGACTCTGCTCTCATATCTCCCTTGCAGTGTAACACCTCCTGCATGCTGTGTGGTGGAGGGTGCTGCAAAGTGAACGCTAAGGCCAAAATGAATTTATAAACCTCGCATTCTCTCTATGATTGTGTTGCTCAGATGTATCAGTCTATCAGTCTACAAAATAATTTCTCGATTTTTTTAGGCTGTAAAGCATCCACACGTTACGTGTTTTGTTTTAATTTTTTTTTTCTTTGCCTTATGGTCATTCATCTTTGATGAAAGTGAATCAGAGAAGCAATGCCTGCCTTATCGTTGATTTGTGGTGTATAATCATGTTAAAGACAGATCACTGGTCTCCTCCTTACTACAGTGCCATTTATAACAGACAATTATCCCTGCATGGTGCAGTTGTCATGATCTAGTGATTGTAAATGCTTGTTATCAATGCAGAGCCAGCTAAATGCTGTGTGTTTCTCTTTAAAGCTGATTTGATTTTCCAGAGCTGCTTGCCATCCTGGAAGTTTTCTCTAGTGCAGCTCAGTTCTCAGTCTACACACAAGTGAGGTCTTTTTGATGTGAAACGTGTGGGGCAGAATCTGCATACTGCTCCAACCTACTCCAGACAAGGACTATAGTTCAGGAAAAAGCACAGCAGCATGTCTACACTGGGAACTCTCCAGCCTAATGAAAGGAAGCCCTACTAATGGCAGTGACAATGTGCAAATGCCAAGATAAAGAGCAAGGGGGGTTTGAATACAGTGGCATGGCCTATAAAAAGGAAACGTACCAAAACACTATAGTTAATTTTAAAATTAGCTGGAGAAGATGCAAAGAGGTCTAAGTCTTAATGACCTCAGTTCTACAATATGCCACTAATTAGCTCTATGATGAATAACTGAGAACAAAATAAGGAGCGACAGAGTAGGTCAGCCAGTGGTTTGCCAGGCCCTTGTCTCATCTTTCCTACTGGGGCCTGTGTATGATAATTTTTGATTGTGCCTACACTATCTTTTAATAGTAATCAGGACTGGAATTGCATTGTGTTATACACTATACAAATGTACAGCAAAATACTGCACTTGCTCTTTGATCCTGTAAAGCATGTCAAAGAGGCAAAGAACATCATCCTCTACATTTTTTTCTGCAAGTTAACTATTTCTTTTTAGAGCAATACATACATATTTACAGCTTGGTGAAGAAAGATTTGTGGAAGCCTTGAATATTGTCTCACTCCCAAATGCCTCACTCCTCCTTAAAATCCATCAGGCTTCCTCAGACCCCACAGGATCTGTACTTTGAGGATTCCTGGACATGTTACACATTTCTGTATCCAGAGCAATTGCACATACCCCCAGTTCAGCTTAACATATGTCATAAGCAGTCAGTCAACACTGAGAAACTGCTTTGAAACGCTATCAGTTTGCTGAGAAGACTGTTGCACACAGCTCCCACTGTGCCAAGCTATCTGGAATCATTTTGTATTCTTCTTCCTAGGATTTGCCATTTGAGTGTATTTTGGAGGGGGATGTGTCTTTTTTTTTTTTTCCTTTTAAAACTCATCAGCCCAGTGGCTACCAAGAACATAAATGCTTATGAGAAGCATTAGAAGATTAGTATTAGAAGCACTGTAAGTTATTACATCACTGGGGATCTGGCAAATGTTAGATCACCGCCCTTACATTAACGAAACGGATGGCTAAACGTCACAAATCTAGACCACTCCACCAACATATATTATCAAGGTATACAAGCTATCAGGAAGAAAGTACCCTGCAGGTATGCAGGTGTTGCTTATGCAGGGGTGGGGCAGAGCTCAGCAACAACATTTCAAAAAGGAGTCCAAGGCTTTTAAAGGGACCATGCTCTTCTTACCAGTAAAACAAGGAAGCCCATTAGTTAATACATCAGGGTTTTTTTCATTAAAGGGCTTGCCATAAATAGAAATGCTGTAGTTCCCTTCACATCATTAGTCTTTATTTCATTCATGATAAATACTTTAATCACCAGGTACACATTTACCAAGCAGTGGATAGCTAGGAGGACTTCAGCCCTTTTATCAGGCTGGGCCAGCGGAGTCTGCATTGCACAGCTTTCCTCCCATCCCCGTTCAAATTAGCGCTGTGTTCCCCCCCCTCACATTATATTAATGGTTAGAACAAATGCCAGCTTAATTCTCACCTATTGGTCACACATATAGAGGCATACATGCAGCAAACGATGACAGAACGTTCTTTCTCTTCATTGTAAGGAAAGTGATGTTAGCCTTCTAGCATTAACATGTATGAAAGTAGACTCGGTTACGCACTGTTACCAATTCTTGTAAACCCAGAGCCTTGCTTTCAGCAAGACAGACATGATAAAATCTTTCCTCTTTCTTCAATAACATGACTAATAAATGTAGAAATTCCCTTCTCCTCTCTCCCTTTGCCAATATCTGTCTTATCTCTGGTTCTTCCTTAGACATAATTTCAGACATGAAAGACATGTCTATACTATGAACAGGCAACCTTAATTCTGGCATGAGATTCATGGCACATTGCAGTTTAGTGCTAGAGAGCTGAAGCTTAACATCTGGCATCTACAAAACACAGTAACTGGAATTTCTGCTGCTGACTCTCTGCTTGCCTAGTGAGATACTGCGCCTGGGGTTAGCATGCTCTGTCTTGTGAAGGCAACATCAGGCTCCACTTCAGATTTCTTTCCAGAGCAGGTGCACAGCTGAAAAAACGTGGCAAGCATTTATGAAATGGGGTCACCATTAAACACTATATCCAACAAGTAAGGGGGACCATCCTGAAGCCTTCCTGGAATTTTGACAGCATTTCCGAGAGACCATCTGCAAATTGCCAGAGATGGGTATTACATGTACACTGTAGGCAATAAACAAGAGTGATTTTAAGGGGCAGTGTATATTGACGAAGTAACACCTCTAAGAATAGAATACAACTGCTCACATAAGCAGTAGAGACACACTAATAAAACTGAGGGGGACCTAGGGAGTATCTTAAAAGTGTATCTAATAGCAAAAGTACTAGTTTAAACAACAAAATCCAAAGAATGCAAAAGGCTACAACCATACTAAACCTACTCGGTTAACTTGCTAGTTTATTGTATCTAAAGATCACAGTAACTATACCTTAACTTAAGCACCCAGAATACCCCCAAACTCCTGCATGTGCATCCCAGCTACATTGCAGCCTCATAACAGGGTAAGACATATGCATTCATCAGGGTCCAACTTTGTCTTTCACTACAGGGAGAGAAACACAGGCATGTTAGCTGAGAGGGAGCCATGGCTTTGGCCAGGTCCCTGGTCTAAAAGGCTTGGAGACCAAAAGCATGATTGTCATTCAAGCCATTTGTACTTTAGCAACTTTTATTTACTATTTGCTCAACACCACATGACAGCTTTCTATCAAGGGAATATTTAAAAGTTAAGCTAACTAAAGTTGATGTTTCTTAAGACCTGACTCTAATTCAGTGGGAATCAATAGGAATTGTTCCAGTGACTTTTATAGAGATCAGATCCTTCAGAATTGCAGGATATCTCGATTTTAGAGCTATGCTATCTTTCCCCTGCTTTTTCAGGGATGAAATTTTTAATTTCAAAAAAAAGTAAATACTTCGGGTTTGTGTATTGATGACCCAAACCAAAATAACCATACTCTCTGAATTATAAAAGATAATAGTCTACTTATATTTTGTGCCTAGATCTGAATTTTGCAAAAGCAAGCTTGATTTTTTTTTTTCCTCCTGAGACCGTACGTTTCTCCTATGACTTTTTCTTTTACTTTCCAGTGCAAGTGTCTACAAGGAAGAAAAAAGTCCTCTTGCGCTGCCTTATGTGCAAACACTGAACCTTTGTGCATATGGAGGAAAACCTGCAGGCAAAATTGGTAAGTAGCAGAAATAAAATAGCTATTTCCAAAACCACACATGAACACCACAATACAGTGTGTTGTGACACAAGTCATAGAATCATAGAATAGTTTGGGTTTGAAGGGACCTTTAAAGGTCATCTAGTCCAACCCCCTTGCAATAAGCAGGGACATCTTCAAGTGGATTAAGTTGCTCAGAGCCCTGTCCAGCCTGACCTTGAACGTTTCCAGGGATGGGGCATCTACAACCTCTCTGGGCAACCCGTTCCAGTTTACCACTCTCATTGTAAAAAATGCTTTCCTTGTATCTAGTCTGAATCTACTCGATCTATCCGCTTTTTGTTTAAAACCATTACCCCTTGTCTTATTTTTAGTAGGCTACAGGCCCTACTAAAAGTCTGTCCCCAGTCATGATCATACGTCAATACTGAGATTCTCCAGTGAGGAACCTGGAAGTACTGTACCATGTGAGGGAAGAGTTAGGATATAGGAAACACAGACAGGTGTTTTCCTCAAGGCATAATTAATTTCTATGAAATAATATCAAGAACAATTGCAGTATTGGTACCAGTCTCAGCCTGCTTGAATAGGTTATGACATTTCTTTCGCAATCCTTTTCCAGACTAGAATGATAGAATCATTTAGGTTGGAAAACACCTTTAAGATCAAGTCCAACTGTTAACCTAGCACTGCTAAGTCCACCACTAAACCACATCCCTAAGCACCGCATCTATGTGTTTTTTAAATATCTCCAGGGATGGTGATTCAACCTCTTCCCTGGGCAGCCTGTTCAATGCTTGACAACCCTTTCGGTCAAGAAATTTTTCCTAATATCCAATCTAAACCTCCCCTGGTGCAACTTGAGGCCATTTCCTCTCATCCTGTCACTTGTTACTTGGGAGAAGAGACTGACACCAACCTCGCTACAACCTCCTTTCAGGTAGTTGCAGAGAGCAATAAGGTCCGCCCCCTGAGCTTCCTTTCCTCCAGGCTAAACAACCCCAGTTCCCTCAGCCACTTCTCACGAGACTTGTGCTCTAGACCCTTCACCAGCTTCGTTGCCCTCCTCTGGACACGCTCCAGCACCTCAATGTCTTTATTGTAGTAAGGGGCCCAAATCTCAACACAGCATTCGAGGTGCAGCCTCACCAGTGCTGAGTACAGGGGGACGATCAGTTCCTTTACACATGAATTCCCCTTGCTCTACTCCCTGAATCAGTAAGATCATTTGCTGGGATACTGTCCTAATGTGATAGATTCATTTGGCACTGGACAATGTGTATGTGGGGCAATCTGTTGTAGGTATATCTAAACAACATATTTTGTGCAGATGACAATTTGCTCCTACTCATGCTCCAAGCTGACCTAAAGCCCTTCAGCTTCATTATCATGGTGCTGAGCTGAAACCAGTAAGAACTGCTAGAAGTGCCAAGCTAGGGCAGCTCCATAACTTTGTTGGCTGGTTGACAGCAAAAAGGGATGTGCCTGCAATGTACCATGCCATGTTTGAAGCCCTCCTATCAAAGGCCAGCTGCTTGTTCTTTTTCAACATCCGATGGTGTTTGAAAAAAGTGGAAAGACTCCTACTAAACTCAGAGGGATGCCAGAAGAGGCTCTAAGACTTCTGAATGACCTTTGCTAACCTAGAATCTTTTAGAACATACTTAAAAAAATTAAAACTAATGTTCTCCTTTATGCAAAAGGCAGTTGTCCAAGCTAAATGAGGTCTGTTTATAGTTTTAAAATAGCTTTTAAAACTGCACAGTTACCCAACCCACCTCAAATTTTAAAGCATTAGGCAACCATGTTACCCTACCATGAATGACCACTAGCTAATGCCAATTGACTATAAAGCAGCACTTCGGTTTGTACTATCTGTTTATATTATACAGAGTTCAACTTGTGTTCTGCCAAACGTGGGGTGACAGCAGAGTAGAAATTTGGTAAGAGTTTTAGACAGAGCAAAGGGAGGGGAAAAAAGACACGAACATTCAGAATTTGGCCGGTGACAAAAGCAAACTAGGACTTTTTCCTGTTGATTGTGTTGCCCTTCTGAGCAGAAATAACAAGATGAAGGTAGAGAAGAAACTGTTTTTGCAAACTCTCGTAGATGTAAGATATCATAAAGCCTTGAAATTCTGCTGTCTTGAGACTTTTTTAACCTACTGTTTCTTTTGTCTGTGAATTAAGACTACTCCCCTTGCCCAGGAAAAGCAAATACTGGGATCTGAATGCTTTACAACTTTATGCTAGAAGAGGCCACAGATGGGGAAGCAGTTTGATCAATGTGGGAGGGATCAGCCCAAAATAACTGTAAGTTATATTATACCATCAAAAAATGGCATGACTGGAAGGAAAGTTTTGAGCATAAATTAATACTGACCTTAGCCAGAATAATTTGCTCTCTTTAACATCTGCAGCTGTGTAGTTACTAGGGAGTTATCTGGCTTCACATGCTTTCTCACATCTGTCCACTAAATCAGAGATAGAAATACAAAAATCTAGCACAAAGGGACATGGATTTGTGACACTCCCTGAGGGACTTCAGGTCTTTAAACAAACAAAGATTTTAAAATGGGACACAGGTATAATATTCTCTTTGTGACAAATACAATATTGGTCTAACATTGTGCCTGTTCCATTGTGCAATGGAAAAACTATATCTATTTTCCTCTGGTGAGCTCTCTGAAATTTCCAAACATGGGTAAACAGAACTACAGTATATGAGACAATAAGTTTGGCTTACATGCATGAAACTTCATACTTCTGGGATGAGCAAAATGAATAAACTCAATTCATATTAATTGCCTTACAACACCATATGTGAGTGAAAGCAACAGTGGGAAGAGATTGAGAGAGGACAGAGAGACTCTCACAGTTTAGCTCATACAGTATTTTCATCATTCTTCATCATTTTCAACATTACTAGCAACTTCCCAAGACTAAGCTGTGAACCCTTAATAGAAATGGGCATGACAGCGTTATTCAACAGGAGTAACAACAATTTTCAGTATGTAGCATGTGAGTTAAATGAGTGGTGTGTTGTATTTCCCCTGCCTGCATCATCTCAGGTTATGTTATGGTCCAGTCTAAATGACAAGGTGATGAAAATGCATAGGTGTAACATGCCTTTATTTCAGCAGCATGCATGACACAAAGTACTAAAATCCCTAAAGTATAACAGTCTTGAATAATATGGTTCTAAATCTTCAGGTGTCAGTGGATATTTGTATGTTATTGCCCCGTGCTTGCAAAATATGGGAGTTATTCTTAAATTATGTTCTGAGCTTGTATTAAAAAAACTCAACCAAATCAAAATGCAACAGCTTTTGCCCTCATTTTGAACAGCTAAACTTTTAATTTATAAAAATTTTGTATTCTTTTATATCTTTATAGTATCAAACTACATTTTAGGTTAAAAAAGGTGAAATTTGAAATGGGCAGTGCAAATGGATGCAATTTTAATGTACTAAGAGATTTAAGGACACAAACCCATAAATACATAATCAAAATCAAACAAACATGTATGCAGGCACAGACATAAACAAAAAAAGTCAACTTCAATTTACAGGCATTAGGCAAGGTGAAGAAATTCCGTGTGATTCCCTCTGGAGAGCCACTAATATAACTTGTACCTTACAGCAAGCAAATAACTTTTTCATACAGGAAGAATAATAGAGAAGGGGATTGTAGACACAAGCTAAACAAAAGTAGTGGTGACAGATGTGAAAGGTAATAGAGATACTCCTTACATGGCAGAAAACTATTTTCTATTGAATTTATTTTCTGCTGGATTAGCATAACGGAACAGCCGAATGTCAACACTAGTGCAAAAGAAGGGCTGCAGCAGCAAGATTGGTTTAGATGACTGAAAAAAGAGCCACTGCTTTGGATGCTGTCTGGTAAGCTAGAAGGCAACCGCTCAGGAGCAACAGTGGTCTCAGTCATGTGTCAAACACTCAGGTTCAGAGTGATCCTGGCAAAAGCTCTGGAGGAAGTTGCTTGGCCTGCACGAGAACATCTGAATGGACAGTCTCAGAGCACTGGAAAACACAGGCAGGCCAGCACGCTGCCGCTGAGAACATATAAAACTTCAGTCAGGATCAGAGCACTACAGGGCAATGAAACAATCAGGAGCTGGTACAAAAAAGAACTTGTACACCACAGCATCATGGCACCCTACTTGGCAAGCAGTGCTCAGCATTGCCCACAGGCATAGCCTTCCAAAAATAAGCCTTTCGTTGTACAAACAGGCTACTGTATAGAGCTGGTGTCCTCAGTTCCACAGAGGACAGGGAGTGGAAGTGCTTGGCAGCAGACAGCATGGCACAGCTAAGTTCTCTAGGGTAGGCAGAGTCTGAAGGAATCTTAACAGCTTCATTGAAGGAAACCAGCAACCTGTTTTGACTGAGGATATGCTTTCTAAATAGCCCTAATACTATGCAGTATTACTTTCATCATTATCATTAGTAATGTGGTAATATGAGCCTACCGCTTGATATTTCTTTGTTTAGTAAAAAAGTTATTCTGTTCTTGCTTCTTAGAAGATAGGGGACCTTGCCCAAAGACGGTCTGTTCCTAAAAGCATTTTATAGCACGCTAAAAATCTGTGTACATGGCCAGCCTGGCTTAAGCTGATGTTAAGGATGAGGTCTGCTCATGGAATGAATACTTTGGATTTGGGCTTACTTGGCCCAACTTTTCATTGACTTATAATAATTTTTTGCATGTCATTTAGTGATATCTATAGCTCTGACTCTCATAAAATCCATCTTTAAATTACCCTGAACTCATCTAGTCTGTGATTCCAAGGGTTAATTTGAAAACACACACATTTAATTAATGGAGCAGATTACTCAGAGCAAGGAAATGCAGAAGCATGATTACTGCAGGAAAAAAATTACAAATTTAAAGTGAACTTAAATTTTAAAATTAATTTTCTTCATCTTTTTTCTTGACCTTTTTTTTTTTCCCCATGAACACTGAAGCTGCTTTTGTATACATGTATATGGATAGCAAATTTCAGTGTCCTGCAGGAATGGCAGCAGAAGCTCAATTTATTTTCACATCCAAGGATAGGTATGACAGAAAAAAATACCTACATGTTAAAACAGTATACTAAAATTGGCATAAAGAAAATAACAAAGAGCTTTATAAATGTGCATAAAATGTTGCAAAAAAATATTCAGTATCAGAGGCAATAAACCAACAAAATATATAAGCAGAAAAAGGCTACTGTAGTTGGTTCCATTTTTATGGTGAACTTTTCACTGAATTGCACTAAAGAGGTTGTAATGTGGCAACCTGAGTTTCTTTCCCAACCATAAATAGAAAAGTAGTTGTCCTGAATACTTGTAAACAAGGCCATGGCTGGCATGAGGTTTCCCTGAACATAGTGTTTGGTGGCAGGGTTAGTGTATCACTGCTTCTGCTCACATCCTCCATGTCACCACTTATTCTCTCTTTCCAACTGCAGCCTGCTGGGACATCCCCGCAGGTTACAGCCATACAGATATTTCTTGCAGGGGTCCAGCTGTTAACCCATTCCTTTTCTAACCCCATCACCTCATTCCTACCCTCTGCTGCCACCTCAGTCAAGTCATGACAACTCGTTGTAGGGTAGCTTATCGGGGCTATTTTTAAGGAAAGCATAATTGTGTACTCAGCTCTGCAGCTGATGCGTGGGCTACATTCACATCATCAGCCCAGCTTTTCCATTTTTGGCTCTACACTCCTTAGTCTTGTGTAATCTAAAATTCAAGCCTTTAAACTTCAGCCATTACAGCCAACACTAAAACACATCCAACAACCTCTTAATATCTACAAAGTTCTTTCAAGTAAATCCAGTATTTCTTGAGAAGTTAAATCTGGTTGGTTTGTGATGATTTGGAACTGAAAACAGACAGCCTGGGTAACTGGAACTTAAAAATGCAAAATTGACAGAGAATCCAGTTTAGGTTTGGCCATCATATTGTTTGTCTCAGCGGTAATAACAGTTATTATGTTTTAAAACAAATATCTAGCAAACAAACAGGTCAGATGTATTTCAAAAAGTGAAAGTCAGTGTATTTTTTTCCACTTGCTTGACAAGGTGATTCATTTACACACTCCTTACTAAACCACAGGGTGATTTTAATAGGAGGCAAAATCTGGGATTGCCTGAGATGGGTAACTGGGTCAAGTTACCCTTTGGAAGAAGTCAGTGAACAAAATGAAAAACAGAGAAATCCACTGCCTTTCCCCTTTGAGCTTCATGCAAATATGCTCTGGAAACTTGGTATGTCTCATTTTCTAGGGCTCAACCACAGTACCAGGCCTCCAGGGATGTAATTTCACTAACACCTTAAGCAGTCACTGCTGCTGAAAAAAAACCCCAGTCTTTCCCTCCACTCCCATACCCCACTCCTTCCTGCCCCCTCGCCACTCATCTGTAAAGCTGGTCTCGGTTAAAGCTAAACACTGGTATTGTTGGTTTGGCTTTGGTGCCTGACGCAGTTCATCTGCTGGCTGTGCAAATGCTGGTGCTGGCATAAGGAGGGAGGTGGTGGGGAAGCAAAAAACAAAGTCCAGGTGGGACTGCAGCAGGGTTAGCTCTGGGTGCAGCTAGAAGATGCAGCCGAGCCAATTTAATAGCTTGCTGCTGCCAAAAATGTCAGTCCCACACCCTCCTTCCCCTCTCCTCTACACCTGTCTGCGGCTGTGGAGCCAGATCCCTTTTCCTTGTGCAGCCCTAAAGCCCAAGCAACCTTGCAGTGAGTCAGCTCAGCTCATTAGCCACAGGACAACTGCTGTCATGTTTCAACTGCATAGGAGCTGGAATGGCTCACTGAAAGACCAGAAAGAATAGTAGAGCTAGGGCAAGAGACGTGTAAGGAGTACACAGACAGCAGCAGGGAGGCAGGCTGAGGGGGTGGACAGAAGAACCACCCCCTTTCAGCAGCAATGACCTGTTAGTTTGGCTCAACTGGATCTTCTAAATTCACCCTTGCACTGTTTGGGCAGCGGTGCTGGCTTATGTCAGCTAAAAGTGTTGTGAAACAACATCCTATGTCTCATTTCAGCCATGTAGGTAAGCAAGAATTCAATGAGCAATTCACATACCTGCAGTTAAGAATATGCTGATACACATTTTGCATTAAAGCCCTATCTCAGGAGCCACATATAATTTCACAGGAAGCCAAATAAATGGCCTTCAGAGAGGTTCACTGATCTGCATTTCAAAAATGTGAACCATTATGCCAGCAGTAGTCCTCTCTTGAATGATAGCTTTAAGCACTTGTTATTGATTTAAATTGTGAACTAGTTTGTTTTGATTCAAAACATCATTACACCTACAACTTCATTTGTGTTGAGTTACTGTCCAAGCCTTCACATAAATTACTCCACCAGCTCACCAGAGGTCCGAGGCTGTGGTTCCCCATGCAGAAGCCGCTGGCTGCAGGAGCTCCCAACAACCCCCTTCTGTTTGTCCTGACCTCATGCTGTTGCATCCTGTCCCTTTCAGCTTTGCCACTTTGTGGGGCTACACTGCAAAGGGGATAACTGAACTCAGACACAATAAAAATACTCCAGCTGCCCCTTTTACTTTTTGGGGGAGGTAGTGCCTCAGGCTGTAGTTTCAGCAGTAATACTGGCTTATTGTATAACCAAACACCGTAATTTCCCCCCTGCACATATACAGTTTATACCTGCCCACATTTCACTTACAGTACCCTTTCCCTTGTGACAGTGTACACGGCTGTGCTGGGAATGGGAATAAAGGACCTATCAAGCTGTAACATAGGCTGGGAAAGGCACTTAATGCCCTTCTCTAGTTCACAGTAAAAGGTACACAGATAGTGTGATACACTTATATGACTGAGGCCATGGTTAAACAGATACTTGCAGGCATTTTGCTTACAGAGATCCCCACTGTTGCTTTCCCTTCCCCAGTGCCATATTCCTATCCTAGAACTTCTTCCAGCATTGTGCCAGAAAACAGGCAAGCTGATTTCTATGTTAAAGTCTAAAATAGCAGATGGTTCTAAAAAACAGAAATTCTCTATCCACCTTGTTATTTATGCAGGCATTATGTATTTTTAAACAAGCCAAGGTTTAAAACAGTCCCAGAACTCACCCAAACAGTCACAAAACAATCAATAGCACTTGAATCTGCAGTGACCTTCTTAAGAAGATCATCCAGCATGGAAAAGAAAAGCTACTGAGCAAGAGTGAAGCACCCTCTGTGCTACCAACAGGCACAACAGGCTGTCCTGGGTCCCCCGGGCATTATTGGCTTTGGCAGAGCAGACTGTGTCATATTCAAACCAGTTAAACTGGCTCCAGACAGGAGCCCAAAGGCACGTAGTTGTTCTTCTGACTGGGACAGATATGGAAGCTGCAAATAGTGTCAGAATTTTTTTTTCCATTACCGTTGCCATTTTTTTTTGCCAGGGTCGCTGGGCTGACAAGTATGACTGGAAAGCATGCCAGCTGTGGAGACGGTAATTCTGCTATGTCCAGATATTACAGCCCTGGTGAAATCTTCACAGTGGTAGGTTCTGCATAGATCTGTTTGCAGCAAGTATGACAGTCGGTGTCATACTGTGTATGACATACCGGTGTCATACTCTGACGATGAGTTGGCCAACAGTGTTTTGACAGTGCATGTTAGGTGAAGGGACTGCAGTTATCTTATAAATGCTGCTGGCTATGTTGCGTCTGTGATAGTTTTCCTGATGATGAAATAAGGTACCTAGTCTAATAAGGAAGAGGTGAGGTATATAATTAACCAACCAAGTAGCTGGAAGCAAGTCCTGGGGTATTTGTGTCATGGTTCCTTGGGTGGACTGTACTTGTTTGGGAAAGACAATTTCTGCTCTTTATTAAACAAACAGTAAGGATAATTTACATGTCAACACCGTTAACTATTTCAGCAGTAGGGAGGAGATAAAGTCACAGATCTGCTCAATTAACTGTGAGCAATGTCTCATTTTCGTGCCACAGTTAAATGATACTTGGGAGATACTCTGATTTCTGTGCTTCCCAAGAAAGAAGTTCAATGGAACTCAAAACATATTCAAGCCAAATCAAGAAGATGCCCAGGCAAGCAAAGCAGCAACACAACCTACTGCCTTTTAATGACCCATGTGAATAGGATTCATTTTGTGAGTGGGACTTAAAAGAAAGTGGTCAACTCGTCTCTGGACTCCACCGCTGTCAGAACAACTATGTTAAACCTTCAAAAAATGTTCAATAGCTTTGTGGAAATGAAGTACATAAGATCGGACCAGAGGATCCAGCAGCTCACAGCTCACCACTTGCTGCTCACCTAGTCCCCCTGCTCTTCTCCCAGCAGTGTGATTACTCTGTTTACCTGCTGCTGTTCTCAGACCTTGTTAGACCCATTTCCTGAGCCAGTTCAAATCACTAATCTAGGAGAAAAATCCAGGAAAAAAAAGATGTCTAGTCTTTTACTGAGCAAGTGATCTGAACAAAGATCCTAAGAGCATAGAACATGTATCAGAAATGATTCAAAGGTGGGGGCAGCACACACGGCTGACAGCAATGGAAGTGAGGAGTTAGTTTTCAATAATTATCTTTCTACTATGCAGAGTTCATTAAGATTCAAGATTCGACCCTTTCATTTATATCACCTGCACAAAACCAGTCCAGTTTTGCCTTTAGTGCAATAATACAGTGGTTATTTTATTACTTGTTGGCGAGTGAATGCTAACAGGGTCCCAATTTCTGATTGTGACAAGGCAAACTTCATTAGCATGTTCATGAGATTAGATAATTAGGTTGAAGCTAGCTAACATATTCTCAAAAATTCATCTTTTATCCAAGTCTAGGCAAGCACATCTAATAAGTGAGAGATTCCACAGGCTCGTATATTGATTTTACCAATAAACAGGTGATAATCCACCAAATTATGCTTTTTCATTTTCAGGCACAGTCAATGAGAAAGATGCTATTAGCAAGAGATTGGTGATGGCTGGGAAAGCAATGTGCAAATTCAAAAGAAACTGATGGCAGTAAGAAGGAAAGATCTTGAGGAACTTGCAAATATTCTCATCTAGCCACTGTGGAAGAGTGGTTTAGGATCTTAAATGATACAGACGCACAGAACTATGTGGATTTCACAGCAACATTGGCATAAAGTATTCCTTTGCTCCTGCCACTGACTGTTGCTCTCAAACCATTGTAGCCCACTGAGGCAGGTGGGACATTTCATCTATTTTAAATACCAGAAATGGAGGTCTTGTAAGGTGTTCCAAAAAGCTGCATTTGTCCACTGAGCAGCCTCACAAGAACAGGGGGTGGGGACTGTGTATTTCCTAACCATCTCGTATCACAAAAAGACAACCTTGCAGTCAAGACAAAGTCATGACAATCATTGGACAGCAGGTCACAGTGCTGCATTGCTTACATAAAAGGTTTTATGTCAAAGAACTTTAAGATGACCAAACGTAATTTCTGGGGAAACAAAGACACAGAAAATTATTTCTTCCATCCCTAACTAGACAGAAAGCTGTTCCACTTTTTCTATTAAGCTAGCTATTGACCAGTGGTTTCTTTACTTCCAGGTTTGCTTCCCCAAACAGTCTTCACCTGTCTGTGAAAGCAAGAAAAAAAAAAGGAGTTCAAGGCTGATATAACCTTTACATAGCAATCAGTTCAGCTTTGGGAAGTTTTCCAACTCCTGTTTGTTCTTTAAAAATACTATTTACATGTCCAGTGTTTCTGTCATATTTCTTTGTTTTGTTCCTGTTTATTTGTACCTCCACTTTCTTGCCTGCCCTGACCTGGGTGTCCCAGTTCTCCGAGTGAAACAGTGCACATTTTCTGTTCTCCCTGCCCCAAGTCTTTGCATGTAAAAGTATATAGCAAAGTATGTGCAGGCTCCATCCAGGCAAAGCTCTTCAGATCCTACTGCCCCTGTTACGGCAGGGGCCCCTTGCACCTCTAGCTGGTTCTTGCACTCCTCAGAGCCTCATCAAAGCACTACCTCCAGGGCCTTCCCCTCATTTCCCTAATAACCTGCATCTTCTGCTTGCAAAGGCACCTCCTGAGACAACTGCCTCTTGCCCTACAGCCTTGCCCTTCATAGCTCCGTTCCACAGCTGCCATGCCCAAACCGGTGAGCCTGGGCTCTGGCAGAAGTGGAAGCACCGCTGAGCCTCCAGCACCGCAACAGCACCATGGCTTACCCTGGGCCAGGAGAGGGAAGAGCACAGAGGTAGAGGCGGCAGTTTCTTCCTAGTCCATTAGCACTGCTGTGTGCACAGAAGGCAGCTAAGCCCCAACTGCAACGCTTCTTCCCATTCACGTCCTTTCCAGCCATCCTGAGGGGGCTGGTAGAAATGACACACTCTTTGCAAAACTGCCAGAAAGAATGAAATTTTTGGGTGGAGGGGTAGGGATTTGGAGAATGAGAGAGAGAAAATGAAGAGGGGAAAAAACCAGGCTGGACAAAATATTCATGGCCTTTCTGCATCCTTGTTGAGGGAGCCACTCCTTCCCACCCTGTCCAATGTGAGAACCTGCTGGCATCATAGGCGGAGTAACAACAGAGTTTTGTGTTTACCATTTGAACATCATATTTGAGGTTTTTCATCATTTTCTCTGAGTTCAGCCACTTGAAAGCAAATGCGTTTTCCATGAGCCATGTTATCCCTCAATTTCAATTTACTATGGTATCTACTATCATGTTCTTCAGTCAGTGGCCTTTCCCACTTCTCTTTTCTTCTTTCCCAGGATAGGCATATTGTTTTCTCTCCCTCTTTAAAGCCTCCTCAGATATTAGGCAGACCTCCCTGGCGAGGTGATACCCTTACCCAACAGAAGTGCAAGACTGAAATACACATAAGATCAGCATCCTGCTGGGAACATGCAGCGTTGCCCTTAGCGAGACAGTGGCTTGGCACTTAAAAGCTGTCTATGAGATTTGTATCACTTTGTCATACTCCTTTTCCACTTCTTGGCAGAAGAATATCCTCTAAAAAAGGCCACAGTCAGAAAACTGCAATGAGACTATTACTTTCAGTTACTACAGCGTTTTCACTAAGCCAGCAAAATAATAATTCTGTGCTGGGTAAGTAAAATGAAAATCATCCACCTGGAAAAGGCAATTGCTTTTGAAAATTCTAGAGAAATCTCCTTCCTTTTAACATAAAATGCTATCCACTGAACATATCTTTGGCACAAACTCACTAAAGGGAGTCAGACCCCTATATTTCTTCACAGGTTGGAGAAGAGATGTTACCACAAGATTTGAGACTATAAAGGTGAAAGTCAGGAAGTGTAATAGTAATTAATCTTCCTTTTCTTTCACATTACAATCTACCCCAGTTCTGTGTCAGCTATCTTTGTGATGCTCACAACAAACTTCTCCCTTGGTTATATTTATATGTTCCTGCAGAACATCAACAAAATGTCATCCTTTTCCTGAGAACGCTGTTAACAGTTAATTACTCATGATAACTACTAAAGGGTTTAAGTGTTTGCTTTACTTGGCTCTACAAAGATACATTTTAAATGCCACAGGATAAGCCAGTTGCAATAAGAAGTTTGTTGTTTGGATTGGTTTCTTTTTAAACAATTCTACAGTTTGGGTGCTGTGGTATGCAATTAGGCAGATAGGTGTAGCCTGGTGAACATGAAAAACCTGAATAGACTATTGCCATTTCCCCTACAAATCTATTTTTAATGCAAAGAAATATGGATATAATTCTTGTTAGAAATAATGGATACTAACTTGAAAAAAATATCTTTGTAAGTCAAAATGAATAGTCTACGTCCCTATTTTCCCAGTCCTATGTGCAATATTTGTCATCCCATGACTGTAATTAGCATTGCTAGAAATCACAAAATTCCTTTGTATCCTGCAGAAAGTTATCCTCATAGGGCAACACTTTGCTACTCCTATTCTGCAAGTCACCAGTCCCATACTGTGAGATATCAGTCACATTCATATCAAGTATGAGTGAGACAAGCTTGGCTCTCCCTCCTATTAAAGACAAAAGAGCCCACAGCAAAATTCTCAACCCCTTACTGTTATAGTTCAGAAGGTATTCCCAAGTCTAAGCCCATTGATATTCTAAAATGTTCATAGTCTGTGATTTTGCCTGTAATAGCTATCAGACAAACTTTAACCATTTTTTAACATAAGGAGAATTGTGCCTGCCTTCCTAAATTAATCAGGGTTCATGCACAACCTCATCAGATGCTATTCCTGCTTATAAATACAGCAAGGGAAGTTGAAACACAAAATGACTTGCCCTCAATTATTCCTGAAATCAATGGCAGGGCTGGTGTTGGAAAATAAGACCTTCCTGGGTCCCAAAAACATGTCCTAGTTACAGACCATGATCTACCTATGTACGTTATGTATGAATGACATAATCATGCAGACATAGGAAGTGACTTTAATCTGACTGTGAAAGAAATGGAAGCCAACCTTTCTCCAGGGAGTTTTCAAATCACAGAAGCTTCCTGGCAAAACTTTAATCCCTCATATTTCAAAGAAAATGCCTTACGCTGCTGTACTAAATCAAGATAAAATTAACACAAACAGCATTTCCAATGCAACAGAAATATGGTGAACACAAACCTGTGGTCACCAGGCTATAAACTGGTGCAATGAAAACAGATCAGAGCAAAGAACTTGTCAGGCATCAGTACAGTTGACAGTAGTTTACCCAGAAGTATCTATGTAGACTTGCATTTGCAATGCCCTTGCTAGATGTATCTCCAGGGCAATTAGATGCAAAAGACTTTTATTTTTTGGCTGCTTCAGTGCTTTCTGAAAGGGCAAACCAGTTGCTTCTTTCCTTTTTCTGCCCCTCATTACCTAGTATAAAACCCACAGATTACATAAAAAAAATAACAGAGCACAAGGCAAGAAGTAGGTATCTGAAAAGATGGGTAGGACTGCTACCATCCAAGAAGAGCGCTGGATGCTGTATCTTTTCACACCGTGATGTGTGGTCTGATACACCATTCCCTAGAGAAGCAGCTGCTTTTTAGAACCGAACATTCATATTAAATTCCACTGCAACCCTCGTCTCAGCAGATGGGCTTGGTGATGGCATCTCTATGCTGCTTCTTAACCAGCTTCTGAAGCGATCAGTGTTGAACAATGTAAGCTGCTCCTTCTCATAGGCCCTGTGCGAATGTTAGGGAGTAGCTCAAAGAAAAATTAGCACTCAGTTGGAAGACTGTATTGAGTGACAAAATTAAATTTGATGTCTTTGTAGAACTTTGAAAATTCTATGCAAGAAAATTAATATTACAATTCATCTGTTCGCGCAACAGAGACCCGAAGCTAGCAATAAGGACAGGAGGCATTTTAAGTAAAGACATAGAAGGGAAAAAAAAATATACTTTTTCCCCAGTGAAAAGCAAGCACTTGTATTTTTGCTCTTTAGTTTAGTTGCAAAACCTTTGTTCTGACATTCTGAGAGTGCCAGAGGTAATCAGGTGTGTTTAGTTTATTTTCTTTCTGCTTTTTTTTCATTGGTTATCTTTCTGTCAAATACTCGGCTCCCTCTCTAAAAACGTTCTGATCTTTTTGGTCTGTCATTCAGAAATCTCTCCATAATAACCTCTTGAATTCCTTCTATTTCTGCTATGCTTTACAATATAAAGCAAGGTTTGTGGGAAGAGCTAATGTTTTTTATTAGAACAAATATCAGAGATGGGAAAAACACCCAAGCTTTCAAATATAAAATACAGGACTCCTTTTTGAAGTAGACAGTATTTAAACTAAGGAAAGGCTCCCAGGTGAGTATCAATGAGCTAAGGAAGGAATTAAAGTGTTTGTTTATTGAGAAGACTTGAATTACATGTTATTTTAGAAAGTTTGTATTTAACCAAGTCTTCACAAAAGCATTAAGCAGTGTGAACTTTACCAACACTTTTTGTTAACCGCTTAATCCACACCCACATCAAAACAAAGACAGAAGGCTGAGCTCTTTACATATGAGAAGGTGACTTTTCACACATAATCTTAACAGTAAACCTTTTGGTTTTTTCAGGGAAATACAAAGCTCCAAGATAATAAAGTTTACGTAATTTACCTATCTTCCAAGAAGTGGAAATTACAAAACTACAGACAACAAACATTGGTTCATCAGTCTAGGGAAAAAGGTGCAAAGGGAAGAGTCAGAAAAGGGTTTGTTTAAAAGCTACAGCAGGCAGAAAGGACCTTGAGCTATGAATGCTTTTGTTTTGCTAATCTACCTAATGTTCTAGTGACAAAAAAAAAACCCACAAACAAAAAAAACCTTGAGTGAATGATTCTGACTTTGTACTAGTGTGAATTGAATAGCTTCTTCTTAAAAAAATCCAGTACTTGGTTTGTATTTAAACAAGTCTTCCTGAAGACCTGTTTTCTCAAACAAGTCTTTATATGGGAAAAACAACCGTTAGTTTTGTAGTCATCCTGTGAGTAACCTCTATTAAAGTGAGCAGGGCCTTGCCTACTGTGAGATTTTTTGAACCTGTAACTCTTAATCAGTACAGCTGTCAGCTGCAGAGCTTGAGGAAGCTGTCATACAGACAATATTCAAATGTAGTTGTGTTTTTCCCACAGTGTTGTTGAAAGGAAACCCTTTTGTTAGCAAAGCCTGACAGACATTAGTATCCTGAAATGGAAACAAATAGAGTGAAGAAGGGTCTCTTAACCTCATAAACGCTTCACCAGTGCAATGTGTCCCCAGAGCTGAAACTACACACCACCAAAGATTTTTAAATCTCTTCCACAAAATATAGGTTAGAAGTGTTAAGAATTTGTGGGAAAGTTTTTCTTCAGTGTAGACCACAGCTTGATGTTTATTCATATGTTGTAGTAAGCAAATGAGAAACTAAGCACTTTGTAAATGGTGCATCATTTTGACTACTTGATCCACTCTACTGACAGAACAGTTCGGCATAATTGCTGGCACACATAATATTTTCAAATAACAATTCTCCAAACAAGCCAGGGCCTGAGCTAACAGCAGTGGAAGGTGAAGAGAAGCTGCCTACATGCTCAGCTGAATTCTAGATTATTAAACACTACAGACAATTAAGATTTATAGTTGATACTGTCCACAACATAAACACATTCCTCTGCCTTCAGTACTTCCACAGCATGTACTGGTATCTATCTTCAGCTGTTGCCTTAGATGTGAAAGCTCATTTTTATGCTATACCCTTCCCCTGCCTGAAATGGGCCCCAAATATCTTCAGTGCTGCCCCTACATGTAGTTTTGATTTAACATTGGTAGTATCGCTCAGCTCATGCTGTTGCTTCCGAGTCATGTCAGGCAGTCCCTAGTGGAGTAGCTTCACCTTCATGCTGCTGTGTATCTTCGCTTGTAAGACAGACAGGAGTACAAATATGGTTGCCTTACTAATGGGAAAAATACTTCATCGAGAGTGACTGGCAGAAAACGATGAACAGCACTTTAAAGAAATCCAAGAGACAACAAAGTATGGCCAGTAACAAAGGTCTAGAGCTTTCAACAACCTTTCAGTATTACACTGGTGCCAGGATATTGTCAAGGGATTAAGATGGAGAGCCTAAATTTTCAAACACGCCTGTTTTGTTTTGGCATCTCAGTGTTTGGCTCTCAAATTCCCAACAATTAGCTGCCACCACAATTAAAGAGAACCTTCTGTAGCAGCTAGTCAGGCAAGCAAAGACACAGTGGCAGTAAGGAGACCGATGGCAAGAGGGACCCACAGAGCAGGATAGCCAGTCAATATACATTTAGAGGCTGCAGATGCGCTAGCTCAGAAGAAAAACTACAGCCAAGTTTCAGCTGTGAGCAGCCTGTAGTGGTATGAGCAGCAATGTGGAGTCAGTAAGAGTGCCCCCAGCAAAGAGTTGTACAAATACAGAAGAAAGACATCTGTCTGTAAAAAGAAGCCTGCACAGCACAAACTATGAGCTGTTCTTAATCTATCTGTTTATATCTGGTCTCAGAATAAAAGCTCAATATTGAAAGTATTTTCCCTATTGCCTGAAAGAAGCACTTTACATTTTTGTCCTGAATCTTCCTAAGGTGTAATACCTTCAAAACTTGCCAATACTGCTGCATAAAACAGGCTCTGAAACCTCAATTCTCTTTCCAAAGTAGGAGAAAATTCAGCTTTCCTACCCTGTAATGCTGTTTGGAACAAGAAAATCTTGTAATCAGTAATACCGTAATACCATACATAATGCAATTTTAGGTCCTTTGAATGTTTTGCCTATATTACTTAGGTCAGGCAGGTACTTACTATCAGTGCTGTCTGCTCCACCTGGTCAAACTGCATCTTGTGTTACTGAGATGCCTCTTCCTGCTACTTATTAGGGAGCTTGCTGTAGCCTCATGCTCTGGTTGATAGCATCGCAGATTACTTTCTGTGCATCCCATGGCCTATAGCTGTGTTTTTCTTTCCAGAACTAAGTTTCTGACAGAGAACCACAAATAACCTGTTAACCCTCAGAAAAATCTGTGACCACTGTTATACTTCAGTGATCTATTTTTTTTAATCATGCCATATTTTCAAGGCTGTCTTTGTAAGGGGAAAGATTAGAAACATTCTAAAATCTCTTTCATCTTCTAGGCCTAACAAACTGGAGAGGATAGGCAGTCACAGGCTTTGGGAAGCTACAAAATGCTAGCCTCTACTTCCAGCTGATACTTTATCTTCCTACTCTGACTACTAGCAAAGGTAATAACTGTGATAATAGTTATAATGATTTCGCTGTCAGACCAAAAAAGCTTCCACAGCAGCACATCCAGATTGCTGACCAATATAATCTAATCAATAATATATGAAAAAGATACCCATATGGCTAAAAGAAGACTAGGATTGACAGCTTCCTAGAGGTGTGGTCCAGACTGTATTCTTCCTTTCCCAAATTAGAGTCTGAGATCATGCTAAGTAGCCATTTCTCTTAAATGGAGTAAACATGCCACTGATGGTGACATGTTGCCTTCTGGAAAGGCACTACCAGCAGCCCTATATACCACTCACAGCGTGTATATACCCTCTTTGTTAACTGTAGATCCATTGTCAAGGTGACTTAATGATTTGAGTACAACAGAGGAACCAATTTGATGTATATGGAGTGAGCATACTCCAGATGAGCTGCTACTTGCTGGAATTTTGATACCTCCCACTTTAACAACAATATCTCTCTCTCCTTCTTGTGGTTACTAAAGTAAAGGTACAGTCTGAGAATGAGAGCTTTTTTGTTTTTACCACAATGATGGAACTCTGGTTTTAGGCTGAACCACTGTCCTCATGTCAGCTGTGATTATTTTGCGACAAGGCACATTACAGAGAAGGTAAAGAATAGGCATGTTGCATTAATACATAAGTGATTTTTCCTTTATCATTAAGAGTTTTGGAAAGCTGAGGAGTTCCTGAACTTCTTAAGAATTACTAATAAAATTTTGTCTTTCTTTGTCCTAATGGAAACAAAATCATTATGATCACAGTGTCTCTGTGCATGTCTTTCCCCCAGTCTGAATACCATTTGCATCTGTGGGGCAACTGCAGATAGATTTGAGAAAGCATAGAGGTCTCAAGGCAATTATATTCCTACTAAGTTTTATGCAGAAAGGGAATGCACAAAGGACAAAGACCCTGAAAATATCTCTGTATGTAGGCCTATCAGGTATGTATCAGAGAAAGGCTGAAGCACAAAATTATTAAACATCTTAGAATCCACAGGGTCCTCTTTTGTGAATATTGTCCTGAGACTTTGCCTCAGCTATGAGAAAAAAAAATCTCAGTCAGATCTTGCGCATTCTTGGACACTATGTCAAACAACAACAGGATGCAAATGGACAGGAAAACTAATGCCAACATACAGCTAAATACCTCCCCAGACCAGCCCATCTCATTCCAGCATTTGGCCTGAATAACATAGTCATTACTTTCCTGGGTTTTGACCTTGAATAATCAGATTTATCTTATTGGGTTCCCTTTGGCCTTGGCACACAAGCTTTCTGAATTAATTTCCAAATCCAGTATTCGATGACTCTGTTTTTACTGGCACATCATACCCGACTTATGATCTGAATGGGGCAACACTGGAATGCTCTAGTACACTGCTGCAAGGGCACTTGAATTTCCAGCTTGTTTTGAACATGATGGCAGACTAGCTCAGAGGATTAACAAGCAGATATCACTGTCTGTTTCCTTATTCTTACTGTGTTCATCCTAAGCATTTGTGACTGGCCACTGTTGCTCCAAAATGGAAGTTAGACTTCATGCATTAGTCTGTCTTCATGTGAGTAGTTCCTATATTCAGCCAACTACATTATAAATTACTTTTTAGGTCTTCAGCCTCTAATTTTAGCATCACTGTCCAGAGTTTCTGTCATAAGCCATACCTGTTGCTTTCTGTAGCTTCTATATTGGGATATCCTCCTGTTTTTCTGTTAACACTTTAAAAAACCATAATTCATATACTGAAATTACAGACTGTGGAAATACCTATAGTTTTTATAATGTGAGATAATATTTTTAGCTTTGAGGAAAGTCTTTTGCTCAAATCACATTGTCAGTGTAGTTTATGCAAGGTCACCTTTTGCTTACTGAACATGCAACCTGAGATATATAATTGATACATGCTAGGAATAAAAATAGTGTCACTGTATATAATGGTGGAAATTAAGAGAGAAGCACCTTTTCAGAATGTCACTGCTTTTAAATGACCTAGCCTTTGAGCTAATATTAGTTGTTATCATAAAGCAATTGGGAGTTTCCATTAATATCTCTCTTCTTTTTAAAATCCAGTTTACACGAGCAAGTAGAAGCTTTTAATCAGACAAGCCAAAAAAACACGGACAAAGCATAGACACCACTGCAGGCCTGCATGGGAAAAGTGAATAATACAGCTATTCTGGAATGGTTTTGATGGTGCAAGCCTGGAATGACTCCCCACTGTGACATTTTTATTCCACAAAATCATAGATTTATATTGGAAGACAGTACACATATGTACAATTACCCTGAACAGCTATTCTGGCCAACAACACTAGGCGGGCAAGCATGGAGCATGATTTTCAGAGCCATATGCAGTTTTATTGTTGTCTGTGTCACTTCAAAATCTGTGGGAAGATCTCAAATCTCAACACAAAAGCTCAAGCCTCTAGCTAGAGCTGTATGAAGTGTTTTAATTTATCTTAGCAGTATTCGATTTCAGCTTATTTTAAAACATACATCCCTTCTTAAAACCTATTAATTTTAAATGCGGTTTAAAATCAAGAGAAAATAAACTGGAAAATGTTCATAGATTTTCCTCTTCATTTTTTAACTAGCTAAAGAATGAATTGAACTTTGATAAACTTCAGTTAACATTTTATACTGAAAACAAAAGTGATTGTGTCTATGCATGTATGAAACAGCAAGGAGTGTCAAGATAACTTAATCTTTCTGACAATTTTTAAAGCAGTTCTGTGAATAGGCCTAGAGCCTGGAACAATTTTCAGCTGGTGAGCCACAAAACTGCAGGAACTCTTGGAATTCAAGATGTCACTGGGCTGCTTCCAGGGGCTCACAGAAAGATAAGGAAGAAAAACTAGCAAATGAAAGTTTGCTAGCCAGACAGCCGCACAGCCATAAGAAATGCTCTGTGAATCTGCAAACAGGGAGGCTGATCTAAACTGTTATCAGCAGTTAAAGATGAGCCATTTGTGCCTGTACAAATTCCATGTACAGAAACACTGAGAGAAGTTTGCAAAGTCACTGTTGTGTGTTAGCCTTGAATCCTATTAGTATTGATTAAAATATCAATATATTAAAGAGCTTGTCACTACTACAGTTATCAGTTTTAGCTGGGACATAAAATTTTTTAGTGTTACTGCTTATTCAGGAAAATGAACATGCTAGACTTTAACCTAAGGGGTTTATTCTTTATAACTTGTAACACCATATAGGCAACAAGTTTTAAAAGCCACATAATTAAGTCAAGAGTGAAGGGAAAAACCAAACAAAAATACCTGTCATAAGCAACCTATATGTTCATGTTGTTATATATATTTACATTCTTCTCAGGGGCCACAGCTGTATTTACACCAGAATTTCTGTGACTAACAAACAAGCTTCATGTCTTTCATAAATATGTACATATATTCATCTTAACTGGTTTTGAAAAAATGAAATAAATAGAAAAAGTAGTAGTAGATGCAAATGCAAGAGCTAGGTATAAACTCCTCTGTAGCTGGGTACGTATTACAAGGTACTAAGCTTTCAGTTTGAAGCACTGTAGAATGGTTACATTTTTTCCATTACCCATGGCACATAACCAAACTTCAGCAGTAAGGTTAAACCTGTGAAGCCGAGTAGATATCCCAATATTTTTAGATGCGCAAATGAATTAAGACAAATCTCAGTAAGTTCTTACAAACAAGCTTAAAAAAAAAAAAAAAAGAGAGAGCTGTCAGAAGAGTGAAGGTGGTTTTCGCACAGAATTAACTGCTTAGAAAGGCTAAGAGTGAAAAGCATATTAATCCTAATGTAGCTGAGAACTTTGTCTCCTATTCAGCAAATAATTTAAAAAGCCTGTGTGAGATTTACTGGAGCTAATCAGATATTAAATGCTTAATTTTATACTCAGATTCATATTGTTTCCTGAATTGGCAGCTTTGATAATGAGGGAGTTTGTTTAAAAAAGGAGAGAAACAACAGTTCATGCAATCTTCATGGATGCAAGTTTACCTTCCTCTGCACTGAATAAACTGCAGAATAATTGAAACTTTATTTGTGCATTTATTGAAAGTGAGCTGTGGCATCAGAAACATACATCTAGAGACAGAAACAGCAGTTAAGTCATTTAGCTCTGTCATGCAGAACTTGTATATACATACATAGATAGCCATTTTCATACTGATAAATGTTCTTTGAAACTCCCTGTGTGTGGGATAAGAAGAGACAGTCCTGTTAATACCTTGGCACTTCTGTTTCTAACCAATTAAAAAAGCCACTAGACTTTGTTTCCAGTTTCATGCAACCACAGAAATATAATAATTGCTAATAATATATCATACTAAAATCTCTCTTGCAGCCACCTTGTAGTATTTCAGTCTCTACAGAACTTAGATACTGTTTTAAGAAAATTCCTAGCTATTTTGGTTATAAAGAAAAACCATAATATGAAACAGTCCTCTCTATTTTTGGTTGTTTCCAGACTTGTCAATGTAGCTATGTCCTCTGTGTATTTCTTTTTATGTAATAAACACTTCAGATCTTTATTTTATGGCAAGCATGTTGTTGTTGTTAAGCAATTATGTAAAAATTAACATTAATAAATGATACTGATAACTGGAAAGAGTAACTAAGAAATGGTGTGTACCACTGCCTTGAGCCATCCTAGGCTGAGTATTGGCTCTAAATCTCAAAAATGACACTACCACTGTTAGTATTTTTACAAGTTTTGTTATCTATAGATTATCTGGAGTTGGAAGCCACTAAAAGACGAGCTTGAAAGAAATGTTATTGCATCTTGTATAACTCATCAACCTCCACTTTCCTCTGTATCTCTTAACATGCACAGCACTGAAAAAGGTAGCCCCTTTGAAGAAAATTGAGAGCTTATGTACATGGCACGTATACAGCAGATAAGCTGAAGAAAGATATACTACTATATTCAGAAGAAAAAATACCCAGAACATTGTAGTACCTAGGCTGAGAAAGCAATTTTTACAACCATACATAACACACCTATATCTGAGATACACCTAAAAAGTAATTGCAATTGCTGACATTATATTTGCAAGATAAAGAAGCTCAGTGGAAAAATCAGTATCTAAGAGATGCAGACTAAATACCATTAAAAAAAAAAAAAAAAGAAAAAATGCAGTTAAAAGAAAGAGTGCATTTCAATTCTGGGACTACATGATGACAGCAGCCCTTAGGATGTTAAATTAGATGTTTAACAAACACAGCATTTATTGGGGGTTTAGCAAGAATTTAGAGGAGGAGATGTTTATGGCCTATAATGGCCATGGTAGCCCCATATAGTTAAAACTGGAAGTCCGTATGGAAAAGATCATATTGCTAACCAAAATGAGTGGGTTTTGTGGTCTTTTTAGGACTTGATATAGCACCAGTGGTGTTAAGCAGGGGGCTGCGCAAATGCTCCCCATCGCATAACCAAAGGACAGGTTAATGCTCATATTGTCACCAAAGCAACCTCATTAGGTCCAGAAATAGCTCTGGTTTTCCACTGGCACTACCCAGGGTCTGGGCACCTAACGCAGGTATTCTGAGCCACTCTGATGGGTTAACTACCTGCTTTCTAGGTGTTGTAAATGCTAAGCTAGGCCTTCACGGCTAAATACACATCCTTTAGTATAAAACAGACTGATATGAATTAAAGAAATACTGTTAGGAAGTTTACGTATGCATCTCTTTAGAGTGATATGCATATACAGCAAATTCTGGCTTAACAGAATTGGTTCTTGTTTTTTGAATTCCAGTTATTTGTCTCAGTCACTAAAGTAAGCTTTTGATTTCTTCCTTTTAGTCAAGACTGACTTCTTGCAAATAGTTACTTTTATTACAAAATTCCTTAAAGATACAATTTTACAGCCATTTATAAGAGCAACAGTATACAGTAAGGAAGGTAGCAGCCCACACTGGCATAGTTTATAGTTTGTCCATTAGCCAGGTGTGTTACAAGCAACAATCATATACTTGCCAGTTAGCTCAAATATTGTCATTTTCTCAAAGGATAATCTGCTCCAAGTACATGAATAAAATTCATCTCTAGACATGTTCAAATCTTAATATTCACACTTGAATGGGAAAGCAAGGAAATTGTCTGTTTTATTAGGGAGATCTGGAAGGAGTGTCACAAATACAGCAGAAAACAAGCACATCTTTTGAAGAAAAAGATATGACTGGTATCTTTGAGGGTGCCACATTTAGTAAGCAGCACTACCACTATTTCTTTTCTCCTAACCAGCAGGCCTCCATTATAAAGATGAAAGCACTTAGCACTCTCCTAGACTCCAGTTACATCTCTATCTTAACACAGTCTGTCCTCTGATGCTAGGAAAAAAACCTTAAATTACCTTGTGTTCATGTGTAAAAGTCTCGACTTTCTCAAAAACTTCAGCTTTAAGAGACACTTTCTAGAGATAAGAGATAATTCCAGAGATACTTACTGGGCTTCACTCACAGCAGCAGCTCTGTTGTTCCACCCACAACCATAAAAAGTGCTGAGATTCGGGTCCTGATCACTCCTCTGAAAGTAAGGCAAATAAATAGCCACTAGCATTTGGCTTCTGATGAGGTAAACTGCTTACACATAGCAGTCCGCCTCTTCTGACACTTCTGGGACTGGCACAGATGGTGAGTCAAAGTGCTTTCAAACAGTAGCTTTAAGTTCATGGAGTCCCTGTTTTTCAGACTCTATTTTCCCTTAAGAATAGGTATTTTTAAAGTACTTGCACTTCTTCTACTTTAAAGAGACCATCAGAAAAGCCTTTCAGCAATTTACTGTGAGGACAGAGGGGAGGTGAATTCCATTCTTTGTACCAGATTATCACCAGCTATCACACACTTAATGTGCTGTAAGGTATAAGGCTGGAAACAAATTTGTGTTACTTTACCACAGAGCTCCAACTCAATTGCTTAATGACTTGGCCACACTGATGTGGCTGCTGAATAGAGGCCCATGATTTGGACTGTGCTTATTGGACTTGTATTTGGACAAGCAATTCAGGATAATAGGAACAAAAACCTGCTTACTGTACAGTTACTTGTTATTACCTGTATCTATGCTCACAGAAGAGAAAGTTGACAGAGCAGTAAAAGCATATCTGTGTACATTATTCATGCACATTTATCTGTCAGCAGATACAGTTAAAATCCTCTCAATAACTACTTTCAATATTGATTAAAATAGTGTGCATGTTTTACCATAACTGAAGACAATATTTCATGTATTCAATAAGCAATGCTTGGTAACTCACCGGTGAATTAGCAGGTAAATTAGTCAAGTTTATCTAAAAGACGAGCAAGATTTTGGCTATCTTTGAGTTACTTTATAAGCATCATAGGACTCTTACTTCTAAACTGTAACTGCCATGGCACTGCAACTCTATTGACAAGTTTCCTGTTACATTCACTAGACTGTATTTATTTAGCTGTGCTAAAGGAGACTAATGGTTAAAGTACATCTCTTTGTGGCTGGGGGAAAGCATCAGAGCTCAACACTTCACAGATTTCTGGGAAGCTAATAAGATGTGTGGCTGATGCTGCATGCCAAGAAGTGGGCAAATGGCAGCAGAAAATCATTTCAAGTCACTTCAGGATCTTTGCTGAGTCATATCAGTTTCAGTGTCTGTGTGAGCAAGTCTGTGTGGTTTCCACATCACACTCGAAACTACCAGAAGAGATTTTTGACTGCCTTTAATATTTCTATAGCTAATTTACATTTGCCTGAAAAAAACAAACTGAAAAATGCAGACTCAGATGGTGTCTCCGAACATCTCAAATAGCCATAATCTGGCAGATCCAAATCCAATTGCACATGCACCACTACTGAAAAAGTGTTCTCCTTACAGTCGGTCTGTTAAAGGGTGAAGCTATCATCCACACAGACATAACTACTATAGTATAGTATTTCTACTAATTCCTTTTCATTTTCTGATGGAGCAGTTGATGCATTCATTACTCTCATCCGTGCCTTGCCTATTTTAGGCCCAGTAAGTGGCTCATGGCACATTCCTTTAACAAGGCGGGTGGGCAGAGTGGAAACTCATTTATTTATCAGAAGAAGCACTAAGAGGCACATTCACTTAGAGATATGAGTTCTGGACCCCAGTTTTTCTCCCTGTTCCCTTCATTGCTCCATGAAAGAAAGAGACCATGCTTACCATGCAGCAAATTGTAATAACCATGCTCAGCTCAACGGTTTTTACTGATACATTTGGCTGATAGATTTGGTCAGAAGGCAGAACTAGCATTCATTTTCTTTCCCCTTTCTACTTGTCTACTCACTGAGAGCCAGAGGAGAAATAGCACTCAATGACTGTCATAGCTTTAATTCAGACCTGAGTTAAAGGCTTAGGTAGCCTAACCAAACACAGTGCAAGCAATTTCTGCACCAGTTCTTCACGGCTTTGTTGATATATGGAATAAGCTCCTATACTGTATATTCCAATAATCTATCCATGAGTAGAAAATGTTGAAGATACACAGGTCCACGCTGATTCCTATTTTCCAACTAGCTACCAACAGAACATAAGCCTTTTGGGAAATGAGTGCCGTTGCTTTCAAATTGTTCTCATTTGTTCTCAAATTGTTCAGATGGAGAACACAAGTGGCAGCTATATGCCATCCATAAAAGAAATGGATACAATTCTCACCTTACCTATGTCCACTTCCAGTGGACAAGCATTACCTCAGATTTATCTCTAGCTAGCTCTCACCTGTGCTCACCTTAACCAGAAAAACCTTTCAATGGGGTGAGATGGAGAGGGATAAGCCTTGGTTTCACTGGCATATCAAAGCAGCCCTGCAACTCACCTTTTTCTACAACCCTTTCAGCAAATCCCAGTTTATACAGTTAAGGGATGGAGAGAACTAGCTCTGAGAGTGTCATTATTATGACAGAGCTGTGTTAAATGTGCATTTACAAATTCAGTTCTTTAGTACTTTGTAATTCACTGTAAGTCTGTCTTTTTTTAAGCAGTATGTCAAAAAAGTATGTCAAAAATTTATACTTGGAATATAAACCACTTTATGGGATCATAATTTCAACAGACCTCCAAAATAAAGTTTTGCTTGTAGACAAGAGCAAGTCTATCAGGGAGAAATAAGCATGTTCTCAAGCTCAATGCTACCATGTGTATTGTCAGGGAGCTCCCTGTATCCTTAGATCATAAAGACTTAGAACAATGTAGCCTAGAGTTACACAGTGGTAAAAAGATTTATTAAGTCATCCTACTGACTAAAGCAGCACACTTTTTCAGTCTCAGGGCTTCTTCCATTTCGCTTAGAAGATCATTTGAACTAAAATAACTCAAAAGTAAAAAAAATTACTAGCCTGTATGCTGCAGTTTATCCCATCTGTCTCTAATTTAATCATACCAATTAGCTGAGCTATCATAAATATCATGTTCTCCTTCTGTCATCACTGTTCACATTCTCTGTATTTACCTGCAGATACCATGAGAACTTACTTGTTCTTGCCATATAGTAAATATTGTTATGTCAGGAAGCCTACTGCGATAAAGTTTCTCTTTAACAAACAGTCACCCTAAGGGAAAAAACATAGTGTCCACAGCTCGGTAACAAGTAGTAACAGGCTATCAGGTGGTAACAAACACTCAAAGATTTTACATCTAACAGTGTGTCAAATGTTGGCAGTTCAAAGGAAAGATTTTCAGGACCCTAGGACTAATCTTAACCATTTTAAAAATCTTCATTACCACATTAACTACACAGTTTAACTCTTGTGTTATCTATGATGCACAGGGAAATAGTATACCATTATTTTTCAAGCAAATGTAAGAGCTAATGTGATTATATATGGTACCATTTTGCAACCAGGTAGAAATGAATAGTGCCCCTAACCTCTTGGGAGTACAGACAAGATTTGCAGCCAACCAAAGATAAGGAAGAACAAGAGGACTCTTAAACTTTTCCATGTTTCAAATATTTGGGAATATGTTTAAAAACACTGTTTGGTGCCATTGCTTCTACACAACCTTACCTTATATGTATGATTTGTTTGGAAGCAGTAGTCACAAAATACAGCCTGAGAAATTTTGCAGGAAAACATCTCATTACTATTTTTTGTTTCTCTATTGATATTCTATAAACTATAATCAGGTTGTACTTTTTAAGGACGTCCTTTATTATAAACAGATAAATAACTGAAAAGAAGTGTTCAATGTCACATTTTGAGGTTTTATGCAATCCAACTGTAATCCAGGTCATAGATTTAGAAGATCCACTTTTCTTATGAAGAAGTAAATTTTGCATAATTCAGAGGAGTTTTACACAGAACTGTATTCTCAGATGGATAAAGATGTGTAAATTCCTCAAAATCAGAGGGAACTGATACCCAGGAGGGCAAAGCAGACAAAACAGCCCATCAGCAACTCAACCACATGAAAGACCACAAAGAAACTCCAAAGCCACCCACGCAGCTGCCTGAGGAGTCTGTCAAGGAATGAGAGGCTCTTGTTCAGCTCATGTTGCTGCTGGAAATGTGTTTGAAGAGCTTGGCAATACATCTGGATTTTACAAGTGGCACACAAAGATGAGAAAAATGAAATTGGATTCAATTATGTGCTGCAGTACACTGGTGGTGTCACATCTCAGCTAACTAGTTTGTAATTTAATTTACAAGATAATGGAACAATCTCCTGCGTTCATTACTTCCAAAGGGGCAGCTGACAAACATGTCCACAGTGTAAGTACAAACTTAACTACACAGTCACTTAAAAGGCAAAGATAGGATCCTTTTCATAGTATCTTAAACTATGTTTATTTTTTAAAGATATCTAGAAAGCCTCTGTTTCTGAGAAATGAATATTCAGGGTTTGAATATCAGAGATCTATAAAACCAGAATAGGAATGGTGAAGAATAAATCCTTCGATTTCTACAGCCTTCAGAAACTATGAGTATTTACTGGTAGAGTAAGAATAACACAGCTAGCTATTGTTATCACTTTTTACTGCTTTCTACCTGTTTTATATAAAGCTGACAGAAATGCCCCATCTTACTGTCTTTCCACCTACAAATCTGAAGACATCCCTTCTCAAAATTCTTTGCTTTCCTCAGTCAGAAAGAAATATGAGAGACTTAAATTTTAAGAATATTTGTCAAAAGGCATTCAAAACAACTCGTCTTACATTTTGATCTCTACCACATCAACATAGCTCAGCTAGCTGCACTGAAATGTGAAGAGAGTTTTTAACGAGAAAACACTTGTTTAAACTATGTTTTAAACAAATTATTTTAAATGCCTTCAAATTGCTGCAGGAAGTAGAAGGGAGAATGAGGAAAAACCTGGAACACTGAAGACACTTGTCTTCAACACTTGTTAAATGCTCCGTTGTTTTGTTCATTTTGTGAATCTGTAGTAAAATGAACAGGATCTTAAATACACATGGTGAAGACTGCAAACTCCTTATTCAGTCTCTGTTTAATCTTCCACAGCACTTTTTGTTTAAATTTGTGAGTGACTCATAGCAGTGGCTTCAGCCAAGCTTAGCAGAGACATTGTGCGTGCCCACACAAATACTGATGAGTCTATTCCCACTGTTGGCTTGTAAGATTCCCACTATCACTATCTCGAGCTTTTTTGAGGAGAGATTGTTCTTTGCATAGGCCTCTGCCAAAGCATCTCATATTCTGGTGATGGGAATAGTTGGAGACAAGACACTCTATATATTCATCTTCATTTATGACCTAATATAGCAGATTATTTTTTGCATTAGTTCAAATGAAATATTTGTCCTGTGAATTATGCTTTTATAGGCCCCTGCATAACACACTTTTATTTACAGTTAAAAAGCTCTCTAGGCAGCACCTTTTATATGAAACAAATTTATACTGCAACAACATTCTCAAAATAAGAATCTACTCACATGCCATTGCTCGTTGTTCCACACAGTTAAGAGACTTCAGTGGTCAGAGCAAAAAACTCATTAGCTTTGACCATCTGAATTAAAATCTTAAATCCTCTTTCACATGAGAATCCTCTTCCTCATGCAAGCTTCTGGCACATGACTAGCTTAAAAATATTTATTGTACAGTATGTTCTGCACTGTAGTTGCCCTTCCATTCCTGCAACAATTAGACAGAAAACTTCTTCAATATGTAAATCTTCTGCTTAAAAAGCAGGTAGGATGTGATTAAGTATAGAAGGTCCAGCCTAGGGGATCATCACTGTACTAAAATTATCAAAATTTTCAAAGAAAGGGTTTTATCCCACCCCACTTTTCTCTGATGGATTATTTTCTTCAGGTGACATAGTTTTTAGCCAGATCAATTTTGTCATCTGACGTATTTCCTGGCTGCTCAAACCCCCATGTCAAGTCTGAGGGAGGCTGTAGACACGCACACTGTGGGGCAGAATAGGATCTCCCCTTCTGGCACTGCCCCTGAGCTTAGGATAGGATAAATGATCCTGGCACCATAGTTGAAGATTCTGGTGGTCTATTATTAAATGCACCAGCCGTGGTGAAGTGTAACAGGGTTTAGCTCTACTGGAAGTTTTACAGCAGTTCAGCAGAGTGCTCTGAAACACTCTTGCATATTTAAAGGACTAAGAGCTAACTGGTTCCAATTCCTGGCTTTTAGGCCTTTAAATATGCAAGTGTTTCATATATGATATATACTCTACTGAGGCACCATGGGAAGGTGTATACAGTTTAAGGATTAGGACAGGGTTGAATTAACGAAATTTGACATAAAAATTGAGGTAGGAGTTGGCTATATTGCAATATCATTCTAAGAGCTTTTACATTAATTTTGATGTAAACCCTGTACATCCTTTAGTGGATTTCCACTGCACTGAAACATACTTGAACAGTGTCTGATAACAGGCTAATTCTAGCTCAAGATCTGCCTGATGGTGAAAAGCATACTTGTGAAGCTTGTATTCAGGGAATGAATTAAAGTCAAGTGTTTTCCCGAAGAAACTTGGTGGTGACAGCTCTGATTTCAAGTTACACATTTCAGGACTTTTTCTTGGCATTTATGCAGGTACACTAAGGCTTTCTTTGTCTTCAAGGAGACTACTATTACCTATGGGTCCCATAATGGACCTTTAGCTCTGAAGATCTGCCTGTGTTTAGATGCAAGATCACAAGTAGATAAATCCTGAATTAGTAAACCCTAATTTCTGGTCCTCACTTCCCCTTTTTAAAGAAGGGATTTGTTTCTCAAGCTTCATACAGGACTACTGTAATTTTCTCTATTTACAAAGTCTCGGTTTTTATCCAAGTCACTCTAGTTAACCTTTAGTTAAAATTTTTAGTTTAAAATCTTACCCTTTGGTTTTACAGCCAACTTAGGCTGATGTAATACTTCTGTGCACACAGTTGGGAGACTCCAGATGTACCAAGACGTGCATTTTACAATTGACCAGCAAATTAAGATCCTTGAATGTACAATGGCATGCACTAGGTCAGTCTAGACCTTAGGGCATCAAATATGACTCATTTCTCTTCTGAGGGTATCACACTTTTTCCTGTTTTCAGATCTCTTTCTACAGCAATCTTATTGACAAATTGATTAAATCTGGGGGAATTTGGCATTACATGAGTAAGCTTAAACACTACATAATGTAACGTACCTTACAGGAACTGACAGTAAGAGAAGTATCTAGAAAATCTTCTAAGTTCCTCCCATTTATAGTATTCTATAATACAGTATTGACTTGTAAAATGAAAGCTGAAAGATTCTACTGCCCAGTGATGGAGATATTTCTTCTGTTCACATTCTGGTATAAGCCATCAAACACCAGGATGGAACCATAATTTAGATGCCTTTCGCTGCCAGCTACATTCAGTGATGGTAACCGAATAATTACCCAATTGCTTTCCTAAATGTTTTTGAAATAAATTGTCTTAATGCATTTATCTAAACTTTTGATGAAAATTGACAGCTTCCACATTCAAGCATCCTTCAACCTTCTGAGAAGGCTGGAAGAAGTTCATAACACTGTTTGCTGCTAATGCTATAACATGAAATAAGCTTTGGGCTTCCCAGCAGTCATGATGTCTCATCACAACAATGGGGCACAGTGAAAGAAGGAAGTTGTTTCAAATACTAGTTGGGTTCACATCATCCAAATGGCTACCAGATGGGGCTCTGAGCTGCCTGGAGATTCCACCTGGGGGGTCAGAGTTGCCCATGCACTCTGCAGCAGGATGAATGGGCTCTCTGTGTCACCAGCACCCTGAGTGTGAAACCCAGCTGATCACATCTGGTGAGAGTCTTGATGTAGGCCACTGGAGCAGACATCAGTAGGGAACCCATGGGCAGAGGGAAAAGCTGACAGCACTTCCTAAATTGTCCAGGAGTTCCTTAGCTGTCTGTTTTACATGATTTATTAATTCTCTGGGATTAGGCAGTAAGCTTCTGCAGCTAGAGAGAGGATGCTTTCAGTAGCTGCATGGATTTTAGTGCTGTCCTACCAGCCAAGGCTAGGGAAGGCTTCAATATCCATTCTCAGTCAGAGGTCAGGAGTTACAACAAAGGGAACATGAAATGAAGAAGATTACTGAAATCTAAATATTTAACTTTCCATTAATCAGAATATATAATATAAATACAAAAGCACACCAGATTACTTATCTGTAATACAGGGAATGTTAACAGTAGTTATAATATTTTTATTTTTGGTGTATCAAGTTTAGTTGTGTATCATACAGCTAAAATTCAGCTGATATTCTGATATTTGAAACATTTGTTCTCAGAGTTGGCAAATGGATGTTTACCTTTAGTGAACTTAAAAATCAGACATAAACTTATACATTAGGTTAAATAAAATCTATCAAGTTTACTCTCTGCAATTCATGTATTAGTCATCTATCAGAGACAATATATCTCAAAGCACTTGACAAAAGTAGTCTTAAATATTCACTCACAGCTTTTGTGTGTGAAACCAGCTGTTCTAAGAAGCTACTTCATTTAGAAATTAAATGTACTTGTGTATTCTTGCACAATTTAAAAAGTATTTTGAAATGAAAAATGCGATAATTTTTTAGCTTGTAGAACTGTATGTAGCAGGTTGTTTTGTTTTTGTTAAATATCTCATTAGATATTTGCTATTTTGCTTCTTAATATGTATCTTGTATATTCATAATAGTGAAGTCAGGTCAAGAACTATCTTGTACAGGGAAAAGAAGGTAGTATGATTTACAGTAATTCTTAGGTGCCTTAGATTGTTGAGAAAATTGTGTCTCACTGATGAGTTTTAATTTTCTTATGGTAAGTATCATTGCATGATTGAGCTGGACACTATATCCCTTGTGTTCTGGCCCAGTGGACTTAATGTAAGCAGGATACAACTGGTCCCACACTAGGAAAGGAGACATCTTGTCGCACTATGTAATTGTGGCTGCACAGTTGGACTCGACCTGTCAAAAGTCTTGGGCACATCAGGACATGAGGCTTTCACGGTTTTGCCTGCTTGTGTGGAAGTAGTCCCATTCTGAGTGCCAGAGATACATCACAGGCTCTCTTAGAAAGCAAGAGGGAACAGCACTAGTTCATCCTTCATAATTTTTTACTGTTTAGTGAAAATGCTGATGTATCTGCATACTTTGCAGGCTGAGCTTGTTGCAAAATTCTCACCCTACTTAAGCACAAATTTTTGCTGAGTTACTTAAGAGATACAACTCCCAGAATATTGCTACTGGGTTTATCTTGTAGCAGTTTTGGTTTATCTTGAAAGCAGACATCATGGGAGGAAGCACATCTGGGTCATGTTTTCATGCCTTTATTAGCAACCATTAGGAAGAAACTAACCCGTTAAATAAAACTTTAATTTTGATGTAATGGCTTGGTGCCAAGAATAAAAGCTCTAGAAATGAAGCTTTCATATGGGTGATTATGTACTGAGTGGCAGTATTCTTTTTACTGAACAAATCATGAACTCACAAGTTCTGCGCTCCTAGAAGTGCCATTCCTTGAACAAGACATAAAACTTGAATCCAGTACATATGATTAAATGAAAGATGAATAGAGAAATACTGATCTGGATAACTGTGTTCCATTCGGCTGGATTTCACTTCTCTTGTAGCTGTCCCATAGCTTTGCTCTGCACTGATAACCAGTTAGCACAATTAAATCCAGAGGTAGCTGCCTTTTAACATTAACTGTGAAGACAATTCATGGGTATGTATTGATTTATCCAAAGTACAACCTGCACCGAAATGTGAACACAAAAGTGTCTGACTCTTGTGGTATGTCAAACTCAAATGAAACAAGAACGCACATCACGCAAGAGGCTGAGATTTTCAATCTGATTTTCAAACTAAACCATTCAGACTTACTTCAGAAACTAATTCAATCTTCTGGACACTTACTGGAAAAAACCTGAACCCATAATCCTTATGCTTGAAAGAACTTCTCTTCTTTTTCAGCAATACCAGACTTCCACTGATTTCACTTCTGACTGTTCTTTATTACATACCATAAGAGGAAGACTGGCAGTAAGCAATCATCTAAACAGAAAAATTACTCCAGGTTATATGTCAGATACTCCTATCCAGGAGGCATGTTCCCACCACATGATTCTTGCAAGGTACTCACCACTTTACAAAGCATTGACTCAAAAATGTTCATATCAAGGAGGATAAAAAAAAATCCCTTTCAAGGATTGCTGTAGACTACAATTCAGCTTTGAGATATGAAGTGAAGCATGGCAGTAAATGCTGAAGCAGGAGTAAAAAGGCAGCCTGTTCAGTGTCTCTGAAAGGCTTTACTCCTCACTTTTCTTCACAGAAAAGTTTTACTTCAATTTTCCATTCAATTCACTCTTCTCGTGCCTGATGTTTTTCCAGTGAAGCTAAATAAGAAAATTGATGAAACAAGTGCTTTTTGTAAAAGTAAAAGTGGCGCATTTATGTGGCAACATCATCTCTTTTAACAAAGAGGTTTTCTGTGTTTTCCTTACCTGCTGTACTATGGAGAAACAAACATACTTACTTTGTGCAAACTGTAATAATCTGTACTCTTGTTTCACTGTACTCTGTACCCATCGATGCGATTATAGAAATTTCACATTCCCTGAAGAAATATTTGGTAGTTAGAAAATACACATATATACTTCTGAATATTTTGCAGTCTGAGAGAGAGGAAAGTTACTCACTGGCTTGTCAGTTTAGGGGCTGATGCTTTCACTTGGTGTTGCAGTGCACAGAACAAAACTGATCTGTTCTAGGATTTACAGAAATATGCCTACACAGGCAAAGACTAGTCACAAACTGTCAGAAAAAAGACTTGGACAACTGAAATTAATATGAGGAATCCAACATATTTTCCTACTTTCTATCTCATACTATGGAACGGAAATGTTAATTTTGCTGGCTGATGTTTATCCACTAAAAACATCAACTGACAGAAATTTTATAAAATGTGATATGTTTGTACGAAAGCTGAGAGTGAGCTGAATAATTCAATGATTAATATAGTGATGAGGAACATAATGGCTTATTTTTACCCATAGGTGACATCATACATTAATTCTGTGGAATTATTCAGGTCTTAAAACGGGGCAGGGGAAAAATCTTGATGCCTCTTAAAGGAAAGGGTGTGGTACACAGCCAGGAGAAAGAGAGCTGATAGAAACAGAACATAAAAAATGTTCATGAAATGTGTCAAGGCAAGTGCTGTAGGCCACATTTACTAAATCTAGAAGAAACATCCATATCCCAAAAATTAAAGTTTAAAATGTTTGCTTACAGTGATGGAAGAAAGATGTGCAGTTAAATGTAAGAGAGGAAGATAAAATGTAACACCATTGCAATGGGTCCAGTTCAAATTTTAATAAGCAAGTGAAAATCTCTACACATGACGAGCTTCAACTAATGCCAGTTGGACTAGGAGCTACCTCAATTATTTTAAGAATGGGGACATCAGAGCATCAATGTGGGGGAGCCTGTGTGGGTTAATACTACCTGGGGAGGTAAACATCAATTATCCCACATGTACAACTGAGCATTCTTACTCTGGTAGGCAGGATGTACAGAAATTTTACCTAATGTATTCAAAAATTTAATCTGCATCATTGACATGCTAACCTGTTTGCTTTTGCTTATTTTTATTAATTAATTTCTTTTAAAAATCACAGTATTCTGAACAAGGGAAAAAAGTAGCTTCACAGGAGAAAGCAACAATGTACTGCCTACTAATCAGAACAAAACTAAATTCAAAGACAAGAATTTTGCAGGAATCCAGGAAACACCTGCAGGTTAACTCACTGGCTAGCTAAAGGAATGTAAAGGACAGCTGAGATGAAGCAGAGATGGAGTAGGTGGCTGACATGTATAAGGCCTGGGCAGCACAGTTCCCACTTCTCAGCCTGTCCCACCCAAGTTTAATGTATGTGGTGATCATGAGAGGCAGAAACAGAAGGGAAAAAAAGGTGGGAAAAGAGTAAGAGAATAGAAATCACAGGGCTTCCCTTAACATGCGTGAAGACTGATGAATAAGAGGGAGATTATTTTCTTCCTAATGATCTGTAAAATATGAAAAGTTCTTGCATCTGAAACTGTGAAACTACTGCTTATATAAGGATACGTCTGTGTACATGGGGGTATATATACATAGCTAGTTCTGTATTTGTGATGATGGGTTGTTTAGCTAAGGGGGAAGATTACAGTGTTAGGACCATATTTGGAAGAGGAATGGTTATGTTTCCTTTGCAATCCTTGGTATCTTTTTAGTCCAAAATTTTTTATGAAAATTGATTTCTGAAAGCAGTTTTATAAATAAGGAGACAAAACACTGAAATGAGAAAACTTTATTGTACTTAAATAAGAAGCTTACAGTTAGCCATAGAATCACTGCTGTCACAAATATATACTACCACCACGAAAAGGGAATCTGGCCTGCTATGTTCAGGTCTTAGTACTTCACTCAGCAAAACACGTAGAAACAGACGTAATTTTAAGCATATGCTTAACTCTTTCCCCTGTATCGGAGTCTAAAATGTTCCTAGTATTCTTTCTAGCCCAGTACAATTATTGGATTAGATGCATGGAAAGGGAACGTACCTATTCTAAGAGAGAGATTCTTTCTTTTAGACTTTCTGCACACACTATTTTCTTCTCTGTTCATTCCTGCTTTGCTAATATTACTAAAAGCTTGCGTATTCAAGACATTTATAATACTGAATTACATTATTCAGTGGTGCTAATTACATTATTTGTTGAATTCCAAATTGACTCCCAGCCTTACTCATTTTACCAGGTTTAAATAAGAATATGATTCATCACTTACAGAAAGCACATTACATAAGTTACACAGTTGGTTTTTTTTGTGCTTTACAAAGTTGAGCACACTGACTGTCTCCATTGAAGCTACAAATAGGAAAAGAAATAGAGAGGATTTTCTATCCTTAGTTTGAAATTAAACTTAGGACTACTGTACCAATCATGTGAGCTCTGGCTGAAATGAGAACAGAAAACATTCATCACATGTTTTAGATGTTCCAAACTAATAATAGTCTGGGACCGCTTTTCCATGAAATATATAGCTGTGCTTAGGAAGGGTGTGAATCCCAAGTACAACTTCTGCAAATAAAAGCTTTGTTTCTTTTTTTCTGTTGGATTCCTCATGAGGAAAATTTACTCCATATGTAGTACATATAATGGTTTTGCAATTCTAATGAAAAGTGTTAGCTATGGGCAGATTATACAGCATCAAAACTCTAGTACATTCAGCAGTGTACTGTGGCCTACAGATGTGACTCCAATAATAGTAAGTGAGCTCATCCTTAGTGTGGAAGATTATTCATTAGGGAGAGAATAATGTAAGTGATATGATCATTACATCACCTTTTCCTGTACATTATTCTCACTACTGCTGACAAGGGAAATGTTTCTCAGTTTTAAGTTACATTATTTTCAAATTTTGCAGAGTCTAGATAAAAGTGGTATTTGAAAGTATATGTACTTAAAGTTTAATTGATAACAAAGAAAGGCTAATGCTGCTGTGTTGAATTACTTGTTCAGTATCTCTGTTTTCTTCATATAAAATAGTGATTCCATAGTATTACAAACTACAGCTGTTAATGCTAGCTATTTTAGTTTTTAGGTAAAGGTTTTGAAGAAAAGATATTTTGAATCTATATAATCACAGAATCACAGTATGAAGGTTTTTAGTTGAAAGATAGGATCAATCTGATTAATGTAAAAGAGGTCTTAATATTAAACTCAAAAGAAAATTGCCAGAAGTTACAAACTCAGGGAAATTTACGTTCAGATTACTGCAATAACATGTTTCGATGATGATGGAGTCAATGAAGAAAAATGAAAAGATTTCTTAGCTTTTTCTGTGGCTTTGGTAACAATGGTTTATATCCCTATATTCATGGATGAAGAGAAAACCCCATTCATTATGATTGGGATGGAATCTATCATGATCAGTGCCTACTGATACTGCTGCACAAAGGAGGGAAAAATGTAAACCAACAGCAGAAGCCCTCCCAATATTGAGACTATGGCATTCATAATTTTGAAATTATGCATATTTTGGTCTTACATTTCCAAAGCAGACTGCTATTCTACAATGTTCTCAGCACCTGCCATCACAATGAGAATTATTATCAAGTTTGTAAAAGCCTTAGCCTTGACTATATTAGTACAGACATATGCATTTGTAGATCATGGCCTAGTTTTCAAGTTTCCACTAAATGAGGATGTTGTGAGAATATGGAATGTTTATGTGCAAATCTTACATAGCATTTTCGGAACGGTATTTTTTTTGCTAAATTAATTCCAGTTTCAAAATGTAAACAGTAGTCCTATTTGTGTTGCAGAAATTCTTCAGACAATTAATACAATGAAGTTTTTAAAATAAACCCATTTGCTCCATTTAGTGTATTTGATTGAATATCGAAGTAGGGAACAGGAACAGACTTTTCATTCAGTTCTGCTGCTTTCATGGGCATACACCGCTTTGCATAATCACTTGACACTCAGTATTAATAGAAAAGAAACATATTTTTGGCTTAATCATAGCAGAGTGCAACTGATCCAAGTATTTTGTGTAAGGAAATCATAACAAAATATTTATCCTGGTTTTGGCTTCTTTGCCATGGCATCTACCTCATGCACTTCTTGCATTCACAAGGATTTCCTGCTGTTGTGTGCACCAAGCTGGTTTACTACATGTGTTTCTGCTTTCGTACTACACTGTTTTTCCTGCCTGAACAGTCACAAAGCAGTGCGGTGTCAGTCACCATGCAGTGTAAATGCTACAACATCAATAGACAAGTCTCCCAAATACAATTAAATGAAATTCTGGAAACCTGCTCATAGATATAAAATTACATTTTCCTCTCATTTCTATCATCCTCAGACGTGAATGGAACAGAAAATTTTTTCTCTTTTTTAAATTTGGATATTCCTGTAGAAACACGTGTGAGATCTACAATTAATAAGGTGTCTTTAAATGTAAGATTTTCCTGATTGGCAATGTACTGAGAGTCTACATTTCGTGAATGTAGATATACCTACTGCCTGGTGGTGTCAGAAAATGGTTTGCAGGGACCAAGGCCATTGGGTAAGCAGCGCAATGAAGACAGTCTGGTTTACTACAAGCTGACATCCTACTTCAACTAACATTGCTCTTCTTTCTTCTCCTCCCCGCCACCCCCCACCAGTGCTCCTTTCTTCTCTTCTCCCTGTTTCCCAGTCCTCTTCTAGGTGTTCTGTCTAATTTGGACTAGTCTGTGGCAATATGTGCTATGGCTAGTATGGAGTAGTTGTGAGCAGTTTGCCTCGCTGGTACCCACACAGAATAGGCAACTGACTACAGCTTCTTCTAGGCAAAAGATGATGGGTTGGAATAGCTTTCTCCCACCATGGAGGCAGTGTATTTGGGTCTCCTACTGCCTTTGACACACCTACTTGTCCATCAAGTTTGGCTGACCAATAGATTTAAAGATTATTACAAACGCAAAGGGCTCACTTCCATAGAAAAACAGAACAAAAATATAGTGGAGAAGTTGAAGGCCTGGAAATACCAAAATCCTCGTTTCCTTACAACAGAGAGTACAAAATGATGTTACTATTACTGAGACTGATAATTTCCCTCATTCTCTAATAAAAAAACTCAGATCTATTTTCCTAAAACATTATTGCTTTCCCCCTTTAATCAGTGTTTCCATGATTTTTTAGTTAACTTTCAGGTTTCTTGTCTGTTTTTGTTCAAATGTTTGGGGGTTCATACCTGCAAAATTTTTTGCCCCCACAAAAGACCTAGAAAAACAATTTTTTCTTTGGAGTAGGGGGCCTATAAGAAAAATATCAAGCATTACAAGATCTTACAGCTGTAAAACTAACCCTGACGATTTAAAAATAAACCAACACTTTTTGTGACATGGACAAAACCACACAGTTTATAACTGTTGAATTCAATCCTTCGTCATAATAATAGTGTTACTTTTATCAACAGATTTCAAGATGAAGCCCTTAACTTACCACTCTTCAAGAAAACAATTAAGGGAAATTTTCATAATAGATATTATCCATATAACCAAAATGCTCATATAGAGCCCAGTACTGGAACGCTTTACTATCATCCCTCAAAAGACCTCCGTTAGATATGCAAGTACCAGTCCCATCACTTCCCAGGCACAGGAATCAAAGACATTATTATTCTGCAGCGGAAGACCTTGTTGCTAGCACTTGTACTGGCTTACATCTGCCAACCTTGCTGTGTCACCAGAGCACATACCCACTCGGGTGCCTTTGCCAGGGCAGCATGTCTACCCCTATATGAAATTTTACTGGTTAAAAAAAAAGTTTTGTTATGAGTGGGGGCAGAAGCTTCTAGGTGCCAGTGCTGTTATGTCATTAGGAGTGTGGTTGGTGGCTGAGGGCTGGTGTGGGAAGACAGTTTCTTTCAAAGGAGGGGTCATGTTTTGCCAGCTTACAAACTTGTATGGGAACACAACTTTTCTTAGAAAACTCTGTAGTATAGATGAGGCCTGAGGAAACGCGGCCCTCTGGTTCCAAGGACACTTCTCACACTGACAAAGCCAGCTAAGTGCTTCCAGCCCCTTTTCGTCATCACTGATCACTTCCATGCCTGTGCTGATGCCCTGTTTGTTCTAATGCGATTGTCTGTGGAGCAGAATAATAAACCAGATCAGAGAGCTGATCCAGCTTTAAAAGCACTCCTCCTCCTCTTCCCTTTTTTTCTATATTTGAGGACATGATGTTGAGAGGAACATCTATAGAATCAAGACCTGCAAAACTAATACAGCCAAAAAGAAATTAAGATACCTAATTAAATCTGTGAATCTGATCTTATATGACTGTTTAGAATTGTGAGAATCCAGATCTTCAGATTCTGCCAGATTCTTCTTCGGTACCCTAAAACTCAGTTAATCATTTTCATTTAGTAAATGAACGGTACTTTAATCTGTTGTTTTCTAGTTGCTGAGGTTATATGTATTTCACAAATTCAGTTTCAATAGAGGTACTAAAATGTTGACTTAAGCCCTAGCTGAGGGACATGCAAATGCAACAGTATGCCAAATATATTTGCATTAGAGATCTAATTGAATTAACTGTTCACACAGCTTCTACAGTCAGCTTGTCATGGCTTCCTTTGCAGCTTGACTACCTCCATTTTTGACAGAGAGATTTAAAAGGTTTTCTCCCTTCCTCTGGGATTAAAGATAGCACTGAGCGCTAATTAGCCACCTGCACCCATAGCACACTGCTACAGCTTGTTTACCTTACAAAGGCTGCTGCACCCCTGGGGAAAAGTCAGTGTGGTGTTTTTTTTTCTTTTAAACATTTCAAGTTCAGTTCCTTCAAGAAAAGTTTAACAGTTTACGCATTCTTTAGCATTACTAGGAGGTTAAAGAGTCCCCTTTTCTCACATTGCTACCTGGATTCTGTAGAAGAGAAAATAAATACTGTTTATTTTTCTTTTCTTTTTTCTTTTTCATCAAGCAATTCACACATTTGGTGTTAGCTGCAGCACTTTGCTCCCTATAACATGTAAAAATGAGACTTTTAAAATAAAAGTAACATTTGGCAATCACAAGAGCTTTACTCATATTGGCGTGATGTGGAATCCACTAAATAGCCAATTAAAATCTAAGAAAAAAATCAGAAATAAAAGAAATATCTTCTCAAATCCTTTGATGCAGTCATGCTTAAGTAGTTTTTTTATTGTCAAATTGTGTCTGAATGAAGCACTATTTAGGCCAAGCACCTGATATAATTGAAACTGTATTCTGATTCTTGTTTGCTGTTTTTCCTTACCATGACTGGCTAAGAATGGTAAAAAATGTTCTGCTTTGTTTGTCTTTTATAAGTTCTGACTCAGTGGCAGGCAAGTACTACTTATGGCCCTGATGTAAAGCCTAGTGAAGTCAACTGGAATGTTTCCAATGACTTCATTAGACTTTGGATTGGGTCTGAAGTGCAGCAATTTACTCAACTCTGGAGCATAAATTACAGACATAAAAAACAAATTATTTGTGTGTTGCTGGATTACTGACAGCAAAATGTATGATGTCAGAAAAATAATAGGCAGAGATAGCCTGCACTAGTTGGAAAAGTTTAAAATATAGCCAAAGATAAGGGAATACTCTTTGGCAAGAATAGAGACAGTCTCAGCTCCACCGCCAATGGAGGAAAGTTGAATAATTTGACAGATAATTATGTGATTAATCTAGTAGGAGAAGACAGTATCTGTCTCAGTCACCACTCTGCTGCCTAATCACTGGACTAGTATCTGGATGAGACAATGGTCTGCTATCACAGCAGGAAGAGCTCTGAATCTGTAACAACCGATGGAAACCCCTTTGGAAACGTTAAGAATTTCAGTGGCCTAAACTCAGAGCAGAGGCGAAGGGTGTCCGCCAACACATCAGCGGAGTTTGTTGCCAGAGTAAGTATGACAATGTTGCACAGAACCAAATACGAATGTTACTTAAACAACAAGAAATCGTGCAATCTCTACCAGCAACATAATATTTTGTTTTAGAGAAAGCTCTCCCAAATACTGTTCTTCCGAAATTTTTCATGCTGTTATGTCCTGATGAATTAGGAGTGATACAATGAGCTAGGTACTTGTTGCAGTCAAAACTTTCTTAATTTCCCCTTGTTTGAAAACTTCAGGATACCCTAGCTACCTCAGAGAAACTAACCAAAATATTTGTTACAAAGTGGTTATTTGGTTGAACCAACTCTTCTCAGGAAAGTATTTTATTTCAGCATGCAATAATCCAGTCACTAAAGAGAAATTCTACTTTATAAAAAGATTATTTTGGAATAAACTCATTTTTTGTTCTGGAAGAGTCTATCTATCCAAGCAAGAGATGTTATCTTGGAATGCAACAGCTATGTCAAGCTGCTTCTGAAGACAGGCAAAACATGAGTATTCAAACATTGATTTCTTCCAGATTAGTAGTATGTTTCACTTCTATAATTTGTTTCAGGTTATTCTTTAGCTAGGTGTATATACCACTAGCTTCACCTTATTAGCAAATCAGGAAGGATTTTTATTTAGAGAAGTATTTACATAAAATAGTTTGTATTTTAAGAATGTTGAAAGAAATATGAAATTGGGATTTAATGTGGGTAAAATACCTTCAAATTAGTAGGTAATATTACATTGTAAGCCACAAAACTGAAAGATGCACATATTTTGTTTATAAAGTTGATATGCAAAATGAAATTGTATTCTTAAAAATATACGAAGATGCAAGTTAAACTTTAAAATAATAAGGTGCCTATCTTCAGTTAACAGTTTTTGTCTTACATTTATCTATATGCACAATTTATACGGCAGCATTTACTGATTTGTTTTTAAGTAATGTTTTGCTATTAGAAGCCATCTCCCTCTCCCAAAAGCAAACAAAACCTTCTGTGAATAAGTAAAAAACCCACATTTCAGCATTCCTTTTCTATTCAACTTTCTCTATATTTTGACTCCCTTTATTTTCACAAATTGTTTTCACAGAAACAGGGATGAACAGGGAAATTGGACAGGCAAATGGAAAATAAAAGCCAAGGGTTTTTTTTGTTATTATTAAACCAGATGACACAGTAACAAACACAGGTAAGATACCAGACAAACAAACCTTTCCTCAGATCACACCTATGCCTTGAAGTATGGCCATTTTTTACCACTGTATCAGTCTAGTAACAGGCTCTCCTCACAAACCTTGCATCACTTACTGCCTCAAATTGTCATGGTCATCATAATACTCTCTAGGCTGGAACAAAAAGAATGGGAAAAGGAAAAGGATACAGAGAAGAAACCCTTGGGAAGATAAATCTTGAGTAACTAGAAATGCTTGTCTTTTTAAAATCACTGTACAAGAAAAGATGCTTTTCTGAGATAATTTTTCCCCTTTCTTTTTATACTGGCTATAGCCGAATGTTTTCTTTTTCTTAAACAGCATCTGTTTTCTGCTGGGCAGATCACATACAACCTGACCTCACAGGTGCTGCGCGCTCTTGCTTTGTTCCAGTAAAACATGTGCTCAACTTTATGTGTGTATACTCCCTGTGAATTCATGTCAACAGATAACAAACAATTTGATGCAAAAAGCTTTGTTTAACATCATTTAAAAAAACTTTGGTAGGATTCCCAGGCAGGATTCTTACACACATTTTCCCACATAAGATGGGCAATTAGACAGTATGAAAAGTGACTCTCAGTTCTCAAAGTTTCATTTCATTTGGGAGACAATATAATTTAGCAGCTAGACTAGTTTAAAAGGCAAGGAGCCAGAAGGGTTTAGTATTTTCAGGAAGACTGAGCCATTCAGTCCAGTTCTGGGGCTCCTGCTTGAGAGAGACAGGGAACTCCTGGAGGGGGTTCAGCAGAGGGCTGTAATGATCATTAGGGGCCTGCAGCACCACCCTTATGAGGAAAGGCTGAGAGAGCTGGGCCTGTTTAGCCTGGAGAAGACTGAGAGGGGATCTTATCAATGCATACAAACATCTTAAGGGCAAGTGTCAGGAGGATGGGGTCAGGCTCTTTTCAGTGGTGCCCAGCGACAGGACAAGGGGCAACTGGCACAAACTGAAACACAGGAGGTTCCATCTGGGTACGAGGAAAAACTTCTTTACCGTGAGGGTGGCAGAGCACTGGAGTAGGCTGCCCAGAGAGGCTGTGGTGTCCCACACTCTGGAGACATTCAAAACCTGCCTGGATGAGATTCTGTGTGGCCTGCTCTAAGTAAAACTGCTTTAGCAGGAGGTTAAACTAGGTGACCTCCAGAGGTCCCTTCCAACCCTGACCATTCTGTGATTCACTGAATCTGATCTGGGCTAATCACTTAACAGTTATGTTCTTCAGTGAAACCACCTGTAATACTGGGTCAAAACACACCACCCCCCACAAAAAACCCAAAACCAAACCAAAACCCAAAAAACCTCACTGAGAAACAGATGCAAAAGTCTGGTTCGGTTCTACAAAGTAAATACATTACAAAAAGAGCAAGACAAACATGGCATGACAAGACATTACTAAGTCAAACTGAGATGTAGCTGCAACAAAGCCTACTCAACTGCAGTGCTGTATATAGAGATAAAAGCCAGCACGAAACACATTCTGATGTCTACTTGATTATTAAATGCTCACTTTGAAATTAGAAGGCAAAATTCAGACTTCACCTGTATAGCTACAACCTCACTGACTTCAGAAAAAATAGTGGAAATCCATGGAGAGCATCCTGTGGTGTCTAAACTTCATGCACACAAAAGATGATACTTCTAAGTCAAGGAAACAAGCATTGGCAGCATTCATACTTTGCATTCTTTGTTGATGCATGTGCTTACTTTAAAACACGGTGCATTTTTACGTGTTGTGGTTTAACCCTGGCTGATAATTAAGTTCCACACAGCTGCTTGCTCACTCCCCCCTCACCCAGAGGGATGGGGAGTAGAATTGGAAAGGAATGTAAAACCTGAGGGTTGAGATAAGAACAGTTTAATAATTGAAATAGAACAAAAATGAAAGAACAATAATAATGACAATAACAGTTATAATGAAAAGGTGTGTGGGGGGAGAGAATAAAATCCAAAGGGGAAGTACACCATGGTACTTTATCAAAGAGAAAACAGTTGTCATAGCCATTGTTCTGATCTGGACACTAGCTCAGACTATCTCATGGAAAACAGCAACACCATTACCATATAAAGATGTACAGCAAGTGGAAAATTAATCTGGCAGTTAAGGCAAAAGAATAGAGATCGGTAACCCACCCAAGTTCCATTTCCAGATATGTCAGACACTTCCTGGATGATCATGTGCGTATCATCAAATTTTGATGTTCTAGTTTCCTCACCCACAAAATGGATCTAGCAGCACTTGTTAAAGTTCTGTACTTTGATGAAAAAAGGCTTAAAAGCTCTGCAGTTAAGGAGGAACTGCATATTGCTAACTATGGCAGCCTTACTCAATTCTTTTCCTTTTCAGTTAATTTGGCATATCATTGAAAAAATTCTGCAGTAGAGACATGCACAGCTTAAAAGCCCGTGTGTCATCATCAGCTGAATTAATACTCTCTTACACAGAACGTACATGAATTTTATACTCAAAAACATGCAAAAGCCCTGTATCCTACTGAAATGCAACACAGTATGTAGAATATTTATAGTTTCAAACAACGCTACTTGCAGTCGTTCACAAAACCTAGGAACACAATGGTATTTTCAGCAAAGCAGTGTGCTATCGGTTATACTTTTTCTCATAATCTTAATCACAACTACATACTGCAATACTGTCACTTCACGCATTAACAGTAGAACTAGAGCTAGCCACAGCACAGGGAACCACTAATGTATCACTTCAGCACACAAAGAGCCTCTCATGGCATCAAGCCAACAAACCAGTGTATTTCTGTGCCCGTATACAGCTGGCAGAGGCAGAATAGATGGGAAAACAACCTGACAATCCCCTGCTGCTTTATTTACACCTCAGAGTTGTTGCAGTACAATGCCTGGGGACAGACCGAGCTCAGAATTAGACATTTCTCAGCCCTGTGCTCTGGACCCGGGCTCCAGAGAGAACATCCTTCATGTTTTCAGTCAAAAATCTCTTTTTATGTTTTTTTGTTTGAGGGGGTCGGGGAGATGGGAGGTGCAGCATGCATTGAGTGTACTGGCTGTGTTTCCTTAACAATATACGAGTTCAAAAGTTACTGCTGTGTTCCCTCTTCTCACACTTGGAACCCTTAGAAAAAAAACAAAACCTAAAATGTTCAGGGAGCTAATGCCATCTGAAGGCTAATAAGCTGAACTACAATATATGGCCACTAGCCTTATAATCATCAGGAAAACGACTGATTCTTAACTGCTACAAATTTTCACCTACTCTGTTGCTGAGATCAGCACAGGCACCAGAAGGCTTTAGCTGGAGTGGCAAAAAAAACCCCAACAGTTCTTAATACTTAGCAAGATTGTCTGATACAAAGGCCACTTATTTGTATATGGCTTTTTTTATCACTAGAGCTTTATTAGTAACATGATTTATCCTGATTTTATTTCTGAATATTATTTCATTGCACTTGCACTTACTTTAAGCAAAATTGATAGTAGTATGAACTGCTGCTCATTTCAAAACACAGGAATGAATATTCCACAGCAATATTAGAGATTTATGTATTTGAATGATATTTTTTCTAACTTTGCTAAAAGACAAGCTCCTCCAATCATGTACAGCCTTCTTAAACATGAAAACAAGTACCTGGTTTCTAGAAGGTCTTGACTTTGTGTTTTATTTAAGTGTAAGTCTGAAAAATTGTTCTTCCCTAGTAACTTCTCCGGGTCTCTAAAATAAAATAATAATAAAATCGATCAGGTTGATTAGTTTAAAATTTAATTTTAAATATGTCTGCTTTACAAAACAAATACTACAAAGTCAAGCTGCTGAACAATTAATCTCAGTTTGCTGAATTGTTAAACTAGTTTTTGACTAGCATCTTTCTTTGCAAGCAAGGTGGCAGTATTTTATTCATTTCTGTTTATTCAGATAGATCACTTAAATTAATTATCCCAGCTGTTTGGGTTTTTTTCCTCATTATTTCCATCCATAAATAAGAAACAGATGGAAAGGACAGGATGATCTCTGCTAGTTTTACATACTTGAAAGACTGAGTGATCATACCAACTAAATTCTCTTCCTACAAGTATACTTCCATTTTTTTAATAAAAGCTTTTTCAATGCAAAACGTACTTAGATAATCTTCTTAAGAAGGCTCAAATACACTTACAGTAATGTTACTTAACTGAAAGCAACTATGGTGTTTTTCTCATGATTTTCTCAATTCCTGTATTTTATCTACTATGAGTTTGATACGAATGACAAGTAGAAGTGTAATAATTATCTATCAAAAAAAGAAATGAAACAGTCCTCATCTTCTAAAATAGTAAAATGTACATAAACATTAAGAATACATGTGAATGTTATGTTAAAGTCTGAAAAGTCTCAGATTTATGTAGATATAGCATGCCCTCTTCGTTAGCAAAAAGAAATGCTAAATTATGCATAATGACTATAATCAGTACATTTTAATGGTTACCAATCAGTGAAAAATCAGCCTTTAAGAAAAAAAACAACTGTAATTCAAGATTAAAAACAGTCATTTAAATCAATGTTTCCTGTTCACTGATTTGATTCGTTTTCATGATGGCTGATTTAAACCACTCCTCTAACACACGCTACTGTTTATTCATTCTGAGTTACAGAAAATATTTTTTTCTGCTTTTCAAACAAAACACTGCTGCCAGACTCCTCACTTTTCCTAGCCGCAGTCACACGTTTACTTCTGTAAACAGATATTATGTCCCTTTACTTCCTAACTCTTATTGTGGTCTCCCTTTGTCCACCTTTTACTGGACATCAAAGTACTCGCAGCCAAGCAGTCAGCTGCATCAGTTCCCTGATCCAGGTGAAACAAAATCTGTTGAAAACAGCAACAAATTACTTTTTATGAAGGACAGCTGTGCTGGTTTAAAAGTAAACCGGCAGGAGAAATGAACCCAACTCGAAAGAGTTTAGAAGTCAGAACTACAATTTAATAGCAAGATTACAATAGATACACAGGAAAATTGGTTTTAGCCCACAAAACCCAGTTGCACAACTCAGCCCCCTGGGGCACGAACAGAATGGTGTTCGCCAGTCCCTGTGCTGAGCAACACGTGGTCCCCCTGAGTCCAAAGCAAAAAGAGAAAGGAAAACCTGTTTTCCTTCCAAAAGGTTGATGATCGCAGTCCGGTCGAGAGTGGTAGTTGCAGTCCTGTTGAGGTTCTGGTCCCCCTCTCGATCTGACGAGTGAGTACCCCCAGGTCCCCAAACCCCAAGCATATATATGCTTGGGTTCAGATGGGAACGCCCAGTCCCTCCCCCACGGTGAGGGGT
>JAVJGI010000001.1:13916008-13931767 GCA_035590275.1 Ibycter americanus | reverse complement strand
TTTTTCTTTTTTTTTTTTTTCAGCTTGAGTCAGCTTCCTGAGCTGGTTCAGTGTACGGGCAGCAGAAGTGCTTGTGCGGGCAATAGAGGTTGGTGCAGAGGAGGAACTAATGGCTGGAGCTGCTGCTTGTGGTGGAAGTGCTGGTTGAAAGTGTTAATAAAGCTACTTCCTAATTAGAACACTTGTAGTAACTCATGGGGTATAATTTGGCCGTTCTTATCTTGATGGAGCATTTGTTTTAACGTTGAGGTGTTTCAGGTGTCTTTTGGTGGATGCATTTCTCCTTATGCCTTAGAAACCGTGCACAGCCTAGATTTCTTCAGTGAGAACTTCACCTCTTTAGAAATAGATTGCTTCTTGCATAGGAGTACTTGTGGGGGGAAAAAAATAATCTGTGGCTCACCATTGCTTGATTGACTTCAGGAATCCATTGTAAAAAGAACAGGCTTTTAGGAATCTACCAACTATATGACTTTAATTCTTTAAATTTCTCAGTGTATTCACTTACCAGAACTATGTTTACATTCTGTCACATACTGGATGCCTTGTGTATGTAGGCATTCTTGAGTCTTAACAGATGGTCTGAACTGCATTTGCCCTTCCCCTAACCGGCCTCTAGAATCACAGTGGCAAAAGGCTCAAATATGAGGGAAGACAAATCTGTGAACATGTTATAGAAGATAGTTCTGTCTCTAGCCATGACAAATAGGGTGAGGAAAAATGGAATATTCCTAAGAAAGGCTGTAACGACATGAGTTTGATAGGTCTCAAAAGCAGTGTGCCAAATCACTTCTATCTACAGAAGAAGGACTTCTCACATGTGGGACTCTGCTAGTCTGAGTTTCTTAAGCGAATATGGTAGCTGAGTCAGTGGCAGCAACTGTTTATAGTTCAGCCTTGTTAGATGACCTTTTCCATCTTCTGGTGAGAAGTTTGAGCTTTCCTTCCAGCCTCTCGCTAGTATTTTTACCTCGTGCTCCTTGTCTCAAACATCCTCACACTGCCTAACCAGCTCTCCAGTGTCTTGGAGGTTCAGGTGCTGTTAGGGTTTTACTTTCACTTCTCTCAGTTTCTATTCTCATCTATAGGTTCCTGGGAATTTGCTTTTGTTCACAGTAGACCCAACTCCTTTCTGGCAACCTGGGCTTCTGTTAGGAAAAGGGAGTTTGATACTGCTTGTGTAAGAGCACTAGCCTCAGCCTGGCTTGTAACTTTTGCTTGTTCAGTCAGTTATTATATACAGAGCTCCACTCAAGTCACTGCCCTCACTGGTCTTATTACTGTTGGCTGAAAGTAAAAATCAGGGGTTTTGTTCCTTCTGTCTTCACCTCTCTTTCTTGCATCTACATTTGTTCATTTAAGCTAAGTAGTAACTGGTAGCATTTTATTTATTGCTAGTTCTACTGAGAGCGTTGTAGCTCTTGCTCTAAGTTGCACAACCACAGTGGGGAAAAAAAAAAAAAAAAGGCCTTACAAGTTTGGGAAGCTGCCTGCCTTGTAACGTTTTTTGCGCCAAGATCTTCTAAAGCCCGTTTACAATGCCAAGCAAAACTTTGTCATGCAATTGTAATAAAAATGTTTGCTGTTTCTTACCACTAAGAGTGGTATATGGAAAAAGCAGTATATTAAAAGTATTGAATGGCTATGGCTTTTTAAAATCCCTTTTTAATTAAGCCTCCTTTCACTATCCCAGTTTTATTTCCGTCTTCCTGCAAGTGGATGGACTTAAAAAATAATTTTACCCTCTGATCTGTTGGGGGGGGGCGGGAATCAAAACCCGAACTAAACCCACAAAGCCCAGGTAGCTGTGGATTAGGTCTCAGGCAACCCGGTGTTAGTTCTAAAACTAAAAAAAGCTCTTACGGAACGAAGCGAGGCTGTCGGGGTGCAGGGCCCCCGCCTCTCCCTCCTCCGGGACTACCGCTCCCAGAAGCGCCCGGGCTGAAAGTGAAAATAAACGCCAGGTTTCGCTTTTTTTTTTTTTTTCCCCCCTCCTCCCCCCCTCCTCTCCCCGGCGGCGGTAGCACATGTCCTTTCTCTTTTGTTTTCCGCCTGGCAGGCCGGCTGCGCGCTCGGGCTGCGGGAGCCGCCGGGAATCGCCGCCCCGAGGGAGACGTGGGATCGGGCCCCCGCCTGAGCTGTGTCCGGGAGCTGCTGCCCGGCCCTCTAGAGAAGCCTAGAAGCGACGCTTTTCATGGAGCCGCAAGTCCAGACTGCGGAGTAAAACTTTGCGGTTCCTCTGGGCGATTCCCACATGCAAGTTGATAACGTGCGCCCGGCTGCTTTTCTTGCTGCTGCTGCTGCTACCTCGAGTGCTGGAGGGCCAGCGCTCTTCTCCCCCACCTGCTGCTGTTGCTTTGGCCCGGCCCTAGAGCTGCTGGCTGGGTTTACCTGGCCATGTGGGGCTAGGAGAGGTGCAGCGAGTCTCCACGGCGTGAAGCGGTAAACATGGAGGCGGCGTGCAGACCCGACGGCGGGGAGCAGAGTCATCAAGGCAGCGGCATGGACGCCCCTGGGGACGCTTCTATGGACTGCTACTTGCGATCTCAGGGCTTGTACAGAAAGAGAGTTGCGAAGGATGGATCTTGTCTTTTCAGAGCTGTGGCCGAGCAGGTAACTGCTTACATAAACAGAGCTACTTTCTCATGAAAGCATGGGAAGTGGATCTTATTAGCGGGGGATAATAAGTGTTGAAATGCAGGCAAGTATAGGTTAAGGTTACACAGTTGTGTGCCAGGGAAAAAAAAACAACATAGTCTTGCGAGGTGAGTGAAGTTCTGTGTGTACAGCCGCCTTCTGTCATCAAGAAATTGTTACCTGTTTTGACCTTCCGCTGCTGCCTCGGAGCTTTTTTCAGTGTAAGATTTCAACGTTTGGGGACAGTGGCTTTGTATGGGACAATCTAGGGAACGGAATTTAGTAGAAAGAGCTGAAAAGCCCCGTTCTAGTTTTGTTAATTAGTTTACTATAAAATTAGAGCGAGTAATTTATTTTCAGTTCTTCCTGTTGAATTCCCCTCCCCCATTTCAGTGTTACAGTTAAAGGAAAAAAGTGACAGCGTCATCTTGTCTTAAATACAAACAAACAGCAGTGGGAGCTCTGGTGCTTCTGATAGTGGTAGCCCAGATTCCTGTGCTAATTATACACAGTTCTTTTTTTTTTTTTTAAGTTACTTTCCCTACTGAATTTGTAAGTTCAGGAAAGCAAACACTATTCATCTGAAGTGGCTAGTTATTTTATTTCAAAGGAATAATCAATGAATTTACATTGATATTCTGATGTTTTTAATATATACAGGTAGTTTCTCCCACACTCCAGCGTATGTAGAACTTTTTTCAATTGCTATTTAAATTTTTACCATCCCATTCGTGTTTTATTGAAGGGAAGGTCTCGAATTCAGAGTTAGTAGGTGTTTATCCAGAAATTTGGCCTAATCTCTGTACTCTTCATGCAGGAAAAACTGAACTGATCTGAATTTGGAAGTGTTTTAAATTGGGGGTAGTGTGTAAGGATTGCAAGAGAGGCTGCAGCTTAAGTTGACTGGAACCTCCCTATGTTGTAGTGAGGATACAGACAAAGTCATGTTAGAGAGAGCTCTGAACCTATGATGAAAATAATATTTTTCCGGTAGAGATTCCAGATCTGAATTTCTGGCTTCCAAATCAATGTTTGGGCAACAGGCCTATACCACTTAAAGTCAAGAGAAAGTAAACCCGCACTCTGTCAGATCTGGTTTGATTTCATTTGAATGAGTGCATGTTGGTAGTTGATTTCCTCATCCATTGATGCGGTAACTTCTTCAATTAATTGAAGTCCTTTACAAAGGAGTCAGTTAAAGAATGACAACAAATGTTATTCATTTCGCTTAGTAAATCCTTATAAAAATGAATGTTTCTCATTAGTAAATCTGTGGATTCTGCAGTTACTCAATTTTGGTAAAAGTAATTGAGGTTTCACCTGCATGAAGTTGTTGTTACTGAATGAATACATATTTGTAATAGTCTTAAAAATAAAACTAGAGTATTTCCAAGCCTGTATTTAGAGTCATTCATTATTTGTGACCTGTCATCAAAACTCCTAAGAGCCAGTGTCACTTTCTTCTCTTTCTCCCTTTATAGGTGTTACACTCTCAGTCTCGGCATATTGATGTTAGGATGGCTTGTGTAGACTATCTTCGGAAAAATAGGGAGAAATTTGAAGCAGTAAGTATTTTTGTTTTCTTTGTGAGCATTTAAAAGAAAGTTACTCTATTCCTTCCACTTTTCTAAGATATATTCTACTGTTTGTGACAGTATTCATTGTAGCTATATACTAGTTGTTGCTTTTTAAAAGTGAGTGCTCTTTAAATTAATTGGCACATGTGTGGTGGCAACTTATTTTCATAAGCCTGGAGAAGGACACGTATAGTGCTTGGACTGAAGGGATGTGGGGTGGGAAGAGAGGGAAGGGTTTTTAATGCTCATTGAGAAACAAACTTTCTTAAACTTTCATGGTCTATGGTGGAGCAACCAAAATCTGGATTTCATTTTAGTGTAATGCCAATTTTAATAACAGTCATAAAATGTTCTTATTGTGCTACTTAATTGATTTTACAATATATAAAGGATTTGACTGATGAGGTTAGTGAAATTGTTTCAGGGTCTACAACTTACTATGTAATGCCACTGTGGTTTCTTTTTCTGACACCTGTAACGAAGTTCTCCATCAACTATGGACATAAAATATTTTGATACTGATCTATATTTGGCCAGCGTTGTCAGTGTTAATATTATAAAAATCTGTTTTCTTTTCTTCCTTTTAAAAGAACAATAATAAGTAATGGTGCTTCTGTTGGGGTTTGTATGTGTTCTAGAGTATATGCTATTTAACTGATTTTTGAGGGTAGACAAAACAGGAGTATGAGTAAGCATTTGTTACTAGAGAATTATTACTCAGCGCTCTTTTTCTGTTCTAAATTTACCTGGATCAGAAATAAGAAGGCTGTTGTAGATGTGCACTGGTATAGGGAAGAGAAGGAAAGCAGGAATAAGAGTGTGTGTATTTGCTGTAATTTCTGACGAAGTGCCCTATGCTCAAATGTGACTGATCACAGTTAATGTGGGAGTTGACAAGAATGAATGACATAAGATACAGTGAATTCTTGTGGGAGGATACAGCTCTGACTTCCCTATTTCCGCTTGCCAGGACTGTTTGTTTGTTTCCAGACCATCTGAGGACTTACCAAGTCTTAGACATTTGTCCCTTCTCACTTTATTTTTTTCACTGCTGACTCTTTAATGCCTTTCTTTCCAGAATTACCCTGCTCACTCCAGTATCTGCTTCTGTACTTCGGTTTTCTTGTTGTATTTTGTAGTTTTTGGAAATATCTTGACTCTAAATATGCGCGTTTCCTCTCCCTAGTTCTGCATCTTCTCAGCTGGGTAACTGCTTTGTCAACCCTGGCAGGTCTTGGTCTCTGTCCTCCAAACTCCCAGTCTCACTGATCTTTTTTTTCCCATCAGACTGGTCCAAGTGATATTGACCTCTCATCTATCCATCTTTACTGTCCTTCTGAAAAATCTTTTTAAAAAGTTTGTAATTTTTCCAAATAGGTGTTTCATGTACAAGATTGAGGTGTTTCATATCTGTTCTCATTTCCTAGTGTTCCTGCTCTCTCAGGTACCTCGCTTCAGTTCTGCTGATCTCCTTTGCTCCCCATCTCTCTTGCTATACTTTGTATTTTCCACCTGGAATATAGCAGTTAACTTCTCTCTCTAAAAAACCAAAACAAACCCACCACAAACAACAGGTGCCTCTTTCCATAATCTCTTAATTCAACTATTTACTCATCTGTTGTCTTAGGAGTTATGCTCTATTGACATATACTAGTGGTACTCACTGAAGTTCCTCTTCTCTCTTGTAGTTTGTAACCATTTCAGCTTGGATTTTTGTCTCTTTCATTCCATTGATACTGCTGTCACCACGGTTTCAGGTGACTGTAACCACTGTCTTCCATTTTCATCCTCATCCTTTCTTGAAGTGTTATCTTTGATTGCTGCTGTCTTACATTCATTCTCATTTTAAACTCTTCAGTTTCCTATGAGAACTTTCTGGTGCCCCTCCTTTCTTCCTCTGTGCGTTATCTTTAGGTCATTTAATTTTGACACACAAAACAACTGCTGTCTGTGATCATATGTTACTGATACACCTTTTAAATACATACCTGATGCCTTCTGTCTAAATTAAAAATTTTGGCCAGACTCTGATTTTTCTTATATGAATGACACTGTCCAGCCAGGTTCAAAATGGCTAAAGCAGAATTTTTAATCTCAGTACGCTGCTCAGTTTCTCTTATTACCTGGTTTCTTAATCACTGTGGGTAAAGAGGCCATCCAGCTTGTAGCTTAACTTGGAATTACTTCTTTGTTTGGACCTCTGTGAATCTTTATTTTAACTAAGTCAAGCAGTTTGTGTCTAAATAGCTATTTTTAAAAAGAGGCTATTTAAATAGCCTCTCTGTTGGCCAGCACGGCTGAAACACTTTGAAGTTAACATGTCTTAATTACTGCAGCATCTTTTTCCAGCCTTGACAAATGTGAATTTAGAGTCTTCACGTGTTAAGGAGTGCAGCTGGAAGATTACTTTCTTAGCCTGGCACTTGCAGTGTAGCCCAACTGTTTGCGTCCTTTCACTGAAAGTAAAAGCGGTTTGTTTGAAGTGATACAGAGGAGAGGGAAAAGTGCTTCGTGATTTGCCTATACTTATCTTATCACTACTTGGGTACTACAGAAACATGACTCCCATCTCTGATTGTCCATTGATGCCTATTTCTTTTAAAAAGATACTTGAATAAGCCTACACATGCTCTCTTCAGTGATGCTGTGCGTGCCTGGGATGAAGTAATTGCCCATAAACATCCACTTGACAGCATCTTTGCTTTCTTTCAGATTTCCCATTTGGCTGCTGGATTTCTTTTTTTTTTGTTTGTTTTGTTTTGGATTGTGTAATGACTCCAAAAGATGTTCATGTGGTTATTTTCTGGAATGCAGACCTGTCTGTTTGACTATGGATTTGCTTACCTCTACATCACTTTATACTTAGATTGTAAGCTCTTTGAGGGCAGGATAGTCTTAAATTTCCAATGGTACGTTCCCATTGGTACAGTGGGTCATAGACTGGGGATTCCACATGCTATGCTAATAAGAAATAACTAATTATTACTTTTTTTAATACAGTTCATAGAGGGGCCATTTGAAGAGTATTTAAAATGTTTGGAAAATCCACAGGTATGTTAAACTTGATTTGTAATAGAAAGCAGTACTTCTGTTGAAGTTGATGGGTAATTGGATTTTTTTTCTCACATGTTTTTGACTGAGCTTAAGAGGTTTTTGGATTACGTGAATATATACTTTTCTGCATGTCCTCTATTGTAAAACAATTTGTGGAATTTTTTGTGTGTCTTGATGTAAACCTGTTACTCCTCCAAATTGTATCCAAATGTTTCTAGCCTCTGCAAATGCCAAGAAACAGCATGGCTACCTCTTTCTTGAAGACAGCCTTGAATAAAAGCCTAAAGGTTTAGGTGATGAAGAGACAGTTAGTCATGTAAGGGATGTTATGAACAATAGCCACAGACTCTTACAAAGATAGTGATTTGAAGCAGAATTATTATTATTCTCTCCCCGATTTAATTTTAGTATTTTTATTAGGGAGTTAACGATTCATGTAAGTGTGGGGAGACAGGGAGGACTATCTAGTACAACATTGCAAAATCTGTTAATGTTTTTAAGTGCTTGTACATTAAACTTATTAAACTTTACTTTTCTAGAAAGCAGAGCTTGTAATTTTTAGTGTTTTGTAGGGTTTCTTTGGTTGTTGTGTGTTTAGATTTTTTGTTTGTTGGTGTTTTCTCCCTGCCATGCTTTTAGCATTGCCAGTTAGAATGGCTAACCAGATGGTTCTTTATTTCAGTTTCCAAAATGAATGGTGGAAGGAGGAACAGAAGTGGGTGTTAGCCTATTCTGCTTCTGTCCTGCTTTGTTTATTCCAGGATTTTTAATTGCAAAGCTTTGTTAGGCAGATCCTGAGGTTATGTGCTATGCTAAATGGTAAATCATGCTGTTTTCCAGTAGAACTTTTTCTGCACTGAACGATACCAATGTGAATGGTTTACAGCACTGCAATGTGTGTACAGAAAATGTCTTTTTCATAATGTCTACTAATGTTTTAAAAAAAATCTTTTTGAAAAATAAAACATACAGCAGCTTCTTTACGTGATCAGAGAAATTAATGTTGTTATTCTGAATATGAAATGTCATGAAAATAAAAAAAAAAAAATCTAACTGCTCCAAATTGCTGCCCCAAACTTAACTTCAGTCATTTTAATTTAGTAAGAATTTAAAAAAGGAAAAAAGTTAATAAATAATGAGAAAAATCTAGTCACATGATGCTGGAGCACAGTACAGCAGTTAGGCTGGGAATGGAAGAAAAATCTTGCTTTTCTGTGATTTGAGTCTAGGTTATGGTATTGCTAGTGTTTTACTGTTCAGCAGCTTTAAAGGACAGATTTTTGGTCGTCAGGTATCAATATACAGCCGCTTGCATGAGACATTTAACTATTTCAAGTTCATTTTGGCTGTTTGGCAGTGGTCTGTCTACTTTGTTGGAGCGCTTGGCGAGACTGTGTCAAGATATTTGTATGGAAATTATCTGTGTTTCAGGCATGAGAGTTAAGTCTCAAGGTTCTTTTTCCAGTTTGTCTATAGCTAAAGGTCCGCCCTCAAAGTCCAACAGTTTTGAAGGTAGAGTGTAACATTTTTAAAAGCATTTGGTAAATCTAACACTTTTTTCAAAAACCACTTTTGAAAAGCTAAACTGCTGGTTGGTTTAACAAAAGAAAAAGAAAAAAACACCACTATATCACCTTTCAAAATCATACTCGTTAATGAGAGATCTGCATTTATGTGATTTTTTTTTTTTTTTTTTTTTAAGTTATCTCAGTTTTCATACAAGCCCATTTCTACTTTCAGAAGAAGTTCCTCTAGCTTGTACAACTTAACCATCTTACTGGAGTAGTTACTGTTCTATCAAAAAACCCCTTCAAATACAATCAAAGTGTCTTCGCTGAATTCTGGACTCAGTGTTAATATATTTTTGACAATGATTTCTTGCATCTCTTGATCTGCACAGGAGGAAGTGTAATAATTGTGTGTGTGTTTGAACTTAATTTTCTTTTGTTTTTTTCAATACAGGAATGGGTTGGACAAGTAGAAATAAGTGCCCTTTCTCTTATGTACAAGTAAGAAAACCTTTAAATGTGTTTTATTGAGATTAGTTCAGTTGTTTTGTTGGTGAATCAGTTGGAATAGCAAAGATGGAATTGTGTGTTATACCATAGTTCTCCAGAAAATTACAAATATGCTTTGAAAATGGCGGCTGTCAAGGTATTATATAAACATAGAAAATAAGCTTTGAAAAAGACATTTAATTGGGGATTTGAATACAGATTTGCAATAATGTCATGCATCTCACCTGCACAACTGATTGTGGATAGTGTCAGACAACTTGTATTTTGTTAATTTTCATATCTTAAATTTTTTTGTTAAAATTGCTTTTCTTCCTATGTCTCACCAAGGCTTTAATACTAAGCCTATTGCTAGACTGTGAGCTGTACCATTTCTTTATTACCTCTGTACAAATGCTCTGATGTAGCTTGGAGTATTGTAGGCTCTATGCTAGAAAGCCATTCTCACACCTCCCCTGGTATGAAGTAGTATGTACTGATATAAGGCTACCTGGTATACGGCTGTAGCTTATTTTATTTTTTGTATAAATTTTCCTTTTTCCACTCTATCAGCATAGATGAAATGATGAGTTTGTCAGGGGCCATAGCCTGAGCTATGCTTAAGAAATGTTTTGGTATTTATGTATAGATAAACACTCCTCTTGGTGATGTACAGTTTTGCTGATGTATTTTAATTAAATGTAATCCTATATATTAATCTTTCTTCACAAACTAGTATGAAACAATATGCTGAATATTTATAACTGCTTTCTAATGACAGTGCAAGGGCATGAGCAATGTACAGCATCTTCTCTTTCTGCTGTTTGTAAACTAGTTAAATTTAGTATTTCAAAATGCTTACTGTAAATTAATGATTTCCTTTGTACTTCGACTCTTGATGAGACAGTTGATAAGAGGAAAGGAACTAGTTAAATACTACTTTCAGGTACTTATGAGTGTTAAGTGCCGGAAATTGCATGAAATTCTATCTTTGCATTTTATGTGGTTAGTGGGACAGTTTAGAGTTGTATGTGCTGCATGGGTGGAAGAGGACTGAACTGAAAGTCAAAGTAAGTTTGGCTCAAGAAGCTTAGAGAGAAGGTCTGAAGGTTAGGTTGAGCCAGGGTGTAGAGGGACATAAGTCAACAAAATTGCATCTTGATTACATTGCAACAGGATGGTTATGATTTTCTGTTCGTTATATTTTTAGCCAGGGAAGTGGTTTATTTTGAAGTCATGATGCACTGGTATCCAGGACCACAGCTGATAAATGAATACAGAGACAAATCCTGGTTGTCAATAGTATTTTTCAGTTTCCGTGGGAAGTATGAGTAGGTTTGTGGCATAGTTGCAATTATATGTAGTATTTCACTGCATAGTTGAATGCACAAGAATTGTTACAATAATTGTTTTGGGGAGATTGGCTTCTATTGAAAAAGCAATTTGGAGGCTCTGGGAAAGTAGGAATGGTGATGGAGGTAAGGGGAAAGAGTTGCTTCCCTTCCTGCATGCTGGCAGACTCAAGGAAAGCAGAAGTATGAATTTCCTGTTCTGTGCCAAGTGGAGACGTGAGGGAGTTTCAGGCTTCTCAAGCACAGGACAGAAATGCAGTATGAAGAGGCTTGTTTTTATTTTCACTCCTTGGATCTGTTGAAAGTATAATTTGGTTATCTAGTAAATCTTCCTTGCCTCCCTGAAGCAGGTGGGTCTCTGAGCTATGAAATTATTTTCCTCTCAGAATTGCTTTTTCTGAGTTTTGGTATTTTTTTGTTTTGTTTTTAATCCAGAACCTGCACCTGTGAATATACTTAATCATTTTGCAAGACTAATAAAACTTTTGCTTGTGTGAGCAACGAAGAAATTGAAGAAAGTGATAGGTTGCTGAGCAAAGAATTCAAAGGGAGGATTAGGGATAAAAAAGAGAAAATAATTAAATTTAAGGTCGTGACAGAGACTGATAGTAGCAGAAAAACCCATAGCAAAGATTGATAGTCTTTCAGTTTTTAGAAAATATAAAATCAAATAGCATGTCATGTCAGTATCAGTTCTGGATTTTCCTGTATTTGTCACTTTATACCCAGTTCAGCTTTTTAATGTAACAAGCTAAAAAAATAGTTATAAGTGCAGAATGTAATTTCTAAATTTGCTGAACTGTAGTAGCTCAACTCTTCACTTATGCTATTTTTAATCCTGTTAAACATAATGAGGTACCCTAACTTAGCTTGCAGCGATTAAAAAATTTTCTAAATCTGTTTTGAAAAACTATACTAGACTGATACTCTTGCTGATGCGTATCTGTGAGCACTGCAACAGCACGCTATCTGCTGGTTCAGTCCAAGCTTCCTAAAAAGTTTCTGTTCTCTCAGTTGAAGAGAAAACAGAGGGCCACTTTAGATCTAGCAATTTGAGTGTAATGAACGCAACATGGTGTTAGACTCCCTGAAGCGGAGTCCTTATTCAAAGAGAAAAGGAAACTGAGCCCTCTGAATGTCTTTTTTTGCAGTGTTTCATTCATTTTAAAATTCAGGGAAAGATTTTTTCTTGCTACACATGGAAAAACACGTGGAGGGCATGATTTTCAGAGGTGCTGGAGGTTTGGTTACAGTATCTTATCCTCAGGCAATGCCTGCTGATGGTCTGTTGGGCTTTTGGCATGTTCCTTGGCACATGGTGGCAGCTGGGCCGTGGTTTGGGAGCAGAAATGTGTGTGGACCCTTCTGAGCATGAGAACTTGGTTTGGGAGGCAAGAAGAATTTCTGTGCACAGATGAGGGCTGTGCTGTTCTGTCCACTGTGCCCAGAAGGGTTCTTAGGCGCAGGTAGTCAATCTGCTAGTACAGATTTAGCCTAAGCTGTTGCTCATCTTCTGGAACCTTACCACTGTTTCCTGTCTGTATTCATAAAACCAACCTTCTCTTTGTTCTGGTTGGTTTCCAAATGGAAAAGTGTAGTGAATTCCTTCAGGACTGGTGAGCCATCATCTTTCTAGACACAGCTCCATAAAGCGGTGTCTGGAAATTTGTTTGACTTGTTGTTGGCTTTGTGAGTGTTGTGCCAGCACATCTTATTCTAGTATATTCTTTTGTGACCAGTGATAGCTGTACTGATCATCTTCAGTATTCTTTTCCACTAGGTCTTCTCTGTAGTTATGTATGTTTCTTGAACTTGACTTGAATATTCCAATTTTTATTGACATCAATCTTTAAACGAAATTCTAACTGCTACTTTTTTCTCAGGAAAGATTTCATAATATACCGGGAACCAAATGCTTCTCCTTCACATGTAACTGAAAATGGCTTTTCTGATAAGGTAAAAAAAAAAAAAAAAAAAGTCATGGCTATTGTGAAAGGCTGATTTAAGACTACTTCATAAACAGTAGGTAGTTTCATGTGAGTTTTACTATTCAAAACAATGAAACGCTCTGAGAATTTTAACAATTTCTTTTGTATGTGTTTTAAGGTGCTATTCTATTAATACACGTAGCACTTTTTTTTTAATAGAGGGTACATATTTGGTGTGTGGTGTATCTTCCTAGTAATCTAAAATTTTGTAACAGTTTACAAGTGCTAACTCACATAGCTACCTCTGTCTTGAATTCTTTTTGACTTTTGGTCAAATTCTGCTTGGTTTAAAGGATATCCGCTAAACATTTTCATCACTTTATTGATGCTTTGAGATCCTGAGAGATAACAAAGCGCTTTGATACATTAAATTGAATTGAAAAGGTAGTACTCATATGAAAAATCAAGTAAGATACAAACCCTAAAGTATCTGTGTGGTTTTTTTTAATAGGTGTTGCTGTGCTTCTCAAATGGAAACCACTATGATATTGTTTATCCCATAGAGTATTCAGAAAAGGCTGCTCTGTGCCAGTGTAAGTGTTATATTGGTTAGTTAAAAGCATGTATTTTTACCAAAAACCTTAAAATGCTCACTATCAGGTTTCAGGAAGAGGCTGTGTATGAAAGTTTATTATAGTCATTCTTTAATAGCTTAGTTTATCATTTGAGTTGCCAATGACTGTATGATTTTGCGAGAGCATGAATTCCTGTTGTGTCCTGATTCTTGAAAAAGCAAATTACATACCAAGAGGAGAAGACTGGGTGACGAATTTGAATCTGGGTGGCCTAACATAAAGAGAAAATGTTGGTGTACTAATTCATAATCTGTTGCATTTCTTTGGTCACCATTCTGGTTTTAATTTTGTATTTCAGACTGCTAGCAAATCAATTGTCTATGTTAAAATTATCCTTGCAGGTGTAACTTGTCACAAATTATGGGGGTTACATGTGCAAAAAAATAACTGTCTTCATGGGTTATTGTTTTCTTTACTATATGGCAGAAATACCCAAAGGTCTTAACTGGGTTTGATGCGTTACTGTGACAATCCCTGCAAGGATTCTAACTCTTTATGAAATCTCTGCCTATGTGCAGAATTACAAGGCTAAGGCCAAGTTTGCCTGTCGAGAGACCTGATTTCTAGTAGTTTCATGTATACCCATTAAGCCATAGTAGCTGCAGCTGGTTTTGTTTCTCATGCCTTCGCTGTTACAGTTAGCACATCAAAATGCTTGCTTGCTTTGAATGAAGTAATTTGAAGTGCACCTCTAATGGTGGTATAAAAATCCTATTTACCTTGTAATTGATTTTTCCCTTCCACTTTCTCCTCCTCTTCCCCAGCTCTGCTGTATGAGTTGCTTTATGAGAAAGTGTTTGATACAGATGTAAAGAAAATCATAGCAGAGCTTAGTGCTGTTGGTGTGACAGAGGAAAGTAATGGTAGCAGTGAAGTATCAGCTTCAGATTCAGAAGATGACAACTACAGGTAAATGTGATTTAAAAGTTTATGTGAGGTGCCTGTGGGCGATACGTGTTAAATAAGTTTTCTGAATTTCTGGTGGGTAATAGAATGTAACAGTTAGGGTTGAAAAACTTTACTAAGAAAAGAAGCACAAAGGAGTAAACTTAGAACTTGAAATGTGTAATCTTCACTGTACCTAAGGACAGGGTTTTGATTCCTCTGTTCTTCCTGCAGTCTAGCTTTGGGTCTCTTTACATAGTGGAATATTGGCATTGCAACCTGTCCATCTTCCTGTTTAAAATAGCAGAATCCCTTGGGAGAACTGTCAGCGTGCCAGTCTGGCATGGTAAACCATGAGAATTACTTGGCTCATTCTTGCAACTGAGTAGGGTTACAGGAATCTAATCCAACTTGTGTTGCTTCCACATCTGGGGGCTGAAATGCCTGCTTGAGATGTAGCTAATGGAGAAATACAGATGTAGCTTGCTCCATGTTGTTCCTTGACCTTTATAAAGTGGTTACATCTGTGGGTTTGTATTCCTTTTGCTGGACCTGGATGCTCTAGCCAGCTTTGAGATTTTGACCTACTGATTCCTTTTGCACAGTAAGTCTTTCACAGTGCCGTTTTTGCATTTACATATTGGCAGTGTTTCTTCTGTTTAATACTGTTCTTAAAACCCGGGCTTGTGTGAAGTTCCATTGAAGCCATGGAGATTATGTTATGCTAGTGCATCATGTCAGCTCTTCCTGCTGAACATCGTTAAAGTCCTTTCTGGGGGCTCTGCTATAGTCTGTATGGCATGTGGCAGAAGAAATTTTTTGAGATGTTGGGAGCTGATTTTTTTTCTTCAAGCTAAAAACAGCAGAAAGGAAGACTATGGAAATTGCCACAGAAGGAAAACCAAGTTCTGGGAAAGGGACTGGCTTCCTTTCTTGTTTGGAAAAAAAAAAAAAGAAAGAAATACCAGGGAACACTTCCAATTAAAATACAAAGTATTTCTGCCTTGGGGAACAATTATTGTAGTTAAATGTCAGAGAGTGGAAACCTTCTTTATGTCTTTCTGTTCTCAGAGCTTTCCTGGGCTTCATGTACAGTAGCATTACCCTGTATCTTTGGGATTCATAAGAAAATATACTGCTAACCTTCACAGCACCTTTGTAAATGAAGGTCATATGCTCACTTGGGACTATCAAATGCAAATGTTTTTGATTTAAACCATATGTCTTATGATGCAAGGGCTAGTGTGTGTGACCCTTGACCTAGTTAACACAAATTACAAACACTTTGCTGTGTTTATGTAGTCTTAACCTTAAGAGAAGCCAAAAATTTGACTTTAACTTGTTTCAATACCTAGTTTTCCAGAAGATCTTTTTCATTTTAGAAACGTGAACTTTTCAGTTATGTTACTATTGAATGTAGTAGTTCAGTTTGTTTTTGAGAAAAGGTAATGCTGACAGCTGCCTACTACTGCTGTAGGGAAAAATACTTCTTTTTTTTCTGTGGAAGGTGATTTTCCAGCAATGTCGGGTATAGAAAATAGGAGTAAATTAGAGTGCCTGATGCCAGTTGACTAATGGAGTAGTTTTTGCTTTTGAGTGTGTGTGGGTTTTTTTTAATGTCTGCTTTTGTTATGTTTTCCTTGTGTAGCTGCAAAAATTTTACAGTAATTTTTGTTTCCCTTTCCTGGGCCCCCCCC
>JAVJGI010000001.1:13879058-13907360 GCA_035590275.1 Ibycter americanus | reverse complement strand
CCCCCCCCCCCCCCCCCCCCCCCCCCAGTCTGTTGTAACACTCTTCAGCTTCTCTTCATGGACTCTCAGCTTTTCCTCTTCTGTGAGGAAGTGGAGTGTGGCAGTAATAGATGAAAGTTGAAGCTGGCTGTCAGGATCTAGTTAGTATATCTCTGCTAAATGCAACTGAGAGTGTTTTCTTTTTCTTCTTTGATTTTTTTTGTCCTGTCAGCTTTGCCATAACTAAACAGTGAATTTGACCTTAGCTTCTTCCACTACTTTTTTTTTTTCTTCCTGACTAAATAAAATTCAGACTCTTTAGCCTCCTCTTAGAAGCTCTTCCTTCCCTCCCTTTTCTTGAATTTTTTTGTTTCCTCATCTCTAACAGCAGAGACATTGCTGTTGTGTATTCACGGTACTTGTGCTCCTTAGTCCCTTTTACAACATGTGAGACCATTCAAGAAGGCATTACAAGGACTGATGCTACGTATTTTTCATTCTCCAAACATCTGAAAACTTGTTTCACTTGAAAACTTTTGTCAGCAATGCTGAAAAGAATGTTCATGTAGAGAAAGCTCTTTACTACAGTGTCATGATAGGTTTTGCTGAAGTGCATGGCATGTACAGGTTTCCCTGTTTTTTGTGATGCTCTGGATTGCATTGCCTCTTCTGAAACTAGGTTAAAAATTGTATAGGAATAAACTGTACTTCTTTCTGAGTATTTAGAGATTCCTGTTGGTGCTTGGGGAATTGGCAGTAATTCTTATAATTAATATTGTTATAATTAGCATTGTTGTCTAGTTGTGATGGTGCATATACTAGGCTTTTTAAAAGTACCTATCTATTTAGTGGCTACTATTAAACTTATGTGCATGAATTTGATTAACAAGCAGTGGTAACCAGCTTTGAACATAAGCTAGAATGTGAAGAACTTGTACAGCTCTTATTATATGAAGATTATGCCATGACTGTTTTCCAACACCATCTCCCCCCAAGTGTTTGCTGGTGCTTGAGAAATTAAACTCTTTCTGCATCAGTCTGAAAACTTCGTAGATCTTTTGAACCGTTGAAACCTCCTAAACTGATCTATCTTTTACTCAGTCAAAAGTAGACAAGACTTGTAAGCTTCTGTTATCTTAATACCTGAATATGGAAATGCAGATCAAAACGTTTTCACTTTAAGCAAAGTACAAACTTTCTTTTTCACTAGGAGGGATTTAGGATGAATGATATGTATTTAAAGAGACAGCTACATTTCTTTCCTGCTTCCCTCAAGCATCACTGAAATGGTTAACAAGCATCAGTAAAGAACTCCTGTAGAGCTTTGAAAACCGGGTTTGAAGTAGCAGCTCTGTTACTGCCCTAACAACTGGTTTTTTTAGGATGCTTTGATAAAAAATTAAGTTTAAGTTTTCTGAAGTAATATGTGCTGAGGTAGGTTTTGTTTTGAAGATTTAACTTTGGAAAGACAAACTTTTAACTGGCTTAAGTTGTGATAGCCATAAATGGTGTAATGGTTCATTTACTAGGTTATGTCTTGGTGTTACAGAGTCAAATTCCAGGCAGATCCACTTAAGTCAGAAGCTTGAGCCAAATTCATCTGAGGTAATCTTAAAGAAAAGACCAAATTTTTTCTTAATGTTATTGCTTCTCTGATACATGATTAGCAGAGCAATAGCTGCCTTTAGAGCTGTGATTGCTGCTGCTGCTTTACAGCTTTTAGTGAAATACTTCTAAGGTTGGAGGCTTGTATTGCTGTCAGCTTTCCTCAGCCCCTGTAATCCATACTTATAGTCTTTCTCTGCAACCTGAGTTCTCAAATCCGGGCTATCGAGAGCACTTATGAATCTGGATTTGTAACTGCGTAGTACAGTCCATACGTTCAGTATAATGGGACCACAGAAGATTTGATGTTTACTAATAGCTACTGTGCTAACAGACCATGGTCTCTGAAGTTCAGTGAAGATTTGTGGCCTCTTGTTGGCTTTTAACCTTTGCTGTCCTTTCAATGAGCAAAATGTTACACTAGTTATAACAGTGATTGGGTGCTTAGCCCACTTTGTATGTAGTGTGGTTTAATATCTTTGAATGCCTCTTTGAAAAGTAAATCTTATTGTTAGACTAGTTGTGTCTGTTTCTAACTTTGCTTTAGAAGAATAGTCAAGATGAGAGTTACCCAAAAGCTTCATCTCCTTTGGAACAAGTGAAAACAGATTCTCCGATTCTTGCTGAGCAGGTAAGAAATGTTTGTTTGATTTCAAAGTTTTCCAGTCAGGAGACTTCAGACAAAGGGGAGCTTCATCACAGCCACGTATGTATTATAATACTGGCTTTTAATTACGTAGCCATTTCTATGGTGGTAATGCTGAAATTTTGTATTTACATCTAGAAATCTATTGTGTCCAACATAAAGAGTGTAAAAGAACAACCCTTCCTAGAAAAGTAAAAGTATATCCTTTCTCTTCTGAGAGAGGGGCTATTTCATATCTTTCTGCTAAGAGAACTATGCTTTTAACTTTAAATTCTTTACCTCTTGCCTTTTCAGGTTTCTCCAAGGTTATTAGTAATCATTTGTGAGGGTGGCTTTTCTTTTGGATGGGAGATAATTAAATGTCATGTTTGTGGAGGTGGCTATAACACTGCTGGTTGTCATGGTACAGGCATGTTCTGGATAGAGCTTGGTGCAGAGTTCTTCACACGGTGATGTGTAATGTACCTCAGATATCTCTTACGTATGCAGCCTGATATGTTAGTAGCTAATATTTTGCTATGGTGTTGGTCAATAGTCTGGGTAATACTGAGTCATCGAGCCTTTGTTGGTGGAAGTCAGACACGTTAAGGGTCACCAGCAATGGTGATTTAGAATAACTTTGTGATATCTCTTTGTTTGTTTTTGTAGAACCTGACAGACTGCTTACCAAGCATAACTCCAACACCCTCACCAGTCTTTTCTGAGGTGCATTTACCTCCAGCAGTGCCTTCAGTACCAGCCATTGTGCCAGCTTGGCCGAGTGAGCCAACAGCCTATGGACCAGCAGGTTTGAAGAAATATTAACATAAATGAGAAACCACTAGCCCTGAAAAATACTTTAACTGTCTTGCTAAATTGAAGGTGCTTCCAGGAGCCACGGTTTCCTGTAATTTTGCATTCCACAGGCAGTCATTTATAGGAATATAGTTTCTCACTGCTGAAAGCTAGTGAGAATTCTAGGAGTTCTAGTATACCTTTGATCGGCCCATATGTGTAGTTTGCATTACTCGCTACCTGAAGTTGGAAGAGGGATGCATACTCAGTTTTCCTGTTTTTCTTCTGAGTGGGATAGTGTTGAGTTTTGAGGGGGCTTATTCTGAGGATCTGCTGAAAGTGTAACACACTGTTGACACGTTGAAGCTTGATTATGTGTTTGTGCTCTATGTCCCATGTAATAAGCTCCTTGATTCACTAAGGACTCACCTTGGGTCTGGTATGTCTGGAACTAATGAGATCCGTTTGGACCTGAGCTGTAAAGCCAGTATAATTTTTTTTCTGCCCTATACGTATCTTCTGGTACATGGAATTATTTTTGATTTAATATTGCTCATTGGATCAGGTGCAGTATTTTCTGTCCCGGTGTTGTGTTTCTGTACAAGAACTAGCTTTCAAATCGGCTTGACTATGTTCAGATGATACAGTAATAATCCTGTCATACTTGACCGCACCTGTGGCAGAAGATGCATAGCCCAGGTAATCCAAGCTCAGACTGAGGGTTGACTGTAAATGCCTGGGTGGAATGAGAACTGCAGAGATTCACACGTAACTTTCAGTTCCCCCCTTTTTTCCCCTTCCTAGTTCCTTCTGGTATTCATAATTCTAAAAATAAATATGGCAATGCTTTAGCATTTCAGGAAAGCTTAACTGTTTTACTCGTTCTGAAAACTGTTATCTGCATTTAGACACATCTTGTTTTCTTCGTAACCTCCTGACTCAAGAATTTCCTCCTATGTCTTCCTGAATACTGGTGGCTGGTTCCCTGCCCCCGCCCCGCTTCTGTCTTTTGAAACTTCTTTTCCTGCTTTCTTTTGTGGTTGTATATAGTTGATATGTTTCTTTCCCTTAGGTATTCCAGCCCAAATACCTGCTTCTTCATTGATGCCAGCCCCAGCAACGGGACCTGACTCTATTGTATCACAGGCTCAGGTAACATCTGCTCCAGTTGCTGGAGTTCCTGTGTCGCTACAAGCAGTTAACCAGCCTTTAATGCCTTTGCCTCAGACTCTGAATCCTTATCAGGATCCACTATACCCTGGATTCCCTTTTAGTGAAAAGGGAGAAAGAGCCGTTGCACCCTCTTACTCCCTGTGCAATACTGGGGAAGACTTACCTAAAGGTGAGAAACTAGAAGGAGGTTTGGTTTTTATACCATTTTTCCTAGTAGGTTTTCTTTTCTTTAAATGTAGATAAGGACGCTGCTTTGGTCCTGTTGTTAGTCTGTGTCAAAAGGTCTGATTGTTGTCATTCCATGATTTAAGGTGTGGGAGGGATTATTGAATAGAGTTTCAACTCTTTAGTTTGCATTGCTAACATTGTGATTATTTTGCGTGGTTATGTCTGGAAATCGGTTATGATCATTTTGTGGTTCTTAGCTTGACCCACCATAACTTCAGGTTTCGTGAATGTAAAGCATTTTTTTCTCTGGAGAACTGCTTTCTTTTTGCAGTAACAGGTTTTCTCTTGCAATCAAAAGCTTGGAAGTTGTTGAGCATTTCCCCTCTGGTCTGAGAAAATACAAGTTTTGGCATAGTACAAATATGGAATATGCCCATAAAGAACATACCATGTCTGACCGTGCAGTGGTGTTTTACTGAACTGTTTCTTTACAAACTGGAAGTTCAGTTCCACAAACTGTTAAAACTGAAATTTAAACTGTGTTTGTACTCTAGATACCATAACTGTGGCAAGCACCCACCACCAATCAGTCAGACATGCACATGTCAACTTAATACCAGTGTTTCTCTACTGAAATGGAACTTTCTGCAGGGACTAATTTTTGGATCAGATGAAGTGTAATATTTTAGGTCTTCATAGATCTTTTTCTGTTGTTTTTTTTCTAGATAAGAATATTCTTAGATTTTTCTTCAATCTTGGTGTGAAGGTAATATAAGTTTCTTTGCTTAATAGAAGATCCATAAGTCACTAATAAGTGTCACTGAAATATATTTAAACAGCAGTTATTTCATAAGCCTACATATGTTTGGGACTCTCCTTATGGAGATGGTACCAAAAATGGTACTTTGCATTATTTCTTCAAACTTATTTATGGTTTTGTGTGTGTTATACCATAAAATTTGCTTGTGTTTGGTAGCACTTAGAGTGCAGGAGTTTGATTGCTGGAGCTGCACACTTAATTTTCAAATCTGAAATACTTTCTTCTTTCATCTTCTGTTAACTGGGTTCCCAGCAGTGGTCCACATTGTAGTTCAAGTTCACAGAAATAAATTTTATATCAACAGTGATAGTGAGAACTATTGGCTTACAGCTGTGGCTATGCAGTCAACAGATTGTGCTTTACAAATGCACACGTAAACCACTGTGAGTTTGAAGATGCATTTGTGCAGAAGCAGTGTATAATAAAAAGAAAAAGGCCCGCAGACTTTGACAGTGTCCGTGTACTGGCAAAGCCATTGCAGTACGAATATCTAGTATGTCTTTCCCTGTGGACACTCCCTTAAGTAACCTGCATGTTTCTCCTTTCTGCTGAGGTTAAGGACAACAATATTTTATTTTTAACCTTCCAAATAATTATAATAATAGTTGATGTGTATATGTGGTGCAAATCTGTGTGTGTGATCGGGGAAGAGGCTTATCAAAATGGCAACATTTTCCATTTCTTGGTAAGGACTAGGGTTTTTTTGCTTAGTTTCTCCCTTCTGCACATAAAAAAGAAACATTTTTACCTTCTCTTACTCCTGTCAGGCAAGCTACTTTGGAAGAGGTGCTGAGAGCTCTCAGGCTTTTTCCACGTGACTTTGCCCAGGAGTAATGATTTTCTTTGGTGCCTGTGCATGGAAAGAGGGAATGTTCAGCACAACTTACAAAGTAAACTTAGATTTAATAACTGTGTGCCTAATACAAGTTTCTTTGCTTAATAGAAGATCCGTAAGTCACTAATAAGTGTCACTGAAATATATTTAAATAGCAGTTATTTCATAAGCCTGCATATGTTTGGGACTCCCCTTACGGAGATGGTACCAAAAATGGTACTTTGCATTATTTCGGATGTAGTCTATCGTTTTAGTGCTTCAGCACCATCTACTGGTCAAAGTACCGTGTTCGAGTAGTTGTGCTCCTCAGCTGGTGACCAGACAGGGCGGTAGACCTGGGAACTACGTTTTGCATTAGCCTGTCTGCTGCTTTGGTCCCAGATCCTACCATGCTGTTACTCACACCCTTCCAGCTGCTTGTTCAGGGTGAACAAACCAGTTCCTGTTGAGAGGCAGATGGGGTAGGCGTACCAGGATGGTTTGCTCCAGGAACTGTTTCTACAGATAGTACAAGACTGTGCCAGGTGTGGGGCTCTGCTCTCTACCTACTTCAGTGTTTTCTTAGATAGCCTTGTGCCTCCCGCAGCCTTGTGTGGTGTTCTGTATGGCCTGAAATAGGTATAACATTTGGCACGTTGTATTATACAATCATCCTACAATGTTGCTCTTGGGCCAGTTGCTAGGTACCATAGTACAAACACAAAGACTGCCTTCATAAACTCTGAGCAATGTAACTGTAAGCCATTGTGTGCTAGTTAATGTGGAAGTAGAGGAAAGGGAAGGCAGGACTTCAGTATTGTGAACGTAGCTGGTGTTCACTAACAGCACAGAAAAGGTTGCTGCTGAAAATGCTGTGTGTCCATTGTGTGACTCTCACCAGCAGCTGGAAAGTGTGTTGTGTATTCTAAAGAAACCTATCCCCCTACTTTGTGAAAGGTCTTCTATGAAAGCTGGTCTTTGGGTTGTGTGTGTACATATGGATTTTAGTCTCTACAGATTGTCCTTGGGGAAATAATCTTAACTCCAGGTCTCGGTGTAGTCTTTCTTTTTTTTTTTTTCCTTTTTTTCTTTTTCTTTTCTTTTTTCTTCTGGTTTGGTGGGTTTATTTTAGGTGAAAATGTGTGCATGGTGTGACTTGTTTTGATTGTTTATCCATTAGAATTTTGAGAAGTGAGCTAGTAGGGTAAATTGCTGATGAATAACTGTGATTCCGGAAAACGAATTTGAAACGTGTGTCTTCAAATGCATAGTTAAAGCTTGACTTAATAACATTATGTGTTTATATAGAAATTGTTACTAAGTTAATTTAGTTTCCTTACTGGTCATAACTGTTGCCCATTTCAACTGCATTTGGAAGGAAAACAAAATGAGAGCATCATCCTGGAGGCTAGCTATTTAGAATTGAGGGCTGTCACTGTAAAAAAAAAAAAAAAAAAAAAAAAAAAAAAATTAACTTCCTGTAACTAACTGTTTCAAAATGGTAAATGACCTGTATGCTGTTATGTCTGTCTGAACAGTCAAAAGACCAATCTTTTTCTTTTCCCTCCCCCCCACCTTGTTTTGCAGGCATACAGTTGTCCCATGTGGGCACCCCATTCTTACTTGTACCCCCTGCACCAGGCCTACTTAGCTGCTTGTAGAATGTACCCAAACATGTCCCTTCCTGTGTATCCGCACAACGCCTGGTTCCAGGAGGCTCCGCCGACACAGAATGAAAATGAAACTGCACGAACAAACAGGCACTTTCCTGTTCAGAGCGAGGCCAGATCCAATGGTCAAATTCCACAGGTTGATAGTAGATCTCCATCACTGCCCTTGATTATACCGACCGCTCATGTGTCAGAAAGTCAAGGACAGGTCTGTGTAGAACCAGAGAATCCAGTGCAAGCTCTTCATGCAAACTATGAGGAGTCCCTGAGAGGGAAAAATATGTTCCCACAGCCATCCTTTGGACACAATCACTTTCTAGGAGCTGTTCCAATAGCATCTCCTTTCTTTCCTCACTTTTGGTATGGGTACCCAGTTCAGGGTTTCATTGAAAATTCAGTAGCAAGACCTAACGTTGTCATCTCGCCTGAGGACAAAGAAGCAACAGCTAGCACCTCTGCAAGCATGTACGTGGCTAAAGAATGCAGCCCTCCAGTTCCTGTAGTAAACTCTGCAGAACAGCTTCAGAAGACTAACAGCGGCGGCAGCAGCAGCAGCAGCAGCTCAAACACTGTACCATTCCCTGTGGCTGGTGGAAGCAGTGAATGCAGCGCCCCAAAAGAAACTTCAGCTAGGGCACCTCAGTTGGAGCAAACTTGTCCTTCGGCTTCTCCTGCTAAGCAAAAAACAGCTGGGCAGCAAAATCGTTCTCTGCAAATGCAGGGGACTGAGAGGCAAACAGCAGTGCCCAATACTCTGCCACCATTGGCAGAAGCACCGAAAAATGAACTAAAAAATAGCATTCCCAGTCGTAAGGAGAAGACTGATAAAGGTAGAGATTCCAAGGGTGCTGGTAATCTGCAGACAGAGAGCAGGGCACAGAGAACGAGGGAAGAGAGCTCTGAAGATGAGAGTGAAGTTTCAGATATGCTGAGAAGCGGTAGATCCAAGCAATTTTATAACCAGACTTACGGAGGCAGAAGGCCTAGACTTGAGTGGGGTTATTCCAGTAGGGGAGGATACCAGTTCCAAAGAAATGAGGAAGCCTGGAAAGGACCCCCCAGCAGAAGCAGAGATGATGGCTACCAGTATCAGCGAAACTTTAGAGGGAGGCCGTATAGGAATGACAGGAGAAGGGCAACACTGGGAGATAATCAGAGAGGGCATCAAGCATAGAATGAATGGATAATAGAAAACTTTAAAATGCAAGAAGTAATTGGAAGTAGCAGTTTAAAAATCTTAATCTTTGTTTTTAGTGAAGTTCAAGGATATGTTTTAACTTCTGGTGAGTAAAGACAAGAAGGATGTGAACTCCTAGCGTATGTTTTTTGGGGGATTATAGTTTGGCTTAGTGTTTTTTCCTCAATGTCAAATTAGAAAAAAAAATAGGTTTAGTGTTTGATAATTATTTTTTTCCCCACAAAGGTTTGAGTTTGTGTTAGAAGATGGATATGTATGTTTACTAGAGTGAGAAATTATAGCATTTGATGTGATCTAGATTCTAAAATTGATGGTAACATTGCACCAAATATAACTGTATATTTTATCATACAATGCCTTAGTTCTGAACTGAGCTAAAGGAATTCTCAGCCTACTGCACTGTTGTCTTTGATATGCTTCCAACCCAAAGGCCTTTCATCTCAAAAAAAAAAAAAAAAAAAAATTCTGTCAAACTTGAATGTTTCTCTTCAGTGTGTTACACGTACAGCAGCCAGCTAACCCTGTGTCTTAGGTATGTTGTATATAGTTCTTTTCATATTCATAGGGTATATTTTTGAATTTTAAAAAGCATTTATTTGTTGAAATCAAAATCAAAAGACAAGCAGTCAAGAATAGCTGTGTATAAATTGGTAAGAATGGCTGTTTCCACCAAGAATTCTTAATACTGGTGTGACTAGAATGGTGCCTATGCCAACTGAATTACAAAGACAATAAAAATGTAGATGCTATGCATTTCCAAAATAATTCTGCATCTGTTATAATAGCAGAACTTTTTTTAATGCCACTTTAACACTAATGCACTGACAAATCCTAGCTATTTTGTGAGGAGAGATGCATAAAGTACATGTTACGTGTTTTTAAGTTTGTATGATGGAGCTACTGTTCAGTATTCTTTTGTTGTTGCACTGTTGATGCAAAGTTTATGTTTTGCATGTACAACTCCTTGCTGAAACTACTTTTAAAAGCAAGATGGAGAGTCTCGGTGTGCTCTGCTCTTCCCTACAATTCAGAAGAAAGTGGCTTCTGCCTTACATTTTTTACACTGTGTCAGAGTTCTGATGCTGTTTCTTCTGACCCTGATAATGATCTCTGCAGTGTTCCTGTTGCCTTTGCAGTTTGGATGTTCAGCTGTCCAAACTCGGAGAGTGCAGTGTGCACAGTATTCACTCAGCTCTGTTGCTCTGTAAAATTAACCGTTGTGTATATTTTTATATCTCTGTATATACTAGCATAGGTGATGGTACACTTTCTTTCATGTCTGAGACTGAGGAAACCTGAGTGAGTTATGTGATTTCTTTTCAGATGCATGCCATGTATAAAACCCTACTTAAAATAAATGTTTGTCTTTTCACTTTCTTTCCTAATTGTGTTTATGTATTTGAAGCTGTTGCAGTGACATGAAACGCATGTTTTATTTTGATAGAGCCATTTGTAGACGGCAGCAGAACTATAAACAATATAGTTAGGCAAGATTCTAACTAAACAGGGTTGTAAACTGGATTTCTAGTTCATATTCAAAATAGTGGTAGCGGCTGTACTGTGGGTGGCTTTTTTTAAAATCTGAATACTTTTCAGTATTCAGGATTTTGAAAGAGGCAATCTTTAGTTTTTCAGGCTGAGAACTAAGCAAGCACGGAGGGATTTAATAGTCAATACCGTTGTGGTCCTCTGTTTACCTCTGCTACTTACAAAGACTTAAAAGTGTCGTCTTGTTGTCTTTCCTGGGAGATTCTAAAGTGTAACTCCAGCTGTAGCCCAGATCTGTCCAGCAGTTGCTGAAGTAATCATTCAGTGCTAGAGCAGGTGTTTAATCATGAGTTTTGTTGTGAGAACAAAGGTAGTACAGCTGCTACAGAAACTTCTTGGGAAATAATGGAAAACATAGGCATGGCAGTAACTGGTAGAGCTGTGCTTTTTTTAGAATTACTTTTAAAAATTGACTTTAGGTATTCGAGCTGAGCCTATACTCTGCCTTGCTACTCTAGGGCAGTTAAGGACTGAAAGGAGCAGATGTAGTATTGTTTTTCACCTTTGCTGATTAAGTATGGTTTCCTCTGGTTTTGCTGAAAGACTTGTAGATTGATCAGCCAAACCCTCTACCTGGGGCAAGGTTGCAGGATCCCAGTGGTTAGGAGGGGACTACATATAATATCTAGCATATAATGAACTGAGGTACACAGCTTCAGGTATTTGCTTAACCACATCTTTTCCTTATCCTAATTAGGACTGATTAACAGAAGATGCAGAACTCAAGTCCAAAGGGATGTGTTACTTATCTGCATGACTTAAGCTTTAGTTGGTCTTTGGAAATTTTTGTCTAAACACATGGTGGTGGTGTAAGGCTGTATTCATCACCTGTACTTCATGGAGTACCCCTGCTGGTATAACACAGATGGATTTCTCTTGTCAGTTAGACAGTGGAGTGTACATAACACCTGATACTGCCAAGGTTATAAAAAACCAAACCATGGCCTTCTGTAATTTATGAGGCAAAAATGTAAATAAAGAGCAAAACCATGTTCATCTCCTATAATGATTTTCACATGCTAATGAAGGCAGAACAGACACTGTTGCATGGAAAGTACCCTTCCTTACTTTTAAGATACATAGCTGAAAGTGGTTTTTACATGTCTGCAAAACTTACTTGGAAGTGACCTCTTAAATACAGGTACTTTTTCCTCTGTCTCCCTGAAGGGCCTGACTTTGTATGGAAATTGATTTTTGACAAGCTATTTTTTTATTTACCTCTGTTTTTGTCTGTAGTAAGGATCAAAGCTTTTGCCTAAAGCAAAAGCAACTCTTGCACCTTCACTTGTAAAAACTTAATCCTTTCCATTCAAAGATGGAGGAATGAGTTGGAAAAAACAGCTATTAACCTTTCTTTACTACGGAGGTTTAAGTTATAGAAGATTGAAAGGATTTTAGTGTTTTCTTCTAAGACTTTAATTGGTTTTTCTCCTGTAGCTAGGTCTGAGAAGATGCACAGGCACAGATGACTTAAAAATGTGTAGGTATCTATCTTTATATTATTTGTACTCCATCTTTTGTGCATTCTTTTCTATAGTATGCAAAAAGGTGTGCATGACTACATGACAGAAATAAACACACTCATGAATTAGTAATTCAAGAACTTTTGCGCTATGTCACAGAAGAGCTATAAGTTAGGACAATATTTATTTATGACACCCTCATTCAGAGAGATTCAACCTTTCAAAACAGGAGTTGCTTCTGTAGCTTGACATTCTTGGTAGGCTTCCCTCTTACACGTGAAACAGCTTCAAAGATTTTTAAAATGAGGAAGTTCAGTCAGTACTTGGTACATGAGTAGGATATATTGAATTGAAAACCTCCCTTAAATTTTGAAAAATCAGGAGACTCGTTTGCACAATTTCAAGGTGGTCTATTTTGAAATTATTACACTGAAAATAGGGCTGTGTCACCAAAATATAGAAAGTGGCAGTTTTACTCAGACTAGGATTTACACTGCTACTGCTCTCAGATGTTACACGCAGCAAGAGATTTTAAGCTCCAAAAGATTAAGTTGTTCTAAAACCTGATTGAGTCTTCTCATTGACAAATGTTTAGATTCCAATATGCATTTCTACATGCCAGTTACAAAGAGCTCAGATTCAGTATTTAGTCATCCAGGAAAAAGTAGTTTCCGCTCTTCTTTTGTTCCACATCCTTGGGAAGAGAAAGAAGGTCAGTGTTAGTTGAAGTAGTCTTTGGCAGACTTGAACATAGCTGAAATACAAGACACTTACCTAAACTCCTTTCTACTTTACTTATTCCTCTTACTACTTGTTTCACATGCTGTTTTCATGCACAGCAAAACTACCAGGTTAGTTATCATTCTGTACCTTACTGTAAAACCTGGCTTTATATTGAACAGTCATGGCTTCTTCACTGTAAAGGTGCTTCTCTCTTACCTTGATTGAATTGAGTTTGTTTATTCTTGGTCTGTAATTGTTGGGGTCTCTTCTAAAAGTGATTTCGAGTTGAGATAAAAACTTATTCATTCCAGCCAAAAGAGTCTGTGGACTGTTAAGAGAGAAGAACATTCCAGCTACATTTTCAGAAGTTCTATACTATGCAGATTACAGGCAGCTTTGATCTCCATCCTGACCTCATTCAGATGTGGTAACACAAATGTGAGCTGTATTTGACATACCAGGATGTGCTACGCTTTCAGACAAATTAGGTCTCAGACAAGAAGTCGTAACTACTACTCTCGCCTTTCAGCAGTATCTCAGCATGGTGCTACAAGTGTTCAGACTGCTACCTCTACATTCTTTTGACTTTTTATCTATGTGTGTGTGTGCTGGCACGCTTGGTTCTTTACATTCAAAGAAAAAGAGAGTTGCACCATTAGCAGGGTAAAACAAAAGATCGTAACAGTTTCTCAGCATCAGTGTATGTTAAGTGATCGTGACTTCAATTCAAACAGATTTGTTCTTAGAAGACTACCCTCACAATCAGGCTAGCAGCGTGTAACACATTGCTAGACCAACATGTTTACTTTATCTGGCCTGCATTAAATACTTGGTAATTACACTGGTCTAAAAGCCTTGTTTCTAATAAGGCTGCTCCTCAAAATGTCTCTAATTTGTATGAAATTACTTACAGGAGCAAAAGTAGACATATCAAAAGGGGCAGCTTTAAAAGAGTAAAACTCATAGATCATGTACATTGTATGTTGCTGTGCAGACTTGCATTTGACAAGATTTGCATGCAGGTACCCTTAGCACACTGCCTGCTTTTAATACAGCTGAAAGTTACTTTCATAAGCACAGTTTACAATTAGTCCTTTTTTCATTCCTTTCAATCGATGCCACTTATTTGTTCTACTCTGATGGTAACTTCACTGGTGTGCAGCTGCGAAAGGTTAGTTTAAGCCAGGAGCTGGTCTTGTTTCTGAGGGCTTGGTTACACTCCAACTCTGTGTCTAGGCAGCCTCCAAGTGTGGGTCAATCCCCACTTCAGAACAAAAGCCAGAAACCCTTGGGACACTCCTGGATCAATTTAAATGTGGCTTAAATTTCCATTGGCAGGGATGCAGCACTTCCTTATTTTTATTGCTGCTTCTGATAATTTATTTACTTCTATGGTTGTCCTTCTTTATCTTGCTTACTAATCCAAACAAATCTCTTACCTGTTTGCAAGTGTGTTCTTGGAAGGAATACCATCAAAAACAATCACACGATCAGCAAGATATGTAGCCATGATAAAATCATGTTCTACCACAAAAGCTGTTTTTTTAGCATGGAGAATGAAACTGAAATAGAAATACAAAAAGAGCTGAATGTAAACTTATTGTAAAAGTACTGAAAATTTCAGTTATTTTTCCCCATCGTGTATACTTTACCGTTTAATGACTCTAGCAGCCATTAGACGTTGTTCAGAGTCTAAATATGCTGAAGGTTCGTCAATTAGGTAGACATCTGCAGGTTTACCAAGACAGAGAGCTAATGCAACGCGCTGCAACTCACCACCAGACAATGTCTGAACCTGTCGGGGCGGGAGGAATAAGGCCATATTTAGTTCAGGTACAGGTAGAGAATTAAAGAAGAAAAGTCAGGATGTTGTCTCAGGCTGTTAATACCTCCTGGTCAATGATGTTTTCTATTTGAAGAGGTTTCATTACATCAGTTACAAACTGGGGGTGCGTATAGGCATCTCTGATCTTCTCATGCAGCAGCTGACGGACACTTCCCTATTGGAAGAAAAACATTGCCACTCACTTTTATGCACCACGCCACAAGAAAACAAGAAGAAATACAATTAGTGGAGCTTTTTATTTCAGGCATAAAGAAATTCTACTTGTGTACTATGAACATGCTTTTTGTAGCAAACAATACTTAATAAATAAGGTTTAAACGTACTGTAGATTTAGGACTGATCTTCTGTGGTTTGTAGCTGACATTTAAAACCGGGACCTCACCTAAAAAGAAGATAAAGTTTTAATCATGGAAACAAGAGCCTTTCCAGGATCTTCAAAACTGGTTTCAGCTAAGCTTTTAAGCACTACCTCCTTCATCAGGCGTAAGTCTTCCTGCAAGCATCCGGATAAATGTAGTTTTGCCAGTTCCTAAAATAAAATGCAAGTTACATATTACTTCAGACTTTTTAGTAACTTGGAACTCTAACAATTAAGTCACTGATACAAAAAAAGACTTAATAAAGAATGTATTTTAAAATGAGACTGCTTTGAGAATTCCTGTACTCGCTTCCAGCAAGCAGTACTTGCTATTACTTGCTTTTCCAAATGGAAGAGACATCTAAAGCTACAACAGCCTAGACGTCTGGCTAAGCTCACCAGGTCCATCATCATCCTGCCAATCTTAAGTTCTTAAAATGGGGTAACAGGGAAACTCAACGGCATGAACATTCAGTAACTTCAAGTTCCCACTGTTCAGAGAGCAAGCTCATGGCAGGGTATCTTCACTGGGAAACCAGCAGTTCGACCTGACTCAAAACCAGTGGTTTTGAAGCCTGGCTCCCAGACAGCAAAGGGCTTTAGGAGCATGTTTAGGGCTGTAGGAGCAGTTTCCAACGAGAATTGCGCTTACCATTTTCCCCCAGCATCACCATAATTTCAGAATCAGTGAATTCTCCAGCTACTATGGATAGTTCAAATTCTCCCATCTTTTTTTTCATTCCTGGATACTTGTACATACACATCTTTTTAACCTCTTCTTCATTAGCTGTCTCAGCCACTTTAAATACCAGAGACGCATCTCGGAACCTTAGATTCTCTGTTGGAACATAGCCATCTAAGAAAATGTTTATGCCTGTTGAAGGGAGGAAAAAATATAATTAAAAAAGGTCTACAACAAAGCAAGACAAGATGAATTTCAATTCTTGGCTGTAAATTCCAATTAGATAAGGAGAACACTGGATTTTAAATAGCACGTTAAAAAAGGCAACAAAACCTTCTATTTGAAAGTGTGTACATTATGCAAATTGAATGAAGAAAAATCTTACTAAAATTACAGCAAGGCTATAGAAGCTTTTCCTGAAAACCTAGTATTAGTAAAGTGTGTAGGGTTTAAAGAAACTACTGCTGTTGGACCCATTCTCACAAAAACAGTTATTACTGACTCTCGGTGCTACATGTGTGGTCAATTCAGCTGAGCACTACATACCTCTGTACTGTACAAACTCTCTGCTACCCTTTCTCTACTATTTATAGGGTCTTCTGTGTAACTCCACTATTTACAAAACACCTGCAAGTATTAAAATAATGTCCATAGCAAGAGACAAAGAGAATTTCATAATTAAGACTTTTGGGCTGAGTTATAAATTTAGGATCACGTCAACCAGAAATTTTGCACAAAATAAAACTGTGGTTTTTTAGTTACTGAACTGTAACAGTAAAAAGACATGTTCACATGACAACTAGCATTTTGGCACCCTTTTTTTTTCCTTCCACAGAATTTTTTTGGTACATTTAAAAAGAGAAAGATGGCAAGAATTACCTTCTCTTACGCTGAAAGGCATAGTAACGACACCGTAAGCACTTGGCACACCATACAGGCAGCAGATAAAGTCAGAGAGATAATCTAACACACTTAGATCATGCTCTACAACAATAATGTACCTGAAAAATAGAGCCAGAGAGATGCTTTGATACTTCAATACAAAACATTTTTTTTTCTTACTCTAGACTTGCCTAATCAAGTTATCACATGATTTTCATTTAATACGGTTTCTTAGTTTTACACTAAATAAGGACAGAGTTCAAATCTCTGATCAGCTTTTTTTTTTTTTTTTAAACTGTCCAATAAACAGACATTGTGAATGACAAGCTGAAAGTCCATCTTCAGCGTAAACTGTCAGCTTTTTTATGTACAGTAAGTCAAAGGATATTGACTGACCGGAGCGAAAAATTCTTAGCACGTTTTAAGAAGAAAAAAAATCTTTGTGAGAAGGGGATGGAACAGCAACATTCAGGTGAAAAATAACCACCTGTATTTTCACATCCTTATTACAAAATGCTGGCATAGTATAAAAATGATAGGAAATAAGTTTCCAAAATGCAAAGGAATAGAATATTACAGACTTAGAATACTTTAAACATCTATTACTCTACCATACTGAAAAGTCAGCATTTCTAGGGAGAGGGACTGGATGTTTCCTCCCTCTGTAAATAGTCGCATATTATTACAGTCTAGCAGGACATTTAAAGTTTGTATTTACCTGTCGGGGTTTATTAGGGATCGAATAGTAATGGCAGCCTTCAAGCGCTGCTTGACATCCAGGTAGCTAGAAGGTTCATCAAACATGAAGCTAGCCCCAAAAGAAAGAAGTCTTGGTGAATGCAGGTTTTCTAGTTATTTCAACCTAATACTAACATTTCAACCATTAAATACACAGAAATAAAAAATTATCATTATTTATATTGAGAGAGACAAAAAATGAGAATTATGTACTGACACCTGCCCTGAATCTCCGATGACTGTCACATGAAATTGTTAAAAGATTTGAGTTAAGTATTACTTTGCCAAAAGCTCTGACAGAGTTACCAAATGTTACGAGAAATCAGCAATCCATTAGGAATCCCATGCACTCAGTTCTGATTCGGCTTAAATTTAACATGAACTGAAAAGTGCAAAAATGCTTAAGGAGACCGGAAGGACATCTTCCAAAAGAGAAAAACAAAATAACAAAGCAAACAAGAAAACCTACCAAAACCTGCACGAACCAAAAAAACCCCAGCCAAACAAAAAACTCACAACCCAAACAAAAGAAAAAAAAATCAAATAAAAAAAAAGAAACCCAAACCCCTGTAACTTTTCTGATCTTGCTTTCTTGGTCCCAAGGAGTCAGGAAACACAATGGACTAGACAGTAATTTCCTGGTTGCAAGACAGGAGAAGAGGGACACAAGTTCTCAGAGGTGGGGAAGCATCTGTCCATTTCTTATTCAGAGAGGCTAACTGAGGTACACTGTCAAACCGCATCCATTTATGTGGGATTAGGGAAAGGTTAGGAAGTTGTGATGCTGAAATTTAACATTGGTCTCTGAAATTAGCTATTTCCAGCCAGATGAATTAAAGTATAAAAAATCCAGAGATTATACATAGAGTAAATATGGATCTCAGCTGCAGAGTTGATAAAACAATTTTTTAAAAAAATATTTCAAACAAGTGTTATTTCTAACAGTATTTGTAAATTAGAGGACCATATTCTGAGACAGATTATTAGAAGCAATGTGTAACAGAAGTAAATTAAACATACATATCAGCCTTCTGAATGCAAACAACTGCACAAGCAAATCTCTGAAGTTCTCCTCCTGAAAGGTCCTCAACATTTCTTTCTTTCAGATGGGTTAAGTCTGCAAATAAGTGGTTAATTTTAGATATGTTATAACCAACACAACAGTTCATATTTTTATTACCTACAGAAACATGTATAATCACAGCAGACATCCTACACAGAGGAAAAAACAGAAAGAAGTAAAATAAGCGTTCAGTTTATATAGAAGCATCATCATGCTATTTGTAAGTCACAGCAAGTTACAGCTGCTCTGCAGCATTAGCTGATTAATTGGTATGGCTGCTTCTTACAATGCAGGAGGAGTACATTTCTGTTTGGTTTTCCACCATAAATTTGGTAAAGATTTCTGGCCATACCAGTTTTAAAAGTGTTTTGTTAGACCTGGCTGAAGAGTTCTGATTTTGGGAAAACTAAGCCACCCAACTGTTACAGCAAATGGATTAAGACAGTATTTTCTCATCATCTTTATGAACAGCAAATTTCAAGTATACACTGTTTCACTAGTAAGTTAAGCGAGACTCAAAGACCACGCTTCCTGGTGGCACAATGCAGCCCCACCTTCACCACCCAGATCTACCAAAAAGAACCCTGTTAATTTAGCAACACCTAAAGTAACACCTAAATTTGATAACAACTGAATTCAAAACACCTACAAAAAATTACCAGGGCTAGACTATGCAAATGTCATTCTTATTAACTGTATTACTCTCAGAAGTCAGTATTACTCCCATTATAATTAGCTATATACAAGGGGTTTTTTGGGGGGAAAAAAGGTTTTTTGTAATTGGATATTTTCTATATGCAATGGCTCCCAAAAGAGGGGATGCTAAGATTTTGCTAGCGTTGTAAGCAAGCAAAAGCAGCAGATGGTAACTGGAATTTTTCCAGATTTAAAAATAAACACTTTCTACCACGACACAAAAACTGCATTAGATTCTGTTAACTAGCATGTATCAACTAGTTTGCCTTTGCCACTAAAAAGTATTATTTACATCGGTTCAGATATGCTTACAGCAAACCCTAGGCTTTAAAAAGCACCTTTACTTTTTTCTCTCTTTTTTTTAAACTGGTGTAATTTAAATCTACTGTCACATTAGTAGTAACTTTATTTTTTTCAGTATATATGAATTTCTTACATGCTTTGAAGTTTGACTTCACAAAATTACTTACCAAGTTGCTGACAGACAACAGTTTGTGTCTTAGTTTCATCCTTCCTGTCCAGAATTGATCCCACTGTTCCCTGCATGATAAATAACAAAAACCCCCACCACAACAGTATTTCCACATTAAAAATTTCAGACAATAGTGGATTTTTGACATTGAATTATACTGCTAAATAAAATCTTTAAAGACAAGAGAAGTATTACAGAAGCTCCAGCTTTCTTACTAGCTCACAAAATTTCTTACCTTTGCAGCTTTAGGGATCTGGTCCACGTACTGAGGTTTAATGATAGCTTTCAGGTCATCTTCCAGGATCTTGGTAAAATAATTTTGTAATTCAGATCCTCGGAAATAAGTCAAAATTTCTTGCCAGTCAGGTGGATCCTGTGACAAAAATAAAGCCTGTGTTTACTTACACCATTCTAAAAACATCATAAAAAAATATGTAATTTTAAAATTCTGATCAATACACAAATAGAATATGCTTGCAAGAAAAAAAAAAAAGCATGAATAAAAGCTAGTTACCAAACTGTTATGTTGCCTCTGCAAAGTTTCCATTAAAAAAAAAAAATTATAAAATTGCAAAATGGAGGGACAGAACTTGAGATTTATTTTTTTCCAGGTGTCACTAGCCCCTTCAAGAAAAAGCATTTTAAATTTGCACCTAGGACATCCAAAACTGTCCTTAAGACAGTTAAGAAGCTATGAGTGAAACTACTTCATGGAGAAAATGATAGCATGGATTAGTTTAACTGCACCTATTAGCAATCTGATCCAGCTAATCCAAAGGAAAATGGTTGGACTAATAAAATCAACTTGCACAAACAATGTAATAAAATGTGGTCACTTTCTCTGCTTTTAGCAAACATTGCCACGGAAACAGAAGCAGAATATAAAGGAAAAATAACAGAAAAAAAATAACAAAACAAACAAAACCAAAAAGGGAACTGTCCCGAGCAATCACCCAAGAAAAAGTCCCAACTTGTACAGTTTTGTTTTACACGGAGTACTACTCTGAATGGTGCAGAGTTAATTGTTTTGATGGTAAACAGTACTGAAACAGAGCAACGCAGCCGTATTTCCAAACCAAGCAAATACACAGAGGAAATGCTTGATAAGTTTTAGAGCAGAAGCAACATGGAAGATTCGATTCATACCACGTGTTTCTGTGGTCATAATGATTTGGCTCTTCACAGGGAAGTCTGATTTTGGAAGCATGGTAATTCAATTAAGTACACATTCAGAAAGTCAAAAGTTTTGCTATTTCTGCAATACTACCACCTGAAACAAGAAGTCCACAAAATAATATAAACCAAACTTGAAAGAAAGTGGAAAATGTAGCTGGGAAATTATTATTTCTTTGCAGTTTTAAGTGGCAGGCATGAAATGAATAATTTATTAAAATGTTACTCTTTCAGGTAAAGACAATGAAGAAATTTTGAACACACTTGTTCCTACAAGTCCTTATTGAAGGACAAAAGTGAGCATCAGAATTCAATTGTCACCATGTAATTCGAAGGTGAGAGGGTGATAACTGAAACACTGTCTGATAAGAGAGTCACAATAGTTACAATTTACGTCTTTTCTCTAATAATATTCACTCTTTGGAGTAGTGCTAGGCAAGCAAACCCTGTAAATTATTTTGCCTGCTGGCTGCACAGTTCGACTTCGTGTAAATACATAGGAAAATGGGTTATGATCTCCCTTGAAGATCACCAGATTACAAGTTGTTCTATGCCTAAAAAAATACTATCAAAATTTCTAAAGTATCTAGCAACATGAAGGAACTGAAGGTTTTCAGAACTCGGTATTAAAATGTACAGTGGGAAATACCTTCAACAACAACTTATGATAACAACGTATTTTGTAAGAGATCATCTTCAAAAGAATCAAAGATAAAAAAGCCCAAGAGATCACAAGGATACACGATAAGCATTCAGACACTAAAGCTGTTCAGATAAAAACAACGTTCAACTTTGAAGAAAATCCAAAACTTCAGCTACATAAATCCCTTGATGGGGAACAGGTAAATTGTGCCGGGGAAAAAAGCTGACATTTTGAAAGACTGGTGTAAAAAATAACCCCACCCTTAAGTGTGACTTAAAGACAGAAACCTACCTCTGATATTTATCTTTAATGAGTTACAATTATAATTAGTATCCTTATCTTTCTTGAAAGTTCTACAGAATTTGCAAAAAAGCCTTTGTTAGCATTCTTCTACTATTGTTTCTGTGTGGAATACGTCACCGGCTGTTAACAGGGAAAGTGCCAATGTCTTCGCAAATTCTATGGCATCCACAAATAATGGAAATTCAGTGACAAAATATACAGCTATCTATAATGCCACCTGTAGTTTATTGCTGATACATACATCGTATTTTCCAAGATTTGGCTTCTGTTTTCCTGCTAAAATTTTCAAGGCAGTTGATTTTCCAATACCATTGGTTCCAACCAATCCCAGTACTTCACCTGGACGAGGGATAGGCAGCCTGTACACAACAGCAATAACTTTGGATTATATTAATGCCATCAGACACCAACATTTGATGGTAAAGTAAATGTTACAACCTGTTTTCAGACTCTCTGATCATTTCCGCCTACTTTGTTAACTTGTCAGTATATAATTCAAATTAAATCAATAGTCCTTAAAAGTAGAAGATCACAGAAAGATTTAAGAGCAGTCTGTTCTTTAAACAGGAGCTCTGTAAAATGAACACTCAAGTTTAATTAAATTATAAGACTTTTTAATAGGAAAAAAGTAATTAACATTCAAAATGAAGCTATTGAAGTAATAACCAAGAACACCTTGATGTGCCCTATGTTTAGACTATCAAAAACTTGAATGTTTTGTCTCTTTTATGTTGATCTGAAAAATAAAATACCTGTGAAGTTTGAAGGCATTGGCACAATATCTATGTGTTGTTTCTTTCTCCAGGTTGCTAGGTAAGTTAACAATTGACAAGGCTCCAAAAGGACATTTCTGTAATTGAAATAAATTTATAGATTACTGGTACACACAAACAATTTATTAACAAAATTCTATGTTCTGCACTGCACCCAGCTGTGGATTTAAATATTTTTAAAAGAACTTTTAGCAAATTACTTCCCTTTCATTTAGACAGTCAACTTTCCAAAGAAGTTCTACACCACATTTTTCAAATAAATAGTTTATTTGAAACTATCAGTCTACATTACAAATAAGGCATGCTGCATATATTCTCTAGCTCTTTTACAAGAACATCCTTCTACTGCTAGGTGTCTACAGCCACAAACAACCCCTAACAAAACCAAAGCCACAAACAAAAAGTTAGAACCCACACCCTGCAACCCAACCAGGTTCACGAAACTGACACAGTACTTCACTTTCTATGAACAGTAACAATTAACAAGGTCTCATTATTCAGGGAAACAAAATTGCTTTTTGACGTTACAGTATGCAGTACTAAATACAACAGCAAAATAAGGAAACTGTATCACTTTAAAAAGAGCGGTCTTAACTTTTACCTTGATGCATATACCGCAACCAATACAAAGTGTTTCTGAGATCCATGCTATTTTGCTCTGTGATGTGACTTCTATGCAGAGTTTTCCTGGTGAAAAACAGTAAGATTAACTCAAGAAAGTTTCTGATGAATCAGAATTCCTGCCAGTACTATTAAATTCCAGAGAAACATGTAACTGGTTAATGTTCACTGAAACTTCAGATCATCCAAAGACCTGAAGAGTGGCATTACTACTATGAATTGTTCATGCTTTCAAGTGATACTTCAAAGGCTTTATGAAACAAAGCATGAACGATAAACAAAACCCCAGCAATTATAAAAAACCTAGTTCCTTCTAGTAGAACATTATTTAAAAATTCTTGAACTGCTTAAATACTTCGTTAAATCACATCTCTTACCCATTCGAACCACAGGACAACTCTTCTTGCATTCCTGACGGCATTTCTTTGGCTTACACTTGTCATGGTTGACAATAGCAATTCTTGTTAATTTGTCTGCCATAATGCACAATTTTGGGTTAAACACCAATTATGAAGAGTAGTGGGAATCTTCCAGATCTTAAGGAAAAAAAATTCCAAACGATACCATAATTACTGACAGCACAGAGAAGAACACACATATCTGAAGTTATTACTAGCAGAGTTCAGAGATGAAAAAAAGAAAATGATTTGATTTTTCCCTCTCTTTTAAGCAAACAGGGCAAAATCTCAGACACCAGTAGTAAGGGTACTGATGTGTAAATAATGGCACATATCTTTGACATCAGCTTTCCATTCCATTACTGTTTCTCTGCTGTAAAAATAAAACTGTGATTATATCTGAGAATGTATTTGTTTCCAAGAAAAGCATGTCATAGTAAGAACAGAAGAATGTATACTGCTACAAATTCCAGTTTCACAAGCTGCCTTGTGTAAAGTAACCTTGCTCATGCTACAGTGTCTGGTAAAGTCAAGTTGTGACTGCAACTAGTCCAAGAATCTGATTATAGTATTTTTCAATCTGTATGCCAATATTCTATATTAAATGATTAAAATACTGTAAAATTTAAACCGGCTTTCAAAGTGAAGATTTGTAGTTGCATATAGAAAAGTAATCCAGGCAATGTGAACTGACATATATGATGACGTTTGATTCTTTTATCTTGAGCTCCATTAGTATTTGAATAACTACACTTACATTCCACATTTCCTAACATGGCACCAATAACTATAATATATTCCAATAAAAATAAGCAAGATTCTTCATAAAATTACTTTACTTTTAGAACAGAAAGGTCTTGGAGCACTAGACTAAACATTCTTGAAATAAAAAATTAATGCCCTTGAAGTGAAATCACTACTTGTATTCCTCTGCATAACTGTCTCTTCTCTTGCTTAGATATTTATAATGCCCATTGACAAGCACTGGACTGTACTGGGAATTTATGTCAACAATTGCAGCAGAAGGGAGGGAAGGACGAAGTATTTTACATTTAAGTCTTGATTAAAGAAAAAGGTGGAATGTATTTAAAAGTGCATTTATATTCACACAAAATACTGAGAATAACAATAATAATGACTTTATCTTCCTATGAGCAACACACGCCTAAGGACAACTCCCTCCGCTTGCTCCTGCTCCAGCACAACAAAGCCCACGGAATTATGAGGCGCTCGGAAGTTTACAAGAGATTACAAATGACAAACAGATTATTTATTCTTTTTAGGTCTAAAGAAAGACCATAAATGAAGTACAAAGCATTTCCAGTTCAGCACTGCTAAATAAAGTGCTGGCAGCCCTACAGATGATGCCAATTCAAAAACATTTCAATTCAATGCAGTATGTATCAGTAGTTCAAAGATGTAACTGGGAAGGAGTCTTGAAATACTTCAGGTTTCCACATGGCCCACACATGCTCTTCCTTCCAAGAAAAGGATTCCAACCTTTCTTATTAAAGAAAGCATTTCCTGCTGGATGTCCAGTTCATCTTTGCTACACCAAACTAAAGTATCCTGCAGTGGTTTAGAGACTATCTACTACATATGGCTATTATATGAAGAAAGGTTGTGACTTCCAATCTCCTGAAAGAAGCAAGAATAAAATAGGTGCATGGCACATTTATCACATTAAAACTCCATCCTTCCCTAAACAGTGAATTTTAGATGGAAGGAATCCTATAGATACTACTGTAATATGAAAGAAAGGAAGAGACTGGCATCCAACAGGAAGCAAAGGTCAGAAATGAAGAGGTTATTGTATCTTTAAATCCATTGTTACCATAATTATGAATATTTTAAGTAGCTCCTTTTGAAGGTGGTAGTCTTATTCCTCTTTTCAATTTCCACAGAGTTTTTCAATCAATGTCTAAAGATATTCTTCATCAGATATAAATGAATGTAATTATTAGTCACGCTGCCAACCTTATTGTGGCACTTTCTACTTGTAACATTTTTTCCTTCAATCTTTCAACATTTCCTAAGCCAAAGTGTCCTAATAACATAGTTGATGTTTTCAAGTAAATGATTAAATATTTTAAAAAATATATTTTTAAAAGTGATTTTACAGTTCTGTACCGTCAGACCAGATCAACAAAGTAGGGCTGAACATCGCAATTACATCCATAGACCAGGCCAACAGGAACGGAATAATGGGTTTGCAATTCTCACTTTAATACATTTTTCTTACATAAGACGACAAGAAACTGGAAGTCTTATCCTTAAAAACTATAAGGATGTTTGAGTCAGGGTAAGTTTCTAGGCTAGATACTGGATTTTGTCAGTGCTTCAAATAAAGACACATTCTTTGGGAATATATCCCTCTGCTTTTCAGAAAAGTCCTGTTGTTTGCAGCGCATGGAGTATTTGGGGTTGAATCACTCGCTCTCCCTTTGGTTTTCCAAGGCAAGTGCCCAATCCTGGTCCGCCCTTCCCCCAAAAACGCCTTTGCGGCTGAGTACTCTGAGCAGCCAGACCACACTGCCTATCTTTCTGGCAGGGCTCTCCCTGCTAGTTATCTTAGCTCTAACTAGCACGTAAACTATTTCTATGAGTTACAAAAGCAAGACAAAGACAAAGCTGCCACACTTCAGGAGCTTACCTCCGCTATCCAACCTCCCAAACCTCTGGTTCGAGGTTACCGCCCAAGCGGTACAGACAGCAGACCAGACAAACCCTCCCCTCAGCCACCCACCATCCCAGCCTGGTGTTTAGCTTAAAGCACCAAAGCAGGAGAATGGGATAGGGGTTGCTCTAAAAGACCAAGTCAAATACGGCTTGAAACAACTGGTTTTTGCCACCTACCTCCTCAAGCTTTCCACTCAGTCTCAGTGGGATAATTAGACTGAAGTTTACGCTACCTTTTACCCATTGCTGAATCAGATCATGGTTGGTAAGTAATAAAACAGCCTAAGCTTATTTTTTCCCTCTTCTAACTTATTTATAAAGGAAAAAGCCCATTTTTAGTGAACAGGTTTGAAGGGGCCACAGAAGCAAGTACACCAAGCACTCAAAGTACTCGGGGAAGGGACTACAACTAATGACCCAGCATGGAGACATACACTCATGCCTCCCTGCTCCCATCTACAAGACGGAAATGTCAGTTTATCCAAAACTCTCCAGTGGTCTTATTCAATTTTCAGAAAAAAAATAAATACTTGTGACTTCTGTCACTTCGGCAATATTTCCAGGACTGTCCTGAAGTCTACGATGATAATTGTCCACCAGAAAAAACCAGTAATTTCTACTTAGAACTGACAGTTTAGAGCAAATTAAACAACACTGTCCAAAACCAGACAGAACTCAAGTTACGTATTTATATGCAGTTACTTTGCTGGCATTTAACATACCGAACAGGATCTACTGACTTCAAGGTGCAGACAGCAGAACTCTCAATACACTGAACACAGGCCAGCAACACATAGAATATGCATATGCTACAATACAGCATAGCAGTAGTTAAGTGTAGTCAGCAGTTTAAGGGCAGGAGAAACTGGTATTCAGAAGCTGTATTTCTCCTTTCCAAATCAAGAAGAACAGGACAAAAACCAAAGTACCAAAACATTAATTTTTTTATTAACTACAAGAGTAAAATGTTATTTTTGAATTAGTGACTTATGATAGAGTGACACCAGAAAATCTTTCCAGAACAACAGACTGATGACACAGATGAAAGAATGAGAAGGAATAAGAACTGCTAGCAAATAAAATAAAATTAAAAAAACCTAAAAAACTACAGTAGCACTGAAGCCAAAAGCTGCCCATTAAGTCCAATTATGACACTTAATACAAACATTAAAGCATGTCTAAAAATAAGACACAAAACATGTTGTCACAAGTATTTTAAGTCAGCTTTCTTAGGCTTTCTGACACAACTGCTGCTCCTTCTGACAAACCAGAATAAATTAAAAAAAAAAAAAGCACATAAGAAGACCTTGCTACCCGTCACAAAAGGCAACAGTAATATACAATCTGTAGAGCAAATGCGACGTACTTGCATTAAGAATATTTATTACTTTCACAGGCTTTAGAGTTATATTAGAATTTACTAAGTCAAGTCAATTATGACCAAGAAGGACTTGTAATTGCATTGAATTATTTAGACTTAAACAAAGAAGCATTAAAAGAGAAAAGTAGACGAAGACTGAAACATAACCAGAGACAATTCAACTAAATGATGTGAAGGCAAGATCTGAGTTCAGAATTGAGCCATACCTTAGTTAATTTGCAGAAAAACAGTTAACATTTTATTAAATTACATTGCATCAGATCTCAAAGGTAAATGCTGTGGAATGAACTGAGGATGAGCAGCATTTCCACTTTTACTCTGAAAAGAATTAACCTCAAGAATTATCTCTCAATCCATTGCTAAGGGACTACATACGGTCAACTCCATAACAAGAAAATTCAGAACTAGAATACTCAAAGAAAATTTAAATGAAAGACAAAGGGCAGATTTTCAAACTGCGTACAGGAGATCACTACATTTCTAAGTGTCAAAGCAGAAATAGTTGTAAATGCTACAGGCACAAAGAAAATCTACTAAGAATTAAGAACCAGCCTCTGCTTAAGGTTTTGACATTTGAGAAACCGAGGCAACATCCAGTAAGTTTAAGCAAGCCCCGAACCTCCTCGCTGTACTTAACTCATTATGTTACTCATGAGGCACAACATGAATATGAAAATAAATACGTTAACGTGAAAAGCATATGGTCAAATATACTGACGCAGCATAACGAGCGGGTGTGTTTTGCTGGTGCTGCACAGCGTTAATCACCACTCAGGCTTCAGTATTTCCCTTCAACGTGAAGAAAAACGCATGAGAATAAACCCATAAATCAGCAACCTACCGCACGAAAGTTACAGAGGCACCTGACGGCCACTGGCTTAGGACTGGAGCTTAGGGAAGCAGACCACAGGAACGACTCACAACTGGAAAACGGCCGCGGAAAGCCGCCGGTGAAGCCGCCGAGCGCACCGCCGGGGGGGCAGGGCCGCGCTGCGGCTGGCAAGCGCTGCCGG
>JAVJGI010000001.1:13857237-13877586 GCA_035590275.1 Ibycter americanus | reverse complement strand
GGGGGGGGGGGGGGGGGGGGGGGGGGGGGGGGGGGGGGGGGCGGGGGGGGGGGGGGGGGGGGGGGCGCGTCTTCTCCCGCGTCTCGCCTCCAGGTGTCAGGGCAGCCGCGGGAGCTGTCGCCGTGCCCGGGCACAAGCGAAGCCCCGCTGGCTCGGGTGAGGGGCTGGGGGCTGCGTAACCGGGTACCTCCTCCGGGTTCCTCCCTCAGTGCGCTGCACTGACTCCCCCCAGCTGGGAGAGGAGAGCATGATCTGGTGATTAAGCACAGCCGATGTATTTCGTGAGTAGGTGTTGTTGATTTATTTCTAGTACTTAAGTGTTTTGTAGGCTCGGGGGACGCGGCCACAGTGCAGTGTTGTAAAGCTAATTAATGGTACTTAAAATCGCAATTGGAAGCCCTATAAAGAAGTCGTAGGGGGAAGGCTACCAAGGAGCTTGAGTGAAAGCAGCTTGGTTTGTCAAACTGACTTCATCTTCTGGTTACTGTGTTTTTCGAACACTGCTTTCGCTTGCATAAGCACTTGTAAAGAAATGCTTGCATTCTTTACAGAACAGCTTATGTCCCTACTAGGTACCTTTAGAAGTCTGGGCTTGTACAAATATACATTTGTCAAACATGTATTTATTTAGATTGATTAGGGATGCATGTTTAAAACTGGTAATGTACTTCTCTTGTGCAGTTGCTCTCATTACCTTATTTTTAGTGAAATGTATTTGTTTGTGACAGTGAAGGACTTAAGGTAATTTTCACTAATAGGCTTAAAGCAATGTACTGAAGGCAGAGTAAAAGTAATAATGTTTAAAATTGTATTGAGAGAATAATATGAGAGATCAAATGTACAGGTGAGCTAGTTATTGAAATAGGTTGCTACTGAACGCACAGTATAATTGTTAAATATTAATTAAATCTTAGTAATTTGGATGTTCAACATTACTGTTTAATCTTCCACCTGAATAAAAACCAGGAAGCATAGTAAGAGACTAATTTTCAGGTATATCTTGAGATCTTTAAAAGCTTTAAACCAACAAGGGACCATCCAAAGAAAATCAGAGCAGGGAAAAGAGCTTGTGAGGTAAAATGAGTAATGCAAGTATGAAAATCAGGGAATCTAAGGTATGAAATCCCCTTCTGTTAAAAACAACAGGAAAAGCAGTCTTATAAATCATGGATGTTGCAAAAGTGCTGTAATGGTCAGTGCAACCTTTGTTCAGTTTTGCTAGAGAAGTTTTAATCAGATAATTGCTAAAACTGAATGAAGTATGAGGGCAATGCAGTCAGTAATAATTAAAAAAGAGCAAAGCTAGCTGAGCTTTGATCCCCTGAAAAATTCTGGGGAGGTGGCTTGGGAGGAGAATTTGCTGGTAAGTAGAAGACAATTAAAAACAATGTGCAAACAGAAAACGAACTAGTTTGGTTTAAGAACAGTCTGGATCAAACTTTTTTTGGCAATAACCAATGCAGTTAATGAGGAAGGAATATAAGGGGTTTGTCTTGCATTTTACAGGGTTTCTGCTATTCTCTGGGTCACCGTTAAAAGCAAGCTACTGAAATGTGGTCTAAAAATAATGTTTTTGAGGCCTTCTACAGCTGGTTGAAAAATTGCTTTTTGAAGCTGACTTGTAAATAATTCACTTCTAAACAGGAGTGTCACTGGATGTCCTCCTGGCGAGTTCTGCTTTGAATGTATTTTCATTGTTTTCTGTAAAGGTGAACACGAAATAGATATGTTGCTGAGTTGGAAGGATTGTAAGCATTGTACAGCTCAGAGTCAGAACTCAAAATGATCTTGACAAGATTGATAGCAGATTGGAAATCGGTGTAATTAAGCTCAGTTAACAGGAACGGAGGGAGGAAGTGAACAAAGGGAGGAAAAATCAAAGGCATGATTAGTGGTAAGGGTATTACTGAACAGCAAACCATATCCCAAAAAAGTATTTGAGTGCTGCAGTGTATAGGAAATCAAATATTAATCAATAATATAATGTCCTTTCAACTAGACAGATGTTATTTTGGTATGTTAACATGTGTGATTAAAGACGAGGAAAGTGATTGCTCTGCTCTAAGGGCCTTAGCTGAAGTGGTATGGCTATTTTTTTAACCATAGTATGCAGATCTCTAGACTCTGCAAGAATATTAGATTTGTAAAACTGGGTTTGAGGGAACCTTGAAAGGCATGGGCACACTAGTGAAGAAGAAACTAAGCAAATTGATGAGCGCCCTCACATCTGTAAAAGGGTTGCTATGTAAAGGCTAGTGATTATTTAGTCTTAGAGTTCTCTGTGGAGCAAGAGAAAAAATAATGCTTGTTTTTAGAAGGTAATACTTGGATTGGGTGTTAAAGCAAAACATTTGGCTTTTAGGCTGACAGAAACACTGAAGCTGGCATCTGTTGAGGACGGTCTGGTCTCTCACAGGTCCTTACAGGTGTGTGTTTAAACAGTTCTGTGCGCACTAACATGGTGGAATTAGAAATTTTAGTTGAAAACTGCTTTGGAATCTGCAAAAGCTTCCTTGAGCCTGGATTTTTATGGAGCTTTAATAGGAAAGGACCACGATGTATCATTCTCTATCTCCTCTTCAGTGTGTTGTGGAAGAGCATGTGTGTGCTTAGTGAAGGCTTTGCTTTTAGGTAAGGACTTTTTAAAAAAAGTGTCTTCCACTGGTGTACTGAGAATGACCTGTCTGTCTTGATTGTGAAACGTAGACTGTTGAACTGTTTAAATCCATTCCACTCTGTTTATAAACTGTATGTTTGTTAAAACATTTTTAATGGCTGCTACTTCACAGGGGTGTTCTCTAAAAAAGAGCAAACTTCTTTAAGGAAGATGCTGAGGGACAAAGAGTTGGAAGGGGAGGGGCAGAGAAGAGCTTAGCCCCCACCTTGTCTTGATCAAAGGATGTGCATGCCATATAGTGGAAAGTGGCAAAATGAAAGTGTGCTGTTGAGCATGTCATTGAGACATATATATTAATGTTGTTCATGCGTAAAGCAGCCTATTAATGATTTTTTGGAATAACTGAATTGGAAAATTGGAGATGCTTCCAGCCAATGGTTCTATAGATGCAGTGTGTCTTTCCATTTTTCACCACATGTCAAGGAGAAGGGCTTCTAGACAGATTACTTACTTTTACACAGCCTAAAAAAAATAAGGATTCTCATTCCATTATCTCCTTGGGCTAAGAAAATGTTTGGGTTTGGTTTATTTTATTTGTGACTTAAATTGCTTTTAGTGTTAAGTATTTGTGTCTTGTGCAAAGTGAGGTACTTGTACTTCTGCTAGTAAAATGTCAAAAAGTCTTACTTCAGTGAGCTGACTTGTTGCAGTATTATTTTTCCTTAGTACTTCTGTGAAGTAAAAAGCTTTCTGCTCTTAATATTCTTAAGAGTATTGGGAACCTTCAGCAAAGCTATCCGGAATGTATTGTTACTAACTACGCTGGTTAAACAGAAGTTCTGTCATGAAAAGCTGACTTGATTAGTTCAATTCATTAGTTCAAACATAAAAGACTTCGAGTTTTTCACATTACTAGTGCACAATTTGTGGTTGACTTATTTGTCAGCAGTGATTTGGAGTTGAAATCTGGATCTTGAGCAGCTTTGCATGTTAGATAGAAGGAAACAGGCTCAGTTTAAGATAGTAAAACTTGGATGGTGTTTCTTGCTGTATATTTCAGACCCTCAAAATGTGTGTCTCAAACTTTTGTGAACTGGTACAATACAAATCTTGGCAGTGTTATTTAGAACTTCCCTGTGTATGCTGAAGCTTATAAGACATTTCAACATAATTGTCTTAAGGGAATCTGCATACTTGAAAATTCTAGAAATTTTTCAAAAAAAGCATGCGTAATCAACTTTCTGAGATAATCTAAGTGTAAAATGTACTTTCTGTGATTTACGTAGTTTTGGTGGGTGGGATGTCTTGCATACACCTTATGTCTTAAGGTTGGGGTTTTTCAGTAATCTGACAACAGCTATTTCTAGGAATGAAGATGTGGCTATCAGACTTGGAGGTTTTTGTCATTTTTCTCTTGAAGTCAAAATAATAAAGGAGTGCGGAGACTTGCTGGTGCTGATATTCAAGAGATAATTTGTATCAAATGAATAATTTAGCTTTACCTTGTGAAGTTGAATTTTCTATGTGTATTTTTAGAGACGTTAAGAACAGCACTATTGGTTTCTATATAAATCTGAGAATTAAAATGAATCCAACTCAACCTCTCATAGTTGATTTATTGTCACAAAAGTAATAAAATAGCACAGTTTGGCCTAGTAGGTGATTTGAGCTTTAAAACTAGTAAGTCTGGGAAAAGTCTCCCCAATGTTTAATAAACATACTTTGAATTGTGGTGTAGGATGGGGGTTGGACTAGATGATTTTTTGAAGGTCTCTTCTGTGAATCCAAACTATTCTGAAAATTTTTGTTTTCAGGTAGCTGTGAACTACGTGTTTTGTAACTTTTTCTGAAATTGTTTTACATTTTTAGAAGATTAAAATGCCTTTGTCACTTTATTATTAAAGTTGTTGTCAATGAACTTAAAGTTGTACTAACAGCAACCAGAGTAAGTTACTTTCTGTTCTAGAGATACAGAGTGTATACGATGTAGCCAAATCAGTAGAGAACAGCTACATTTTAAAGAGCCTATTGTAAATATCTGATAAAAGTTTTTAAACAAAGAATGTAATATTTAAATGCAGTGACTAGGGAAGCTTTCTGTGCTAGTGTCTTGTTATAGGATTGACTAAATTAATTGCCTGTCTAATTTTAATAGCTTAATTTTTTTTAACAACTTCTCTGCATGGGCAGGGACTTTAAAACATCTTGTTGCATGAAGTTTTTTGATTGGATGGCATTAGGATTAGTATATCTGTGAAGTATGTGAATATATATGTGATATCTGTGGAATTATGTGTAGTGTTCAACGCACTTTTTTGAGAGGATGGTGTTTGAGCTGGACTTTGTGGCTTTTTGTGACACTTGCTGTTGTCAGTACTTAAATTTTACTGTACATGTTACTATTTCTTCAGATTTTTTTTTATGCTAGTCAGGGCTGCAGTCTTGTATATGAGAAGGCAGCAAAAAAAACCCCAAACCTGGAAGTCTGTCTCAAGTCTGTTTGCACAACAAAAACAAACAAAAAACCAACTTAGCCAAGGCCCAATGGAAAGTGTTTGGTATGGACAGGGGTGTACACTACAGAATTCAGATTTCCTGTGACAGATGAGTTTTTAGCTGTAGTGTTGCTGTTACATAGAAAATCTTGTTTCTGCCTTGTATCAGTTCTGTAGTGGGTAAGGTCTGGATCCTGTGGACACCAGCCTAGCTCAGTACTTCATTTGCTGTCTAGGCAGGAAGACATTTTCTGAGAATAACAGAGCATAATATGATGTTATGTATGTAAGCAAAGGATTAGATGTTAACTCTTGATTTCCTGGCTCTTGAGTGCTTTACATGAAATTTTAAACTTTAGTGTAGTTCCTTGCATGGAACTTATGTTTCTTTTGGAATCTTTTTTCTTTTTTAAAAGTCTTTTAAGCTACTTGCTAGGGAGTAGTAAGGTGCTCCATTCTATGTGAAACCCAACGTGATTATGTTGTCGTACACGTAGCAGTAGTCTAGGTGTTGAGACTGAATGTGATAACTTGAGCAGTGCAGGTCACAGATTAACGATTCCAGATGAAGTTGTTAAGGAAATAGCCCACGGGTAAATGTGTTGATGATCAATCCCTACCAAATTAGACACTATTCAATTTGTTTGAACTCTAATTTCCTGTTCTTAAGGAGAAGTATCTCCAGGAGGACAGGTTTGCTTTAGCTTCTGATTAGGCTTCTAAACTTGCAGGTTAAGAAAACTCTTTAAGTCTACGTGGAGGGGAAATGAAGTTGTATTGCTAGCCTTTAAATCAACAAGGTCTGTTTTAATTTCTTAAAAACAAACAAAATGGTAAAAAAAACCCACCCAACCCTGAAACCCTGACTAACTCTGTGTGTATGTATTAGAATGTACAATATGTCTCTTATGATTGTTACAAGTGTGTATTGAATTTTTAAGGACACAAAATTGAGATGTATGTAGAACCTTTTATTTTAAGACATTTTTTTTACTTACATATTATTTTGTTATCTATATAAATAAAAGGTTCTACAGTCATGCAAAAATGTATATGTATACATGTATAAAGCACATACTCTGAAGACTATATGTAAGTGTGAGGCCAAAGAATTAAAGTGTCTATATGAATGAACACAACCCCTTAATTTTCCCATCAAGCTAAAAATGTATCAACTAACTCATTGTTTTCTTTTACTAGAAATGACTACCCCAAACAAGACACCACCTGGTGCTGATCCAAAGCAGTTAGAGAGGACTGGTACTGTTAGAGAAATAGGCTCACAAGCAGTTTGGTCTCTTTCATCCTGTAAGCCAGGTAAAAGCACAACAAATAATGTAAAAAGCTGAATGTACATTTTTCTTATTAGAATATGTAGTGGTTTATGTTTTTATAAGAAAACATATGTACAGAGTGTAGCAGTAAAACTGCTGGTAGTATAAGGGTAGCCACTTGTTATGGTTTAACTCTGGCCAGTGACTAAGCACCATGCAGCCACTCACTCCCCTCACAATGGGATGGGGGAGAGGATCAGAAGAGTAAAAGTGAGAAAACTCGTGGGTTGAGGTAAAGACAGTTCTGATAGGTAAAGCAAAAGCTGCACATGCAAGGAGAGCAAAACAAGGAATTGATTCACTACTTCCCATCAGCAGGCAGGTGTTCAGCCATCTCTAGGAAAGCAGGGCTCCATCATGTGTAATGGTTACGTGGGAAGACGAACACCATAATGCCAAATGTCCCTCCCTTCCTACTTCTTCCCCCAGCTTTACATACTCGGTATGACGTCCCGTGGTATGGAATATCCCTTTGGCTAGTTTGGGTCACATGTCCTGGCTGTGCCCCCTCCCAGTTTCCTATGTCCCTCCAGCCCTCTCGCTGACAGGCCCCAAGAAACTGAAAAGTCCTTGACTTAGTATAAACAGTATCCAGCAACAACTAAAACCAATGGTGTGCTATCAACATTGTTCTTACACCAAATCCAAAACACAGCACTGGACTAGCTGCTAAGAAGAAAACTAACTCTGTCCCAGCTGAAACCAGGACACCACTATGAAGGATTTGTGCCTAGTCTATATTTGATGCAATATGAAAGTGATAATTACATCAGAAATATCCTACAAAGAGGAAATATCTCATATTAACGAAATGGATCTTTTACTGATTTTATACTAACTTAGTTTTTTTACTTGCACAGTGAACAAACAAAACCATGTGAGCAGAAACGTACCCAGCACTGTGTAATTGTTTCTATGCTTTGGCATTTTGCTTGGGTATCTTCAATATGTAACTTAGAAAAACCATGCAGCTGGATGACCTAAACGTTCTGTCTGAACTTCATGTGGGATTGGCTATTATGGTGTAGCTCCCTAAAATCCTGCAAGTAAAATGGAACTATTGTAAATGATCTTGAGGTGCAGTTAATGATAGCTTATATCTGCTCAAAACACCTGAAAATCTGTGTGCTTTTTGTCTGAGGTAGTTGAGTTGCTATTTCAGAAATATCTGCTGGGAACTAATCTGGTATCTTGCTGCAGCCTACAGTCAGTGATCTCTTTATGTCACAATATTGAGCTCATGCTGAATGGCTTTGGTCTGATGTTCTGGTGTCCTGGAGAAAAATATTATGGTTTAGTTGCTTCAGAGTGAAGACAATTTTTTGTAGCAGATTAAACTTCAACTGCTGAATCAAAACTGCAGCTAGTGTGGGCAAACAAAAGCATGTGATTACTAAAAAAAAGTGAGGGAAAAGAAAACTAAAGATTTGGAGTTGTTTCTTTTAATGTGGCAGCATTAGCTTTCAGGAATACTGTTTCTGGCATCTGTTTCTTGTTCTAGCCACCAGCTTGAAAAGGTAAAAATATTTCAGGAGACTATTTGAAAAGAAAATGTTATATTTGGCTAAAATTTTATAATAAACAAATGGTCTCTGATAACAATTTTCCTTTAGTTCAGCAGTTAGATTATAGAATATGTGGAAAAGCCTAACCATTAGGTATTGTTCTTGCAATTGGTATGAATTACTACTGAACTATTTGAAATTCCAGGACATGTTGAATGATTTCAAACCCCACAGACTTCAGCAAGAGATAAGAATGTAAAGACACTCAAGTAATGAGCTTTGACAGATTCCCACATTTCAGTTTTGGTCACAAAACCATAGGCAAAACTCAGATATCTAGAAATATTTCCTTATGTTACAACTGAGGATACACCCTTTGGTTTGTAATAGCTGAGGAAAAGTTGTGTCTGTGGTGCCTGCATCACAGAAATGGGATATTCAAGACTATCACATTTTCTTTTTCATAGGATTTGGAGTGGATCAGTTACGAGATGATAATCTAGAAACTTACTGGCAGTCAGATGGATCACAGCCTCATTTGGTGAACATCCAATTTAGGTATTAAAAATGACTTTATATGGGTTAGGGTGTTTTGTATAATTTTGTATTGATTACTGTTCACCAAGATAGGAATTTTGGAAGTGCAAGGACTCCTGGGTTAATCCTGGTACCCAAGTGGTAAGAGCCAGTTAGATAACATTTATAAAAATGAGGATTTCAAATGTTATGATTACTGAATACCTAAATAAGTAACAAAAAGGATCGTTCAATAGTATGTAATTTGTAACAGTTTCAGTTGCCTTCCTAAGGTGACATTTTTGTCCTGACTTTCTGTCTTTGAGTGTAATTTGAAGGGTAGTTTTGAGAAACCTTTTCTTGTTCTGTTCTGTGTCGGATGCTTTCAGTCCTTTTTCTTTAACCAGACTCTTAAGATGAGGTTAGAAGTTTGTGACCTTTTTCTTAATTTGCTTTCTGGAGAACTCTTTGGTATAGTAATAGAGCCCATATTTGATAAGCTAAACATGCTTCATCACATAGAAGTGCTTATTTGGCATCTTGGCCTTTTGTTGTATTTTTTGTTACACTGACACTTCTGAAGGCAGACAAAAGGGAGCAGTGAAAACTGTGTGCATAGCAATGTGGAAAAACACCTAGCTGCTTTAACAGTGGGGTTCTTATAAATCAGTAGACACACTTGTATTAAGTTTTAGAACATTTCAATCCTTAGTTATTACAAACTAGCAAAACCCCATCCTGAATATTTTCCTTTGTGATGCTTACATAGCTTTTTTGCTTCTTGCAGAAGAAAAACAACAGTGAAGACATTATGTATTTATGCAGACTACAAATCTGATGAAAGTTACACTCCAAGCAAAATCTCTGTCAGAGTAGGAAATAATTTTCATAATCTCCAGGAAATCCGGGTAGGTCAATGGTGCTTTGCTTACTGTCTTAAAATAGTCTTCTCTCATTAGGACATCTGATGTAGTAAAATTGTGTTTGGAAGTAAAATATGACATTGTGCTTGGAAGGGGGGAAATGGCTGGGTTTATTTTGATACTTGGTTTTAGTTTTTATCTTGCGAATTTACTAGGCTGATTTCTGTGGTTTTCTTCAGGGTCTGTTACCAACATGGTTCTATAACAGACTTGATATACCTGTAATGGAATAAGAGTGAGGTTTTCCAGAACAGGGCTGTTAAGAATGGTTAAATTCTGATCTGCAAGCTCTATGCATTGCATATATCAAAAGGGAAACTTAGCTTTTAAATACTTACATTTTTAGACTTAACTCGAATTCATGCCTTTTTTTATTTTCTGAATGGGTTGCTCAGCTACTGAGCCTCACTAGGAATCAGAATTTAAAACTACAGGTTTTAATTATGGCTGTGTATGGTGCATATATGTCTTTGGAGTCTGGATTTCATTTTTGGGAGGCTGCGTGTACTCTTACTAACTAGTAGCATCTGTCTCAAAGCTCACTTTGAGACCCTGGCAAAAAGAAACTGGGACACAAGGCCTAATAATGAGTTATCATCAGTTATGCAAAGGTTGCTTGTATTCCACTGGTTAGAGAATCTTCATATAAGTGAGAACCTGTTACATACTTGTTAATAGTTCTCTCTAGCCACTGCTGATGGTGAGAGCTAGCAGAATTGCAACACTCACTTTACCGTAATGATACACAAAGTATGCAAGATACCAATTTAAATGGCTAAGTCTAATGTAAATTGTGATCAGGTGTGTTCATAAATGATGTTTTACTTCTGAGTATCATTTCTAATCTTTTGCAGTGTTTTTTTTATACCAGACAGTCACTGAGATGTAGAAATTTTGGAAGGGATGCAGTGTTTTTGTTTTTAACAATATGATGCAAAATCCGATTTCCATTTCTGTAGATATGACATTTGATGCTTAAGACTTCAAATGGGACATAATTTGTAGTGTTTTGTGAATATTTTTATTTACGTAAGTGTAATAGTCAAAACTATTTTTTTTTCATGGTGACACTTCTAGCCAGAAAGTTTCTTTGATGGAATAACTGAGATCAGATTTGAGTTGCTGCAGCTGCTTAGTTTTGCTAGCCTTTTAGTAAGTGGTAAAAGCAGATCTAAAATAATCCATTATATTTGTAGAAGTTTACCTTGTAAACTACTCATGAGCGGATATCTTTGCTAATTATGAGTTACAGTAGCTTCATGTTTCAGACTGCTCTTCTTTGAAGCTCAGCAGCTACTGATACATTGGGAGGGTTTAACTTGCCTCTCTTATGGCAGGTATTACAGTAACAGAAGGATTAGGATGATGAGGAAAAGGGAGGTGCTAAATAGTGGTTTGAATTTTTACTTTTGGGATTTTTGTTCTCACTCTTTCAGTGTTTGAAGTCCCAGCAAGAGCAACTAAATGAGTAGATTTTAGATGCAGTGGGAATAGAAAGTGTAATAAACATGTATGCCTCTGTTAAGTATCTGTATACTGTCAATGATCCGTGATGTCTCAAATGTTGACCTATACGTTATCCTAAATCTTTTTTTTTTAATTAAATATTCTTTTGAAAGAAATGAATCATCACATTACTTTGACTATTCTGTCCTAATCTTCCTAATTGTAAGATAGCAATTTGGGAGTTGCACATTGTGTAACAGCAACAGCAGCTGATCTTTTCCTTGTGTTGGGCTATGGGTCTGTTTTCCGAGTGTCCACTAGATGTCATTGTTGTCTTTAATTAGCAGTTTGATTTTTGTGCTTGTCCATTCTTTCAATAACTACATTATCCTTTTATAATAATGTTTAGTACAGCATTATACATATAACTGCAATAACTTAAGGTTCTTATACAGTGTTAAACTTCCACTTTTGAGGATATATGTGTTGTTAAGGATCTATAGAAACAATAACATGTATAATAAGCATATTACACATTTTATTCTTATTATTCTGTTCAGTCTTAGGCAGTTTCTCAGGCAATATTTCTTTCGCTTTTTTCTTGCTAAACACAGGATTTTACACATAATTATTTAGTTTAAAAAGGCACTTCTAAATTAAACAAGTTACTAGTATCTTTTATAGTATATTAATATGACTGTAATATGTTGCACGAGAGCAGTCATTCTTATGCATACCACATGCTCATGCTTTTTTACTTCAAAACTGAGATGAAAATATGGTCAAGCTGCTTAATAATAAGATACAATACTTCAATGCTGTAAAATACTAGTGACTAACTTTGTCACCACTGTGATGTTAACTATGGATATCAATTTTCATATTTCCTAAACTGCTTGATACTCAGATTGTTTCTTAAATTTTTCTTCAGTCCTGAAACTTTCTCTTTTCTTCAGCTTCTCTGACACATAGGCAGGTTGTTAAAACAGTGTGAACTGTTATGAGCTCTTCAGAGAAATCTGCTTAATTATACAGTGATTCCATTGGCTTCAGGACTGATTAACTGGGTGGAAAATCCAGCTAAATGATTTTATACTTTTCCATGGATGCTTGCCCAGCTCATAGTGTCTAATGAAAGTCCTGTGATGTGGTTTTTTTTTTTTTGTAGTGGTCTAACTTTCAAAACAATGCAATGTGCTGTTAGGCTAGGTTTTATCACTAATATAAGATTAGTTTTAGTTTGTTGTCTAGTATGCAGGCATGTGCTTTTCGGAACCTAAAATGAAAATCTCTGAAGAAAAGTTTTGGTTGGTTTTTTCCCCTCTGAGAAACAAGTCATTTGTACCCCATTGTATGGGTGAGAATAGCTGTCATAATCTGACAGTATTATTCCCTTGCTTGGCTGAAGGAACTACAGTTAAGATGTGCGCAGTAAGCCGCCTCCTCCGACTTAAATCCCTTCTTATTACAGCTGTCAAGCTTGAAGAGCAAATACTTTCTCATTTCCAGTTTCAGAATTCCCCCACATAATGGTGCAAACAGTCTGGTTGGTAGTCCATGGAGGCACTTCTGGAACAGTCTCCAGACTCTTCAGTATGTGATTTAAGTTATTACACTTTCTCACAATATGAGAATAACCCACCACAAAGGACATGAGTGAAATCTGGGCTGCAAGAGATCTCTGGTGTCTTCAAATAATGCTCACCTGCTTGTTGCCTTTGAACCTTTCCAAGACATTTAGGTCATCAGCAGTTCATCTTGTCATGAAAAAATTAAGTGTTGTAATGCTAAGTGCAGGTAGGGTTTTGGGTTATAATCACCTAGTGGTTTCAATGGCATCTGCCGTCAGCCTATAACGTAGGGACTTTACACAGCAAAGCAAGACACCTGTAAGCTCTTGTGTTAGCCAGTTCTACCTCTTTGGATTTAAAAGACACTGGGAAAGTGTGGGTCAGACTTTCTGGAATTAGTTACTTATCACATTAGTTCACATCTGAGAAGCCACTGCTGTTTAATCTCCAAATGGAAGTTGCTTTAAGAGACAGAACCACTCCTGAAAGAGACTAAGTTTTCTACTGTGCCTTGTAGAGGACTTGACAACAGAATGTGGCGTACATGCCTTGGCTGTAACTAGGTAAGATGCAGCTAGACAGGTATAATTCCCTTCCTATTCCAGCAGGAGTTAATTCTTCCAGCACGCTTTTGGATTTCTCATGATTTTTGATTTGGAATAGGGCGTGTTTTTCATTTAGTTGTTTGTGTAGTTCAGAGAAACTGACAAGCTTTGTCATAGGAACAAACCATTGCTAGTGTATGGCATTGCTCTGTGTACTCTGTTTTTCAAATTACTTACAGGTAATAATACTCCACATGACAGATAAGATGTATTAAGGTTCAGGCCTAAAAGGAAATGATCAGAAATACCCCATTGAAGGGGGGAACAGGAAGCCTCTGGCTGGGAATGTGTGCTCCCTGTGCAGTAGGGCAAATATGCAGATAGCATCATGGCTCTGTGTAACCTAGGTAAGCAAGGTGTTTGCTCTTGGCTTTTTCAGAAGCCATTCAGTCTGAAGCAAGGCTGCTGGGACAGGGTAACTCCCCTGGTTAACAACCTTCATGGGCATGCTGTGCTCTACCACTAGGCAGCGAAGGATGGCCCTTAGGTAGGAAAAAAGACACTTTGTCACTGGAGGTCCTGTGTAGCAAACTTTGCATCAAAGAATGATACAAAGTATTAAATGTTGTTTTGGAAGAGCCCTGCTTCAACTCAGTTGCCCTATGCTTTTCTTCTGGAACAAAAGCCTACTTAACCTTTTCAACAAGACTCAGTTCTAAAGGTGATTTTGAAGATTCAGGTGAAAGCCCTATTATCTTAATACACCTTTCCTGGCAACAGTGTGAGTCCTTTGTTTCAGCTTTTTGTTGTCTTTTGTTGAATTGCTGTTGACTTTGTTTTCGGTTTGTTTTCTAGCCCTTTTGGTCTTGCCTGGTGTTTTGTAACCAGGTACTCCAGAGCTGTGGCAAGCACAGCAGTCTCCCTGGTGGCATGGTGTTGTGACCAAGCACCACGGACAGGGCCGCTTCTTCACTGTTTTTAAGAGATTCTGCACTAGAACAGGGAATTATCAACCAGAGGAATGACCAAACTGGGGAGCTTTTCTGAGAGGTAGTTAAGGAAGTCTGACCCAATTGTAATCTTTCTATTCCCATAGTGTCCAGTGACTGTAGCGAAGAGGCTGGACTTTCCTAGAAGTTTTCTGAAACTCTGCAGCTAGCCATCTCAACCTGTTTTCTGTATGTGGAGTAAACTTAGATACTGAGGAACAGTGAGGTGCTGACTTGTCACAGGACTGTTTGCAAGTTAATGAATCAAGAAAATGTACTGCTACTGAGCTTCTGATCAGACATCTCTAAGGTGCATTTTAAACTGTGTTCTTCTGAAGATGGAGTACTGAGTTGTTACTGCTTTATTTAGATTCCTGACTAGGCTTCAAGTACTTTGGTTAGAATCATAGAATCATTTAGGTTGGAAAAGACCTTTAAGATCATCAAGTCCAACCATTAACCCAAGACTGCCAAGTCCACCACTAAACCATGTCCCTAAGCACAGCATCTACACGTTTTTTTGAATGCTTCCAGGGATGGTGATTCCACCACTTCCTTGGGCAGCCTGTTCCAATACTTGACCATCCTTTCGGTGAAGAAATTTTTCCTAACATTCAATTGAAACCTCCCCTGGTGCAATTTGAGAAAATCATGCTGGTGTTCTTTCTTCCATATAAGAAAAGATGTATTTCTGACCCCTAATTATTCCTTGGGTTCAGAATGTCAATTAAAAATATTTAGTCTGCTTTCTGCAAAGTACACTTGGTATTAAGAAAAGACTGAGTAAGCTTTAGTTTTATAGAATTTCAAACTGTAGTCTGTCTTACCTGTCTCTAGGATGTTCTGCAGATTAGGTCATCACATAAGCTTGTTCATTTTGATTGTTATCTTGCTGTTATGCTAGTTGTGTATGGATTTAATTCATCAGAATGTAGATGGTACCTGTTCCTTACATCTAAAATTTGCCAGTACTGGAAATCTGCGAGCCAGGGGAGTAGAGTGATCCACTGGTATTGGTTATTAAGCCTTGTGATTGATGTCAAGGGTAGCAGTCAAGTTTAGGAAGCAGGGTGATTTCCATTTGATGCAATTTGTACTCCGCATTTCCACCTTCCAGGAGAGAGGATATTTTGTGAGTCACCAGCTGGGGTGTTCGTATGAACCCCTCTGTACAAAAGAAAGGCTAATTTAATGGCATAACGTCACTGTTCCCTGCTATCGTCATCATCAGTGTAGATGATATGACCTGCTCATTGTTTTTATGCTTAGGGAAATCAACTAATACACGCTTGGAACTGTGGAAATTATGAACAGGATCGCAGTTTTCCTGCATTTTGTACACCGGAATGAAAATACATTGGAATGGAGCTTACTATGCAATCATGAGAAATGCAGTTATTGAAATAGGCTTTTGTGCATGTGAGTTACATGTATACCACTAGTGAGATCCATATTAGATCCAGAAGAATTCTGGAAAATGGAAGGTTATTTTGGTCCACACATCACAAAATTGTTACACGTTATCTTACCTTGCTCTGAAATGCTGCTGAAATGTCTTCTGTTGGATCTTAGAGAAAAAAAAAGAGGAAAATTAAATATTGTTTTTTATGCTGTGGCGTGTGTTGCATGTGGAAAAATATTCTTGTTTTGTATCCCAGCATTCAAAAACAAATCTATGAAGGAAGCTTTTCTTGGTACAGAGGGACTCAATTAGGCAAGGGTGCATTAAAGAGGCCCTGTATTTTTGATACTGTCAGTCTTCTGAAGCAGAGGAAAAGCCATGTAAAAGAAAGTGGCAACAGCTCCTTGGAAGGCAGGAACTTGATGAAGTACAGAGCTTTCCTCAAGGGAACTCAAGTATATGGAGGCTAGGAACTGATCGAAGCACAAAGTTTTACATGTATGTAAAAGCCTTGCCTGGAATTATAACCTTTTTTATGATTGTTTGATATAAGTTCCACCATGGAAAAGGAATTAGAAAACATGTATGATTTTCCATGTAAAGTGAAAGAGCTTTTCTCTCTACTGCCAATGAGAAAAGACAAGATAACTTAATAATCAAATTGACTCTAACTTATGCTATGTAATACCTGTTTTGTGTAGGGAGTGTTTGGTTACATCATTTCACCTCTTCTCTGTGCACGAAGTTCTAGTAGGAGGATTTGAAGAGATTTTTATTTTACTTCTATCAAATATTTTTCTGGTATGGATGGCTTAAAACTTGAGATAAAAAAGCATGTTATCAATGCAGGGAAATTGTCATCCAATATAAGAGAATTTTTCATAAGTTTTAATGCAAGCCTCCACTAGTGTATTCTAATAACAATATTATCAACAAATTCCAGTCCTTTCTCTGGCAGACAGGAGGAGGTTGCAGATAGTGCTCTGTGTGGGAGAAGGAGAGCGCCAAATAATTGAACTGTTTATGTTAGTGTTTTTTCAAAAAGTAGGGTTAGAATTGTGGCCTTATAGCAAGTGTAGAATGGTAAAGGAAATAAAAAATTTAGATGAGTGTATTTTCCAACACTTTTGAAGTATGTAAGATGATAATACTGTTGTAGAATGGTAATAATATTAGTCATCTTGTAGGAAGGTTAAGTGATTTGTCGTCTATGCAGAACACTTATGCTATTGAACCAGTATGTCAAGTCAAAGTCCACTTTGAGTGCTGTCCAGTTTATACCTAACTGACTGAAACCTGTAATTGTGATCTTCATTGATACCAGATTGACAATGCTTGACATTCTTGTTCTGAGTTAGGTCTTTCTGGAATTGTCTGGTTTGCACTCGTAAAATTTCAGTCTACCTAAAAAAAAAAACAAAACCGAAACCACAAAACCAAGGTAAAGCATCATACACACTTTATATATAAAGTTCCTTCTTCAGTTAAGCCAAAATAAAGCACTCCCCCTTCCAGTCCCTAAAACCTGTTGTTCCTGTTTGTTCATCAGTTTGTTATACTGACTCAACTTTTCTTGGTAACGTTATTTGTTGTCAGTGGTGCTTTAATATTGATTAAATAGCTATTAAAGATTTAATATACTGTGTATACTTTTGTGGTGTTCACTAAGTTTATTACTTTGTGGAATCTGTATTTCCTTATTGATTTTCTCTGTGATTGTCTCCTGTACTACAGACTTCCCAGATGGTTTCAGTTGGCCTTTCAGTTTTTTTAGTATCTGTGTAATACCCAAAGTGGTAGAATACAGCCATGAAAGATTGCTGGTTTTCCATGGTAGTTTCTTACCTTCTTTATATCCCAGAAGGATTTGTTCATGGATGACTTGAATAATGAAGAGCAGTGTACTAATAGACTAGCACCTTTACCATTCCTAATTAGTAAAAAGGAAGAATCTCTTCTTTGCAAGAAGACTTTGTATGAAGGGTGAAGTGAGTTGCATGTATGTGTTGATGAAAGGTCTGTGAGACAAGGGTCTGTCACTTCTCTTCGCACATCTTGTCAGCGGCATGGCTGTGCTGCTGACCTACAAAAAATTCTAGTGAGTGCTGTGGAATAGTCCTCTTTTCTTTTTTTTTTTTTTTTTTTTTTAACAACAACTGCAGCTGATTTCCAACACCCCGCACACCCCCTTCTTGCTTTTGTGAAAGCATTTTATGTCGCCTTTAACCCTTAGTGCTACATATAGCATGTCTTTGTTTCTTTTAAACCATAGCTCTTTCTTTTTAATGCCCGGATAGATCAGAGATGCTGATCTGTCTGTCTTTGATAGCATTACCAAATTTTTGGAGCTCCTAGAGAGATCAGTCAAATGTCTGTGTTCTTTAGCTCCTAGGAATTGGTCCAAATATGTATATTTAGGTACAATAAATCATATATATTTAAAACAGTAGCCCCCCCCACCCTTCGCTTCCTGAAATTCAAGTTGTAATCAAACTTATGTGCTATCAGGCTGAGGGAAGAAAAGCATGTTTTTCTTTTACATGCCCAAAATGTAGTGAAAATCCCTGTGGACAGTCGTGTTTACAAGGGTAACTGTCTGCATTCAATTGTGGGTTATAAAAGTGCTTGCTTGAATAAATACACTGAGCTATCAGACAGAACAACCAATAGTTTGGTGGACTAATTGACCTTGTCAGTAGAATAGAAACACTTGCAAATAAAATTCCCATTGCCAGCAAAGTTGCAACTGAAAACCCCTGAAGAAACTGTGTATATCCTCTAACTATCTTGGAATGCAATGATTCAAGCAGCAGACATTGGGGGGGGGGGGCAGCGGGGAGGGTAGTAGTGGGGAATAATTAACTAAGAAAGTTTTATATACAAGCATTTTTCAGTGATCTCTTTTTGTAGTATGAGGCTACATGCATTCCCAAAATCATCAAGTAGTTCACTTCCCACATTCAGTTATGTTTTCTAACCATTGCTATTACTTTTACCATATTTCAGGTCCCCTTGTATTACTTGTTTTGCTGGTGTGCTTTTATTATAATGTGCTCCTTTCAGAAAAGGCAAAGATGTTTGTCTAATAACTACAGCATGTTGTAATGAGGGTGGAGTATGTTTGTCATTCTACAGCAATGGTTGACTTACATGGATGTCATGTCTATAACCATGCATGCTGTGGCAGTTTTATCTTTTTTAATATATTCAAATTGTATAACAATGGAAAACAATCACAGTAAATAACAGAGTATCTGGTCTTCCAATCAGATGGAACCATTTCTTACTTTAGCAGTGATGAGTCATGTATCTTCTTAAAAAAAGGAAAGTATTTTACTCCAGAAATGTCTTCACAAATGAATTGGTCATGTATCAGACATTTCCTTTTAAAAAGTTGGACAATGTCACACAGGTGGAAGTAGTATTTAGAAAAAAAAAGCAACAGTGGAAGACATAACAGGCTTCGCTGTGTGCTATAAAAACATGATTTTATTTTGGTTAGAAAACAAAACAGGAAAAATGGCATTTGGGGGGGGGAAAAAAAGTCTGAAAAACAGTCTAGTTAGCTGCTAAATAAACTTCAGAGATGAAGGTTTAAAAAAAGCACCAAGATTTGTAAAAGGCGGGGGATAGTGTATTTCACCTTAAGTAAGGGACAATGTGTAATAAGGGATTTCGTGGTTTTACAGCTCGGTGCATGTGTTTGAAAGCTGTTCTCTCAGCAACGTGGGTGGCAGGTTATGCTACCATATAACGTATTGTAGTTGGCTCTCCACACTTGTCAGGGTTAGCGTTCAACCATTCGGAAAATTTTCCCATTGTTCTATCATGTGAACCAAGGCTAGTGTTGAATTCCCAATAACCTTCTGCAGGAAAAAGAGGTTTAATTAGAAAGTTTGAAATTTGATTACTTCTGTTATTGTCTTAATGTACTTCTCTCTAATTTAGGTGCTTATCTGCAAATGCAATCAATTTTTGCTCAAAGATGAAAAATAAACTAAACACTGTACTGCAGTTGCTTCAACACTTTTAAAAGAAAACTTGTATACTCAATTCTGTCTTTCTTCAGCATTAACACTCTATTTCCATCTTAAACATGTTTGCTTTAGATGGATCATAGCTTTTGGCAGCTACTGCATTTTTAGCAAATAATACTGTTTCTAGTAAGAGTTGAAAAAAAAAAAAAAAAAAAACCAAAACTTTGTGTGAGGTCCTTGTAAACTGAACCTTGGGAACGTTATGTTATTTCTGTATTTTCCCTTTTGTGCTGCTTCTCTATTTGTGTCAGGGTTATAAATTACATCGCTTGAACTAGAGAATTAAAAACATTTTATTTTGTGATTCCTGTAATTTAAAAAGAGAATGTTTGTTTTATGTGTTGGAATTTTTTTGTTTGTTATTTTGTTTTTACCTGTTATTTCAGAGGCTGGCACACAGAGAAATAAGCAATTATGGTATTGAAATTCCATTGTGCCAGCACCTCCAGGGCATAATCCAAAAAAAACAGAAAAATCGCCTGCTGGGTTGTATGCAGTATGCTTCTGTGAACATCAGTGTCTGCTGTTCACACATCATTTTTTACTAAAAGTTCCTGTTGGAATAAAGGTTCTGTGTTTGGAGAGTGCACTGGGATATTTGTTGGTCAATGGTTTTTCAAAGTTTTTAGGGATTTCTAATTACAGTTTACCAATGTAGGCTCACGAGATATTTCTTTCAGATAATCATTAATGCTTCAGAAGCAAGAGAAAAAGGCAGAGATTTGGTTTTGGCAACATAAAAACCGTATCAAAAGTGAGCTTGATGTTCTTCCATTCTTTTAAGCGTTCTGCTTGAAGACTGAACATGGGAGTGAGGAATAAGGTGGGTGGGTGGAAGGGGAGGTGACAGCATCGTAGAAAGGACTCAAACACTTAGCATCTCTGCTTCAATATTTTAACCCCTTTCCTTCCTTACTCCTTCCCCTGCCGCCCCCCCGGCGGGGGGGGGGGGGGGGGGGGGGGGGGGGG
>JAVJGI010000001.1:13843472-13857227 GCA_035590275.1 Ibycter americanus | reverse complement strand
CCGGCCCCCGCCCCCCCCCCCCCCCCCCCCCCCCCTTTTAATGCAAATGTGTTGTCCAGTCGACATTTGAGAATACATGTGCATCCAGCATTACAGTTTGTACTGGATTTCAGCGTGCAGACTCATCCAGAATGCCTTCATGGTGCTTAATCAGATCACTCCCCTCAGTTGATTGGAATTCATTTTAACTGTAATTTACAAGATGTGTAATACTATTCACTTGCAAGCTGTAGTGTGTAGCAACATTTGTTTTCTCATTTGTTTTCAATCTCTCTGCACTTGGGCATATTGTTGGAGACTGGTAGGCAAACTGTTTAATGCAGGGACAGATGATTACAGTTTCTAGTCTTTTGCTAGATTCATAAAAGTTAAGAGAAAAGGAAATGATTCTAAACCAGATTATAAAGTTTAAGCTAGGTAAAGTGTGATAGTTCACCGTGATACTCAAGATAATTGTCTGTTTATTTGACTGAATAAACACTGCTAAAGTCCTTCTACTAGTATAATTGCCAGTGGCACATGATGTCAGTGTATGCCTGCAAGTATAGAAATTATGCTTTTGGTTATCTATCTAAAAAAAAAAAGTACAGGCTGACTTCACCCATAGGTTGTTTTTTTTGGTTCCTACCCCTCTGAAACTGCAGTTAAGATCATGTCGTGTGACCACGTAACTACATATGTGTACATGTGTGTCTTTTTCCTTCAGTGATGTAATTGCAGACGTGTATGTCTTTCATTTTTGCTGTTATCAGTATGGTAATGGGCTATTTCTTAAGTATAGGTTATCTTAATTTCCTTTTCGGATTAAAGCATAATGCTTTTCTGCCCAGGTGTGGTCGTCTGTTAAACAGCAAATTACTTATGAGTTTATATTACTGTTTTTATAACTTCTTGTGAACAAATGTGCTACAATCCATTGCAGAAATTAGGTCAACAGGTTGTTTGAGCACAGAATTGGATTTTTTTGATCACTGACAAGGGGAATGCCTGCAGTCTGAATTTCCATACAGTGTTAATTGCTGTAACAACATCATGCATCCCTTTTAGTTTTACTTGCTTGTAAAGATTTGAAGGAAAGCTTCTGGTAACAATTTTAATTGCATGTGTTCCCAAGGGTAAATTGCTGTGTGGATTGGCAGTTAGGTTTTTTTTCCTTGGATATTTGAAGAGGCTCCTGGTCACATAAGGTTTCAAGGTTTGAGCTAAGGAAAGCTGAAAACCTTTACCTTCTTTGTTTGCCTGCTGTATCATTTATGGGCTTTTGGGGAAGTGTCGGGGGAATGATGAATATTCTGGGAGGAATTCAGACACCTGACTTTGCCAGTCATTTAGCAGAGCAAGAAGATAGCTACCATTGAAGAAACTGGAACAAGGGACTCTAATGTCTAGTGAGTGGCATGTTAGGGAGGAGGTCCTGGAGAAGTGTTTTCTGGTATCAGCAGACCTGCACTTGAAAGGGAAATTATGTTTTCCTGTAGTAAAGGGGCCTGCATACCGAATGAAATCGTTAGAGGGCTGTTTATCTATCTCCTCTTCTTTTTCTTCCCCCCCTACCACATTCTACAGCCGTACTCTTTCCCCTGAAGTTCCCCAGACCTGAGAAATCCAAAGTTATCTGCTGTGGTTTTGGATCCCGTTATGTAAAAGAACACTGTAGGAGTCCAATACTGAATGCAAGTATCTTCCTTGAAAGATTTAAAACTGAGTTCTTTTGTGGCAAAGATGATAGTAAGATGTTGCTCATTCGCTCCTGCTTTTCTCTTTCTGGAGAGGTTGCTAGCCAGTTGGAAATAACTTGCAGTGGCATTTGGGCTATTTTTTTTCCACAAACTGTGAAGCAGGATTGGGAGGATAGTCAGTGCATTATAAATAGTCGGCTTTTATTTACCTGATTGTCCTCACAGACTTGATTGTGGAAAGTAATCCTGAGAGGGAGTACTAGATAATTCCAAACAGTGGGAAGTGCTAAGTACATGCAGAAAGGTCAAATCAAAGATTCTGATCCCTCTGGGTGCTACTACTGGCACACAATATTAAAGTCCTTCAAAGAGGAAAGCCAGCAGTTGACATCTAACCTGGGCTAAGCATAAAAGAAGATACAAAAGGAATAACTTTCTAGGATATCTAAGAACTAAGAAAGTCCTATGCTGTCATCTGACTTGGTGCACCACCACTTACTAACTTGCAGGCAACAGCAGCTGGGAATATCCCGTGACTATCTTAACCACTCTTAACAGTTTAGCAGTGGGGCGGGGGGAGGAAGTGGCCCCTGTGTAGAAGAAATTAGGAGCCAATTGGTCCACCACTTACTATTTTCTGGCCTATGTAGGGCTTCAATGTTTTAAGTATCTTTTGTTTGCGTCAGTGCAAATTCAATCAGATTTAACTAATTGTAGTAGGTATTGTCTTGTGGCAAAGTTATCAGGGGCTGCTACTAAGTAAGATTTTTAAGAACCAAAACAAAACTCCAAAACAAATCCATAAAATGCACTGGATGTGCCATGCTTTGTCAGGCCAGCACCAAAGCAAACAAGCAGAAATTTTCATAAATTCACAACTAGTATTAGCATGCATAAACAGTAGTAAGAATGTATTGTTCTGTATCTCTAACAGTGAAAAGATAAACTTTTTCTTCAGGTAAAAGTAGAGAAACAAATGCATTTCATATAGGTATACGAGGGGGTTTTAACATTACAATAATCTTTTTTTCATTGTTCCTGGAGCTTAACGCTTTGGTGGAAAACTGAGATTATTCCCAGTGTCATTAAGAAAGTAGTTATGGAAAGGTATGCTGTTCACATGAGAAGTTAAAGCAACCCTCAAGGATCAGAAGAAAATGCTACCTGGCAAGTGATAAATATCTAGAACAAATACAGGGTTCCTGAGCAAAAAATTTAGTTGCTTCAGAGCTATCGTGACAGTCCTCTCTAGAGTTAGGCCTTGCTCCCTTGATTGATCAAATGTTATTTTGATCAGGAATGATGTGTCTGCTAGGAGCTTTGAGACCTCTGCTAGACAGTGTCTATATTGTATTTTTTGCTAAGTTGTGGGTTTTTTTGTTTTGTGGGGTTTTTTTTGTGGGGTGGGTTGGAAATTGTATGTGGTTTTATCCTGTTCCTTATCTCAAGTAGTGCATGAAATTGTTTCTGTGATCTGAAGTATAATTTATTTCCCTTTGAGGACTGTTCTTTGTCTTATTCTGTCATAAGATAACTGAGACCATGCATTTGAAACAGAAAAACCTTTCCCAGGATTTTCCCATTTTCTGCAGGAACACACAAGAGAGGGTGGAATGAGAGTAATAATGTAGCATATGGGTCTGGCTTGAGGGCTTGTGCTCTCTAGCCTTCTTTGTCCAATTCCTAAACTAGGTTTATCTCACCACTCCTATTTTATTTCAGAATGAATTCTGGAGCATTTTATGTCTCATGTTAAAGGAACGTTAGCAAATACAGTTTTTATTGAGGCTTTTTATGAATGCTGTTCTCAGTCTGAGTGAATCATGAGGCTGTAGCCCCTAATACTTAGTATCTTTTTTTATTTTTTTCCTATCTGTATCTGTCAGGTCAAATTTAACTGTATGTATAAAGGATTTTTTGGATGATTTCTACTAGAAAATGCAGAAAATCCTAGTTTGTTGAGATTCATTTGTTACTACTTAGCAAGGTGATGTTACTGAGGATAATTAGTAAGGTAAAATGAAATCGTATTCTGTTTTTCATTGTTGTGAAGAGTGTTGCAGTTCCATATCAGGAGAAATCATTTAGTAAAATTTTCAAGTAGGCATCTTTGTTTGAACAGGTTTCTGTTGTGATTATGACGGTCACTGTGTGAGAGGTTTTCATAAATCAGCTTTGGGTAAATCTAGCACTGCTAGGTTAAGAACTTCTAGTGTGAAATTATTAGACTTTCTTCTCTTTATTTATATTGTCTGTCATGAGGAGATAAAGATTTACTCTCATAGTAGAATTAAATTAAGCAGTGGAGCATATGTACCCACAGGACTTTGATATACAGTAAGTCACATATATTTGTAATCCAATTCTATCAGCTTGTTACTGACTTCACGTATCTAAGCAGTAAGATGATATCCAACAGTAGCTCAAGATTTAGAACTTTGTAGGCCTATTGGTAAGGAAGTTTTCAATTATGCCATTCTTGTTTTGTTTTTTTCCATTGTCCCCTTGTTCTTTAGGAGCATACACAATGTAGTTTTATTTCAATTCCCATACAGTTTGCTGAAGAGCTCATATTCTTACTTCTGTTGAACATAGCATTAAGACTATTCCAGACTGCTGTTTATAGTAGACATGCTGTTGCAGTATGATAGTCATTAGCCCAGCACTATATAGCTCCATCTGAGTATCTTTTTGAACTGTACATTCTTTGGGTGAATGGTGACTTGGAGAATCTTTGACTCTTAGAAAGAACTCAAGAAATAATCTAGATTGAGAAGTAGACTCCAGAGTCTGACCTCCACATTAAACAATGAAACATAGGCTTGCGTTTTTTCTGGACACACTTGTATGTGGATTTGTAAGAAGGCACAAGCAAAAGATAAAAAACTACTGCATTTTTTCCATTATGTTAAAGAAAAAAATCGTGTGTAGATGTAAAATTAAATGCTTCCATTGGGCAACAGTTCTGATTCCAGCTTTGCAAATTTATGAAAGTGTATTCTGGCTCATAAAACTACCCAGCTGAACCTCTGACAGATACACTCCCATTTCTTCTTTTAAAGTTCATTTGTACAAAAATATATCTCCAGTGAGACGTGTTTATGAATGTGGGATCTTTCTCAGATGAGACATTGCATTGCATTTTAAATTTACACAAATAGTTTTCACAACAGTCTCTTGCATTTGTTTCCAATGAGTAAATATTCCTTGAGTTGAGCATTACATCTGCTTTCGATCCTGTGAAATGCTATTCTGTATTTGCTTATTGAAATCTGGCATGCTATAATGAACTTGAGTAATGTTACAGTTTATCTGGTTTTGCCCTACTTGCCTTTAGTGAGTATCTGCATCCACAGAGTCCTTATTCAAATGCAAAAATGTTTTACTTTTTTAGTATACTATACTTCTGCAGGATTTGTGATTATTTACATAGGTTTAGGGTCTTTATGTTCCTTGATTTTAGGAGCGGCAACCCCCTTTCATTCCCTACTTGCTCAGATACAAGTAATTCCTGTGAAACCAGGATAAATGCTTTCACTTAACCGCAGTGGGTTTTGTGCCTTACAAAGCAACAACTTACTCTCTTGCTGGTAAAGAATAAGTAGGATTTTTTAATTTGGTAGCACTCAGGTATAATTTATTGCAGTCTTTCTTTTCTAACAATTACAATCACAGGAACTACATTTTTGTGTAACAGAGAAACTATTAGAGCCATGCAGTTTTGTGGGCCTGTCTTCTGGTAGATCAGAAATCTAGTTCTCATCAATGTGTAGTAAGAGCCTTTTTCAGTGAGGGGAATGCTTTTATTTTAGGTGTACTTTCTTCCCCTCATCTATAAAGGGTGCTTGAGAGCTAGCAGCTGGCTGCTACTACTGCTATTGACTTTTAAAAATCTCGTGATATTCCCATTTTCTTATATTTATTAATTTCCCATAGTAATTTTCTGAAGCATTCCAGCATTTTCTGAGATGCAGAGTGCACGGCATGAAGTGTAATCACTAGGCTATCTGTGCTAAGTTATTCAAGATGCTTGGATGTAGTATTAACTTGGTGTGACTAGTTTTCAGACACTTAAATCTTTAATATTCATTGCATAATCTGATTTTTTTTTCAAACACTTTCTTTGTGTAATCTAACTGTAGCTATGTCTAGACATATTTCCTGGATATGGCTAAACAATTTTGAAGGTAAATTATGAGCTGATATTTTTGCACTTTCACAAAAACATAGTATTTCACACAAACGTAGTATCATGCCATCATATACATTAGGACAAATGGAAACCGCAGACATGGGAAGTACAGTTTTCATCCATTTTGCAAACCTCTGCACCTTTGTAAGATTAGTTATTTCCCAGTAGTGTTTCCAGTCACTTAACTGTCGTTTGCAATAAATTAATGCAGTGCATCTGTACCATCAATGTATATTGTTTCTGCTTGTACCCAGCAGTTCTGGTTTGGAAAAATTGATAGAACCTCTTCATTTAGGCTGTTCCATCTCCATGTTTCTGATGTCTTAATTCTGTTTGCCTTAAGGTCATCTTTTATAAGGCCATTACTTAACAAGTAATGATTGTAGGATTTTCTTTTAAAGCACTTTTTTCTTTGCATACAGGAAATTCTGCTTATTCTCTCCTTTCCTGTAGGATTCTCTGGTGTTCTATTACCTTTTATGAAAAGGCAGCTGCCAATATTAACGCTTTGCCCTGTTCTTTGGTCAGCAGTCCCATTTGTAATGTAAACTCACCTGAACTTTGAGGGTTTTAAAATATATTTTCAAACTTCTTCACAGTAGCATGTTCCACTGCTCTTGTTCAATCTGTTTTCTGCTCTCTTTGTATAGCTGACTGCTTGTTCATTTGTTGCTATCCTACTTCCTGGCTTCCCCTGCCTCTCTTCAGTAGATAGTTGAAGTGCTAGTATATTCCCTGAGAGAAGCCTGACTCGCCTGGAACTTGTAGGAGATGTCCTTATTTTGGATGGCTGCTGCTGTGAAGAGGGACTAAAGTTTTTAGGTCTTGGTACAGGAATTGCAAAATCTTAGGGCTTTTCAGTACTGGGGGGGGATGGGAACTGAAATTCACGACTAAGAACTGAAATTAATGGGCTAGTAATGTGTTATCTTAAGTAATTTTTTAGAACTCTGTACCCTATTTCCTTTATTATGAAAACTTTAGTCCATATGCTTAACCAGACAAGGCCTTTTGATACTTCTGTCAATGTTTTGTGTTGTATCTAGAAAGTTTGAATGCAGATAGTACTGTTTGTTGGAATGAACTTGGGGAATTGTAGGGTTTTTTTGTGGTGATGTCTGACGCTTCTTTTTTATAAAGCAGTCTCCCTGTGTTTTTCCTGTCTTCTGATCAGGTAAAACTTACTGGAAGGGTTTTCAAAGAAACAGTTCTGTTAATCACATTTGCCATGTTTATGCAATAGTTTGATCCATTTTTAGAACAGTTGATCTTTTAAACATAAAATTGTTACTGTCTTCTGGTTCTATTTTGTACTGTCACACAGCATGCCAAAAATGACTTGTATCAGTTGCTCATCATCTGCCAGACTCCTCCTTAGCAGGATACTTACCTGTTACCTTGTGTATATGAGGCCTCCTCCTTAGTTAGTTGTCTGTAAAATGAAAAAACTTTGCAGTGAGATGAGCTTTTATGATTTGAAGTGTTTCCCAAAAGGTACAAAATGTTTGATTTCACTAAATGGGATTTGTACTAGTTTCTAAATGTGCAGTCTTGGCTATATGTTTTTCTAGTATTTTTTTGTTAGTTTAAATGTACTGTTTCCTTTCTCTCATCTGCATCTATAATACTCTGAGCTACTGATAATTTTAGTTGGATATTACCCTGGGTTTGTTGTTTTTTTTGTTAAATAATGAGAAAAATAAATCCCTCATCCCTCTTTCAGAATGCTGGAATTTTGTGAAGTTTAAAGGCTTGCAGCAAACCATAGCTTTTCTGTCATTCATTTCTAGGACGAGACTGTCCAGATGGAGTCTGTTCCAGTATGTCTGCAACTTAGACTTTACACAACTTAGGTACCAGAAGTAGGCAAACTGAAGCAGAAAGTTTGTGTTGGGTGGCGTTACCTATTTTTGTCACTGTCAGCCAGGCCACCGCTCTACAGTATAAGCTCAAGAATTTTTTTGTTGCTTTTTCAGCTTCAGCATACTATTTGCCAAGCTCAAGGGAAGTAACTGAGATTCACATTGGAGCCAAGTCCCTGTAGGTCTGAAGGATTTCCCCTGGTACCCGGAGTCTTCTCAAAGTTTAATAGCAGTGCACCATCAAAGGTATGGCGTTCCTGTCTATTGTGACAGCTGTTAATGAGATGTAGGTCCCAGCAGGAGAATACTAATGAGCTTTAGGATATGTTTGCTTTCCCTTCCTCTGCTCTTCACTGATCCTGAGTTCTGAAAGCCATTTTTCATTAAATTAGACATCCAGAATTTCACAGCTGTTATGACTGATTTCGGTTGGAGACAGTATTTCTTCTGGAGCAACAGGTTCCTCTTAAGATGGAATCTGTTTTAGCTGAAACCAAACTAAACTTAGATTGCTTCCTGCTGTGGGTTGAAGATTTGCTTTAGCGTTTTAGGCCTTATTTCCATACATGCCCATGCAAAACTCCATACAAAACTGTGTTGTCACTCTCTGTTTGCTAATTTGATCACTCTGCTTTTCAAAGGGACAGGGAATAAGTTTTTGTTTTTCTAAAGTTCCAGTGGATAGGTTGGCTGCCACTTCATACAGAAACAGACAGTCCTTCTCTAATGAGACTTAATTTATGGATGTGTCAGTATAAACTCTATTATGTGAAAGTTCAAGTGACCTTGCTCAACAAAAAAAAAAAAGGTTTTAAAGATGTGGGACTTGAGAGCAAACTGTCTAAGCCTATTTAACATGTTTAGCCTTTTCTGAAACATCATCTACATCTTGACATAATTTTTATGATTAATTTTGAGCTCAGTATGCGTAGTCCCTCACAGAACATACTAAAAAAAAATAAAATTTATCAGACTCAACAAATATGGAAACAGTGTTCCTTTCTTTCCAGGGAGACTTTCCTAGCAAACAGTTTGTGACAAATTCCTGATGGTTTCTGTAGTTACGTTTTCTAGAATGGAGAGTTGTTTTCAGCCAGATTCTGGAAGATGAAGTATTCAAAGATTGTTGTCTATTTTTTTCTTCTTTCCTTTCGCTTGCTCTTTTTCTGCCACCCAGAGTTAGGCAGACATTATTTTCTGAAATTACAGATAAAGTTTTTGCTGACAAATTCACAGTAATTGACCATTTGGCAGGCTATTTATTTGTGTCTCAGGCTGCGTGTACCTGATTGTACAAGTGTTACTGGCAAGTACTGTGAGCAGATACAGCAGTGTGAGCGTGATGGGCAGGGTGGTGGCTTCTTAAGTACCACGGACAGGGCCCCCTCCAGATGTGTCCAGACCTGTGTATCAGCCTGTGGAACTTCCACTGAAGTAATTTCATCTGTCAGGAGTTATTTATATGGGCAGTTCAGTACAGCCTTGACCCTTTTGCAGACATAAGTACTTATGATTCTTTATCAGTTGATACTTTTGAAACAGCTGTTTTTGCTGCAAGTGCATGTCATAAAATTCTTGGTGTTACACAGCATGTGCAATTGTACCCCATTTTCACCCATTTGACAATAGTCTTATGTGCATACGTACTCACCAGAGACTCTTGCCATGTCTAAGATTTAATTGTTGTCCTCTTACATGTTCCTCTGATTTCAGAAGATTTCAAAGACAAACTATGAGGGCAATAATAATGTGAAACTTCACTTTCCCTGTTTAACATTTCATGGATTAAACTTCAGTGCTGTGTTCTTCCTAGGTTTATTCCTATTGTAGCATTGAAATGCTGTCTGAATCAATGGAGAACATCTGGGAAGAGATTGTGTTGTTTTATCAGCAGAATCAAATCAAATAGTTCCTTGCTTTTTTACTATATGGGGAAATTCTAATTGGGATGCATTATTCTAAAGAATGTCAAAATGGACCAGTCAAACAATTTCATGAGTTGGCTGGTGAATCTCTTCTGTTAAATGAAATTTAGGTTATGTCATAGCTCAATTGACATCATCTGCTTACTTCAGAAACATACCTGTTTCTGTGATGTACAAGGTGGCAATATGATATAACCCGCTGAAATTGTCCAACATGTGTTGTGCTGCGTATGTAATCCAAACGTGAAATTTGGAAAGGCAGTATAAGAATATCTATTTAAACTTTATAGATGCTAATCCTTGGCCCACCATGCAAGGAGGATATGGTTTGTTGGTTACCAACACTGGGAACCTATCAATGCATTTTGTAGAGTAGCTATTTACTTAATAGTAACTGTGATTCTTGGAGGTGTTGTAGTTTAGCTGCTATGATTGAACCTGCATTGTTCTAAGAAACCATAGGAATTTAGGTGTTAAATCATAAGGAAATGAGAATAGATCAAGATTGTTTTTTTGATGTAGGTGACCACTAGGCAGTATAGGACTTAATATGATGCTGTTTTGATGAATTCCGGTTCTTCAAATGTATTTTTGTGTTCCTGAAGTGATGCCCACTGGCAAGTCTGTATCACAGTTCCTGTTGGATAGCGATGGCAAACCCATACTGATGCTCATGTTGGTAACGATAGCAATGAGCTGAGGGCAGGATGTGGTTTGAATAAATCTCGGATCAGACTTCAGACAGGTTCGTCGATAGCTTTTTTTGCATTGTATCAGTAATCTGCCTGCAGATCTCCATCCATCCAGTTGCAGGTCTTGTGGGAAAACTACTTGCGAGTTTCCAGTGACATAGAAACATTATATTTTTAGTTCCAAGCATTATACGAACCTCCAATTTAATGGTTTTATGCTATTTACCATGTATTGGTTGTTTTACAAGAATAAATTTTCTGTGGTTTGAATCCTTTTTGCACCTCAGTCTGTTGCTCTTCCACAACTTGTAAAGTGTATTTAAAACTTTGCTGATCATACTTCAAAGGATGAGATCCTCACAGTGGGATAACATGGTGTCTTAGCTGATTCCTTCCCCATCAGAGGCTGTAAGTCCAGTTTTTAGATGTCTGCCTTTTACCAGGAATTCACAGTGAAAGATTATCAAGGTGATGGTGAGCTTCTTTTGCTTGTCATAATAAAGCAGGAGTGTTGCTTTACACAGCATTTTCTAAGGAATATTTAATTTTTGCGCGATTTCCTACTATTTCATTCAACAGCTCAGAAATGAGTGAAATGAAGACAAGCTATATGGGTGATTCTGGACATGTATACACTGTCACTTGCAAACCGCTTAATTGCATAAACTGAATTGGCACACTTGATGTGTTTGGTTATTTGTACAGGTACAAATGATTCTGAGAGAAACTCGGGAAGATGTGTTTAAAACTGATCTGTGCAAAATGAAGTAAAATCTGGCACATTTGTGAAAACTTGGCCTAATGTATTTTGTCATTGTCATAGTGTTTCCCTCTTTTGTTGAGCTGATTGAGCACTTCTGTAGTGTTTCCAGAGTCTCTGTGGTCTAGTTGATGTCTATGCTACTTCTAGACTCAGATTCTAGTTGTTCTGTTGACAAATACTTATTTTGGTAATCTGTATCAGGAAACCTTACTTACTCTTTCTAGCTTGGCTTGTGTGTTCAGTTGTCTTGATTTTAATCGGATACAACTTTCTAACGTGTGGGCATTGGTTAATTTTTACTTCTTTTAATCTAGAGCAGAGTAGTCTGAAGGAGATTCTATAAATCTTTTTGTGAAGATGCTTTCTGACCTTTCTCTTTTTAAACCTTCCCAGTCTTTCCAAAAGTTACTACTTTCAGCTCATTTGAACAAAAACCTTATATATGATAGGAATTCTTAGTACTTGCAGATTTCACTGCCTAATATAGCTTATTCTGCAACTAGTCTCCTGTCTGCCCAAATCCATAGTTGAATCTTCCTGAGGGGTGGACTGTGTTCCTCTAGACTCTTCAGGAACTGCTATTTGGAAGAATGGAAAACTTCTCTTACCTAATGGACTGAAGTTAGAGTTCTTGACCATTTAAGTAGGTGATTGATTAAGACCACAGAGCCACCTCCTTAGGTGGTCGTTGCTTCGTTAGAGTAAAGAAGTGTGCTTTTCACAGTGGGTCCTTTGAGCATGTTTCTGTGTTTCTTGTTAAGCTGCTAATGTGGTGTCCCTCCTTTGACTCACTTGGAACTTGCAAAGTTTCTTTTGGACATGCTTCACTTTTCTGCTGGAACTGGTGCATCACTGCTATTAACTGGTTCTCTTCCTTCCTAAGTGAAGTGATGGCTGAAGCCCAAGCTCTGCTACTTCATGTGTTGACAGTTCCAATGCTTGGAATTATGCAGAGGTCTACTGATTCTGAATCCTGGTAGCTATATGGTAGGGTATGGCAGGTATGGAAAGAGAATTTTGGAAATTTAGCCAGCCTTCTTTCTTCTTCCCAGTTGTGGAAACCTATTTGGATAGCTGTAAAGAAACAATGGCTAAACAGGGGAAAGCCTTTCCCGTATTTGATCACTCAACTCGGAGAAAATCTCTATATTGTTAAATATTTCATTTCTGAAAATAGCATTTATTTCCTCTGGAACTTTGTTTTATGATCCTCTTCTGGTTGGAATAATACATTATTTGTTGAGGACCCCTCCTCTGAAAAGTTTAGGGTTTTTTATATAACTTTATGGTAAGAACTAGTTAAGTACATAGAAAAGGAAAATTGTATTTGTGAAGAAGAGTCTAGCCACTACTCTTAATTTCAAAGGTGGCTAAGTCACTAAAATAAAAAGAAGCAGCTTTAACAGTTTTGTGAGAAGAGTAGGAGTAAAATCAAGCACTGTTTGGTTTCACAGCCTGTTTTAGAGGCAGTCACTAGAAATATTTGTTGCCATTTGGATCTAGTGGTACACATGATTAAATGGAAATGTGATGAGGTACCAACATCTCAGAATCATGTATCATGCTGAAGCTGTGATGGCAGCAGTAATTCTCAGCTTTCTGTCAGCATGTGTATTCAGAAGAAGATTATTTTTTTTCTCCCGGGAAAGAAAACAGGCTGCTTTTTCTTATATGTGTGCAGAAAAACTTACTCTTCTGAAATCTGGGAGCCCTGTCTAGCATACATTCTGGGATGTGTTTGTAGTGACCCTGAATATGAAACTACTTATAGCAGGGTTTTTTCCTTTCTGTATCTTCACAAGAGATATCTTCATAGAGCAACAAAAATCATGTATTTATCTGAGGATGTTAGCTTCCTGTAAATATAGCAAACAACTGGGCTGGGTTTCTAAGCCTAGTAGAAGTAGCAGTTTGAGCTATATGCTGCATTGAAGACACCAGAGAATTTAAGCAGAGTATCACTGGGTATGGAAGGGGTCAATATTCAATTTATAATAGGATTAAGTACAATAGAAAAGCCTTCTTAGGATAAATAATTTCCTACCTACCCTGTAAGGAGGTCAGCAATACCAGTATAGAAAAAGCTTCCTTTTAAAAGCTCTGATCTTATGTTTAGTCATCTTTCTGAGCTGTAGCATCAAGTTGCTTTGGCCTTGATTATTTATTTATTTTTTAATATATATTTTGTGTGGTTTGCATCTTCTATGGTAGAACACCCATTAGTTGCAACAGTAGCTTTGCCAAATGTGTATGGAATTCTGTAGAACCTCTGGAATGTACAATAAAGTGAAGAAACAGGGCTATTAAACTGGCCTGGGAGGAGATTTCTGTTGAGAATATTATTTCTGCTTTGGCTTTCAAAATAACATGGATTACTGGAGTGGGAGTATATGTCCATAGGTAAAGCTGTAGCACACAAAGGACAGGAAAAGTAAGAAAGCGATGGAGACAAAGCAGGAGAAGAGATAGATAAGAGTATATTGCAGCAGCAAAGGACAGGTGAGTGATTTTTCCACTTCAACTTTTATCCCTTTGTTCCTTTATTTTGACTTTCATGCTTTTCTTGTTTACCACTTGTCACAAAATTTATAGTATGAGAAGAAAAATAAAAAAAACCCAACAAACACCCCCCCTACCACCCC
>JAVJGI010000001.1:13805469-13843399 GCA_035590275.1 Ibycter americanus | reverse complement strand
TCTACAGCTGCAGGAATTGTCCCGAGTTTTAATTAATTAATATTTAATTAATATTGAACTTGCATTGATTCTTTCCTTTGTTTCCATTTTTTTAACCTTTGCTGGGCAAACACATAACAGTAAAACTTCCAATGTCTAATTTCACTCAGGTAATTAATAATACGGCTGATTTTTAAAACTTTCCTGGAAGCCAGCTAATTGTGACTGATTCTTAATGACCTACATAGGAGGAAAAAATACAGGAGGAAACTTCATTTGGCATTTTTTCATAGTGGCCTTATGCTGTAGAGTTGGAGCGAAACATATATGTATGTCTATAGAGTGGCTAGTGGTTTTAAAGAACAGGGTTGACAGCAAAGTCAACTGAAATGGATTTAAAGTATAGTATTTACTGTAGGTAGAGCTGCTAGTGCCACCTGTACTTAGGTTGCATGATCCTTTCCATTTTAAGGCTTAACTCTTAATTACTTTATAGCTTTTGCCAAAGTTCAGTTCATACGGATTTTTCCATGCCAGATGTCTGCTTTGGGTTGAATTTTTTTTAAAGTTTCAGCCAAAGCAGTTCTGTCCCAAGAACAAGGCTAGTGAAAAGTATGCTATTTTGCTTGTGTGAGAATATTCTGGTGTCTTCCTTTGATGCTCCAGTGCCCCCAAGCTCTGAAGCAAGGGTTTGAAATTTGGCAATAGTTCAGCCTTTGTGTTGAGGATATGCCTTTTGCCTCCCTGTAAAAATCCACCCAAATTTCCAGACCGGTTTACAAGGCTTTGAAAGGTTGCCATTTGCATGGGCTTCATAGGAATTTCTTAAAACTTCACAGTAAGTTTCCTTTAGATTCTGTTCACACTGGGAATGCTGCAGGCAGTATAGAGCTGCGTATTTCATCCCACTTCTGGTAGGAATTGTAATGGCTGGATCCGGGTGCTGACATTGAACTAAGAGTGGGCAGCACTTTGTCATGTACCACCACTGCCTATTCCCATGTCCTGTTCCTCCTTGCTGAAGGACCTGGGTCTTCTGGAAAAGGAAACTGTCTCATTCATCTAAAAGAGGATGACAGATGCGGAGGAGAAGAATTTAGGAGAGCGTGTGTGTGTGTGTGTCTGGTTTGTACCACTCCTTTGGTCACAGAAAATGTGTATCATACTGGCAAAATATTATTTTCTTTTCTAGTGGATGTTCAGATAATAATCATTGGGTTTTGTTGTATTTAAACTTCAGTGGCTGAGTGGGTCTCAAGGTTTTAATCATTTTACTGAACTATGTAGGCATCAGTTTAAAAAGTTAAACTCAAAAAATATCATAGTACACTGTTCTTCAGAGGGCAAAAATAGAGCTCACTTTTTTCAAACACTTAAGTCTAACTCGGACATCTTGCGCTTAATACATTGTAGTAGAGCTTCCAACTTAATTACAAGGGTTGCATGCTTTGTCCAAGTAGCACCTATTTGATTGGAATGGGGAAAGAGGTCTATTCTGAGGACAAGTCAGAATAGATTTCTACAGTAAAGGTTGTGTATTCATATGTTACAGAAGTTTGAACATGTGAAGTGAAGCGGAGATTTTGGGAATAAAAATGAAGGCTTTGTGGCTAAGGCAACTGAATGCTGCTTGATGAATTGTGTGCAATCTGTGCTTAGTCATGGTATTGTTACATGATGCGCTCAAATAACTGTTCCGAAGTGGCTGCTCATACTGTGTGTTCTAGTAGGTGGTTTGAGAATGCTTACCAACTTCCAGAAATGCAGACACTTGTAACTGCAAGTGAACTCAGTGGGAGCCAAGCCTCATGTAAAATACTGTATGTTACTAAAAATGAGGTTTAAAGTATGTGAAATTTGACATCAGGAACTAGGGAATATTTTAATCTAATTAACCTAATGGCTTATTTAATGTAAAACTTTGTTTTACAGTTGTAGAAATTACTTGTCCCTTCTATAGAAAGGCTCGTGAAGAAATTGGTGGCCTTTGTAGCAGGACTGAAAAATAACATGCTATAAATAAAGTAGATGACCACCTCCCATTGATCAGGGGTGAAACAAAGCATTGATAAATATGTAATCAAAAGTTTATTTATGTAATAAGATACAACTGTATTACTACATTAGTAAAATTATCTTTGCAACTCCTTTCCAATGCTTACCTTTATGACCATAATAATTCTCTTGAAATAAAATACATGATTTTCTCTGTGAACTTAGTAAGTATCCAACTTGCTTTTGTACAAATAGTCCCGTTTTGCCAATCCCTTGTTTCTGGAGGTGGAGTCATTATTTCAAGTCTTTGCAGTTTCTTTCCCAATAAAGCATGCAAACCTGAACTATATTGGATCTGTCTGAAACCAATGATTTCAACTTATAGAAAGTGGTACTTTTTTCTTTTACTGTGTTAACTAATCCATTTCATACTGATCCAAGCATAAAAATCCAAATATCATAGCTTGGGAACTTGAATTTTCCACTCTGAATCAGCAGTCAAAATTTGTAAACTGTGAGAGTGAGAATAATACTAAAATTCAAGTTTAATTTGCAATAACCTCTTAAATCTCTTCTAAATCATAGCCTCTCTACCTTAGTACTAGTTGAATAAAATATTACTGGGATCCTTATCCTTTCTTTTCACTGTGGAGATGGAAGGCATACTTGCTCAAACCGTTGACTACCACCTCACCATGATAAATTTCCCCATTGTAAAGCCTCTTCAACAGTACATAAGTTTTATCGCTTCATAAAGCCAACTGTTACCTGATGCTTCCTATGCAAAAAAAAGTTTTTTGTAGGTTTTTTGAAAGGGACAGGGTTACAAGTAAGTCAGTGTGTGTTTGTGGAAGTGTGTATCTCCTGGAGTGAAAAATTTGCTGCTAAGCTTTAGTGAATGTAATACTTTGGAAATTATTTGTTGGACAGTCTGCAGCAGTGGAGAGTTTTGAGTTGTGGTGGTTTTTTCTTTATTTTTTTTAAGGTGGAGGTGTGAGATATTTTTTTTGGTCTCTTTAAACTCAAAGTAGTCATCAAACTTATTTTAAACTTGTTTCTTGGGTCATTCCCTCAGTGTGTTTGCTGCCTCTGAAACAGTAGATCTCAGATGGTGTTTTGAAAGCTTCAGCAAAGGCAAGGCATTTGACAGGATGTTTGTCATGCAGTATTTTCAGGGGAAAGATGGGAATTTTGAGCTGCTTGTAGTATAGAACTTCCTTAGAGGAACTTGATTGCGAAGAACAGCAGTCTTACTTGCTTAGCTGTGTGAAATCCATTTGCTTGTGGACAACTGTTTTGGGTTTGGCTTTTTTTTTCCCCTCAAGGCTTCCGCTTACTTGTGTACTCTTCCATATGTGTTTTGAGCTGTGCTTTGAAGTTGGGTAACTAGCTTTAAACCAAGCTGTTGCCACACTTCTGCATAACATCTAGCTTGATTTCAGCTTGCCTATGTGTCAGTGATGTGGTTTAGAGTTAACAAAATGCAATTCTTTGTCAATGCTTTGACATTGGTTTCTGTAGGATTAAAATAAAAAAAATCATAATACACTTGGTTTGTTTTATAAAAGCCAAGTCAAAATGGACCTTAAAATGTGATAAATGGCTGTGCAGCAATTACTAACTGGCCAGGCTTCTGTCTTGACACACAGATGAGATGAAGTCTGTGAGTTATCCTGTATGTTTTCCTCTGTCACCTTCCTTTTCCTCACCCTAATAATCTAAGGATTTTCTGAAAACCAGATTTTGTGTGGATTTGGTTTCCTGCATGAGTCATTCTAGCATATTGATTCAGACTGCCTGGATAAAACAATTTAAGATGCGTATTTCTGTCATCTTTGAGCAGTGTACTTCAGTAACAAGCTCCAAGTGGTGCTGTGTTGACTTGAATTTATACTCAAGTCTGTACCTTTTATATTGATTTTTATTTTAAGGTTAAGGTACAAAAAAGGGTAGATTCTGAAAGGCAAAAGCAAACAACTGTAGCCAACTGAATTAATTTGCATCCAATTACACCTGCAGTAAATTAGCTAGGATTAATCAACTGTACTATTTCAAATTCATTTTAAAAAGTAACTAAAATCTGATTTGGAAGACTCCGCTCTATAAAACAGATTTATTATCTGATCATTTATATTAAGTATGTTAACAGTTTCTGAATGTTTTGCTTTTTTGTCTTGTTTTTGGCAGCAACTTGAATTAGTGGAACCAAGCGGCTGGATTCATGTTCCTTTAACAGATACTCATAAGAAGCCGATTCGCACGTTTATGATTCAGATTGCTGTTCTAGCTAATCACCAAAATGGAAGAGACACCCACATGAGACAAATCAAAGTGTACACCCCAGTGGAAGAGAGCTCTATTGGTAAATTTCCTAGATGTACAACAATTGATTTCATGATGTATCGCTCCATAAGATAAAATTTCTTAATGAGAAATAATAAAGGCATTTTTTGATGGCAGTATCATTGTGTAAGTATTCAAATACTTAAAGGGGCAGGGCTTACTGCAGTGTAATTATATCTGTTTATACTTTGTACAATTTTGAAATAAAGGTAATCTTGTGTTACAGTATATTGTAGTCTGTAATTTTGAATTACTTTTGCTTGCAGTCTTTGAGTGCTCTTGTACTGTCTGAGATGGGGGGTGGGGGGGAGGGAAAGCCTGGGCACTTTAAAAGAACTTATTTGTGACTGGGAATCAGTAATTGATATAAAACAGGTGGGGTTTTTTGGGGGTGATTTCTTCCCCTAATGATCATGCATGGAAACAGTTTGTTCTATAGTTACTGTTCATTCCTTTACCTAAAAGTTGGTTTGTTTTTCTTTTTAAAGAGCAATTCTTCTTGAACAGACATGGTTTAAAGACATTACCAGTAGTGTTTTCCTGTCATTGCTTATGTTAATGTGTTGTACCCTTTTCTGTATGTGGGGTTTTTTTCCTGCTTAATGACTGTCTGCATGTATTTAGCCTTCTTTGTAACTGTAAAGTAATCATAGAATTGTAGAATATCTCAAGCTGGAAGGGACCCATAAGGATCATCAAGTCCAACTCCCTGCTTCTTGCAGAACTACCTAAAACTAAACCATATGTCTAAGAGCATTGTCCAGATACTCCTTGAACTCTGACAGGTGTGGTGCCATGACCACTTGCCTGGGGAGCCTGTTCCAGTGACTAATAATGCAATGAAGATGACAACAACAAGAAGAAAACCAAACCTTTCCAAATAACTCAATATAGCGTATACAATGCTATCAGGGAGAGGAGAGGTAGCCAGGAGGCCGCCTTTTATTCTGTGATGGCCTATTGTGGTCATACCTTAAAATATTTGATAACTTATAGCCCATTGTGACTAATATTGAAAATAGAGGGAACTACAGAGATATTTATAAAACCTAGAAAGTTCATGCCTTACTGTTTTGTTTAACAATGAATTACAGAAAAAGTCCAAGACTCAGAATGCTATCTCTAAAGCCTGCTTTGCTTTTTTGAAAACCCACTCTGGTAAGTGGATGAGCACTTAATTTACTTGTTTTCTGTAGAAGTTGATGGAATAGTGCTAGTTAATTTCAACAGAGTATTGAGTTAGGTCCTTTACATATTGAATTACAGTTACTTTTAGGTCTTGGGGTTTCAAATTTTTGTTGTAGTCTGAGGTAAAGTCATTATGAGATAACACTACAGTCAATCTTTTCAATTTTACATTTTTATGTTTTTCTTATTAAAGAAAGAGAATTGTAAGTTGCACTATGGCTGAAAAGTTGGCAGTTTTTTTGCAAGGTATAAACATATATCCCAAACTTCTATGTTTAATTGCAGTATCAAAAGCAGAATTGTAGGGTAGATGAGAAATGAAAGGTAGAAATAATCTTGTTTTAACTTGTACAGTGTGGATCCCCCCCATAGCTGGAGCATTGTTGCTCACTGTCAAAGCAAGCAGCAGTTTATAATCCTAAATGCACTCACTGGAAAACTAAAGTGCCATAAAAAGGGATAAATAACAGGCTATTAGTATATTATGTGTGAATTGCTATGATTAGCTGTATTATATAGCGAATGTCACTCCTTGATTACTGGACTGTGTTTTCCATACCTTTTGTTTTGTCATCTAAGATGTTGTTGCTAAGTAGTCTTTCTCTTTTTCTGTTGTATGAGAAACATCTCATAAGTATTGAGTAGCATAAGATTAAGGTAATATTGAAATAAATGAGTGCCAAAATGGAAGGTGCATTTGTTCTAAGAAATCATGACTTGGCAGTGATCAGAATCGTCACTTCAAATAGTGGTAATTTAGGGTTTTTAAAACTTTTTTGGAAGATACCACGCTAGGCATTTCTGCCTTGCAGAACAGAAATTTGATTCCTAGTGTAAGTAAAAAAGCCTTTCTTTAAACCTTGGCTTAAGGTTTTCTTTCTTTTTCTACATTTTCTTTGTAGACACTAAGGAGAGGAAGGTAACTGAGTGACCAGGATCTTGAGGAACTCCTGTTGAAATGAATAAGAGTAGCTGTGTTTTGACTAAGTCATGTCTGTGTGTCTTCTCAGTACCACAGTGTAAACAAAAAAGGCAGAGGACAAAAGGGGGAGAAAAGAGGTATTTGCTGCTCGTGGTTTCTGAAATGGAGAACAGCAAAACATTTGTTTTGCTTAAGCTTGCATAGGCAGTCTCTGGTAGAGCTGGAAGTTGAAGCCGTATCTGCTTTGTCTATCTTCTCTTTCATGTGAAGATTTTCAGATAATGAGACTGTTTTAAAATCAAATTTTGTAGTAATGCGGTTTCTGTATGTAACTCCACTTTAAACCATATTTTGGGTTTTGCTGTTGAGTTCATTCTGTAGGGAAAATACTTTTGCCAATACTGTGTCTATAGGTGCACAACTGAAGCTTTTCAGTTACTGCCTTGGTGCTTGCTCTTACCAAAAAGATATAGCATACTGTTTAGAGACAGAGGGATAAACTACCTTACATTTTATATGGTATGCTTGACATAAGTTCAATACTATCTTGCAGTCTGGCTTGAAGATCTGTGTACATGCCATTTTCCATGCTTTGTCTGGTGTAAATGTGGACTATTGGACTTCTGTTGATTTTAATTTTTTTTAATAGGAACTTTGTACATTAGGCTTCAGATGGCTCCTGCCCACACTGTTACTTACATGAGTGACCCGCTTAAAGCATCACTCGCTGCCTAATTCTGTAGTTGCCCTAGCTTTTGCAAATAGGCATGCTATTAGGCTGCAGGGTACTTGGAGCTCTAATTCAAGACCAAGTTACTGATAAGCTAACATGAAAACTGTCAGACTAAGTGTTTACAGAACGGTTGGCATGTACATAGTTTTCTGAGAATCGAAGGATTAATCTGATACGAACAAAGTTTGAGAGGTCAAGAACTGAAGTGAGTCTTACTCCTGGGACTTGTTTTTCTTCATCTGTGCTATAGCAGTTTAAGGGAAGCTATTGAAACATGATTTAGGCTTGAAACCTGTTTATACACTAGAGACAGAGCCAGATTACCAGGACTGATTAACAAAAATGCATGAATCTGTGTGTAATAAATGAAGTGATTGAAAAGACTGAAGGACCATGGAGAGCTACCGGTTATTGGGAGGGCAAATAGTTGCTTCACCTAATACAAAGTGAGCCACATCTCTAGGCAGCAGGCCGTTGCTTGAAAAATCCATGCCCCTCAAAGAAATGGCCAGCAATAATTGTAATTGTCTTGAGTCAAGGACTGCAAGTGAAACAGGTGCTCCGGCAATTTATACCACCACCTTGTGAACTAGGTTGGGCTCGCTACAGAGCGGAGTGCCACTTGCAGTAAGTCAGGGTGCCAAGACAATCACATTACGCCCTATAAAGAAAGAAAGAGTGAGAAGCTAATGTAGTAAACTTCTTGGGAAATCCTGACAACTTTAGTTATTGTCAACCGTTAAGTATGCGTCTTTGCTTCAAAATGGCCAGTGGGTTTTTCTATATCTCCTATTTTCACAATGGATCTGGATTAATAATACAAAAACCAAGAGTTCATGCTATATCAGGTCTAACTGAAAGAATAATTGGTCATCTTTGCTGATACTGCGTTTTGGTATGTGAACGAACTATGGAGATGACTTTTAGTGTCTGTTTTTCTTGAGTTTACCATCCAACTCTGCAGCTTAAGTAGAATGCATCAGATTTCTTTGGGATCGTTGGAGTGACCCCAGATTGACATCAGCACGTGCTTTTCCACAGCCTGGAAATGCAGGTTTGGGGCTCTGAAGAGCACATGGTTATAACATGCAATAGAATGCTGTGCTTAGAGAGCCTGACTAGTTTAATCTGTGGTAACCTCTGGGCTTTTATTCCTAATTTTTCATTATATGTAAATGTTTATTAAACACTGATTGATTAATTACAAGAATGCTTTGCATTCCTTTGCATGTATACACAAAAATAGCTGTTTACTTAAATATTTAACTACCACATTATATTACTACTTTAATTAAATGCCATAGGTTTTTGCTGGAGCATGAGATAATAATCTAAATGCAATTAAAATGTTCATAGTATTAAGAATATGTACACTGTCCTCCAAAGACAGGATTGCTGAGGCTTCCAGGCAAAGGTATTGGGTGGTCTGCTGTTGGTTTGGAATACTTAAGTGTTCTGTTTTAGATCAGAAAGGTGTTAAGGTGCTTTTATAAAACTGTATAAACCATCATTAAACATTGTTCATTGAAGTAAATTTTAAGTAATCCTTCACATGACATATTTGCTGTAATTCCAGGCTGACATTTCAACAAGCTGTTTTACGTCAGTCTAACAATTACCTGTGACAGTTTCTCCATTTGCACCAAAGGATAAACATTTCTTGCAGCCAGTCAACAGTATTAGTGTGGTTTAGTTTACTGGAAGAGGGGCAAAAAACCCCCAAGTATTGAAAATGATGCTGATACTGGATGCTGCTAGAGGATACAATCCAGACATAATTATATATGAAATGAGAAAGTAAGTTTGGAATCACTGAAAACATTAAATATCTGAACTCTGATCCCACTGAAGTGAATTACCACTGTTAATTATAGTAGGGAACAGTTAAGCCAATATTTAATACCTCAAGTAAATTAAATGAGATCAGTGACTTCCCAGTTATGTAGATAAAAACAGGTTGACCTGGAGCAGTTTTGAAAATTTCTCAAATGCTTCTTTTGATGTACAAAACTCTTTAGGAGTATATTCCAGACACATGCAATGTAGCATTGAACATGTCATTTATTGAAATCTTTTAAAATCAGAAGGTAAAAATTCGTTGTGTAAGCTGAAAGCATAAGAGTTCTGCAATGCTTGAGATAGTTTATGGCTGTAGATACAGTTCTAGTGTTGACTGAAGATGCCTACTGTCACATGTTGACTGGTTATCTTCCCCCATCTTCAGGAAAGCCCTGTGATGACTTAGATCTGGCAGCTGAACAAACTGTAATTTTTTTTATATTTTTTTTTTCCTCCCACACACACCTGCCTCAGGCAAGACAGGCTGATGTACAAACAATTTATATAAACTATTACTTGCTTTTGATTGAGTTAGGAATTGATCTCCAATGTATCAATGATTCATTTGTGTAATTGGCATACCTGAAGGGTAGTAACTGCTGGTGGGATGGGTTGTGGTGAGTTACTTGGCTTACAGGGGAGGGTGGGCATGGATGCAGTAGTCTTGTTGTTGCTGCATATAGAGCTCGGAGGTGTCTTTTTAGCATTAGTAGTGCTTAAACTTTTCACTGCTACTTGTTTCAAGTTTAGCAGTTGAACTCATGCAACTTGAGAAGGAAAAGCACTGGGTTTGGCTCTACAGAGAGCCTGGTATTACATATCAGTAAAAAGCTTGTTGAGAAAACTATATGGAATTTCATGCAATCACTTGTATTAATTTTGGTTACTGAAACCAAGCTAGTGAGAACAACTTAATTCTCTAGTTTTCATCAATTTATTCCCTAATAATTAAGGGAAATAACCCCCCAAAGAAATAATGTTTGTAGTTTAAGTAAAAAAAAAGTAAAGCTAATATAAACTTAGCTAATTAATCCGAGCAAAATGAGATTTGTAATGAAAAATTTGCATCCCTCTAACTGAAGGTGCTACTAAACTAAAAGGAATATTTAACAAAAGGACTTACCTCGGTTTCTTGAGTTTAAGACTACAATATTGTCTGGGAGACAATATCTAGCTTACAGAATTGACCAAACGAAATGGCTAATGGCTGTTTCATTTCAGTATTTACCACATTTTTATGCTGGAGTTTCATATAATCTGGTAGTCTGAAGCGGCAGAGGAGAAAGCAGGCTGTAAAATTGACTCTCATTCACCCTACAACAAGCACTATCAGGACAAGCAATGAATTATGAAAAAATTAATATCTAGACATTTTAATTAGAAAACACCTCGTAAAAGGAATTGTCTTGTTTTTAAAAGAAATGCACAAATGCAGAAAACGTGTTTCTCACTGTAAACTGATCCAAAATTTCAAGTAAAAGGTGAAATATAAACTCTTAGTGCTCTTTAACAAAGATATTTGTCTGGTTTTCTATACAACTACTTCAGGTTGCTGTCCTGCTGCCATTGAAAATCAGTTGTAAAATAGGTGTTCATTGTGGTGCTTCAGGGTAGAAACTTTGATCTTGGACCACACATCTCTGAAGAGAATTTCTACTCTTAGGAACAAATAAGCCCACACAGTCTAATCCTTCAATTGTCTCTAAATTATTCTTTATGTTCTGTTTGGTGGTATTTTTGATTTTTTAAATAATTTTTTTATCTTTAAACCCAATGTCATGTTTAATATAATATCTGCTGCTTAGCCAGGATCTTGTGATAACTTGTATTCAGTATTAAAGATTATTCTCCTGCTTTTAATTAAGACTAGCCTTAAATATTTCAAGCATTATGCTTTATCTGTTCTGTCCATTGCAGATGTTATTTCCCATTATTTGGCAGGCGTCTGTGGTGAATTACAGCCCTTTCTGAAGCTATATTTTCCATTGGAAAACCACCAATGTGATTGGTAGTTCAAAGGGGCAAAGATTTAAACCAAAATCTTAGTGTGTGGAAATGCTTAGGGCTATTGTTACTCTTCTAGCAGAGCTAGATAATCTTTCAATATGAGTTATGTATACCTTCATTACATTTGATTTTTCTATCCTTCAATGTATTGAAAAACCAGGAGAGAGTCTATTTTGTGTTGCTTCTCAACTAAGTCTCAAGTTACTCTACATTCCTAGTACGTAGATATGTAAACTTCAGTGGAATTGCACTTACCTCATCATCTTGCTCTATCTTATGTACCCAGTCCTACACTATTTTCATACTTTTATTCAATGTGTGGGGTTTTTTAAACTCCACGATAAAGCAGTGATGTAGGTAATTGAAAAATATTTTTTTCTATTAGTTTTTGTCTTTTTCCCTAACCCCCGTTTTCTACTTCTAGTAGCAATTTGCTTTTGATTCTTTCCTGTCTGTGATTTTTTGTTTTCTTTTTCCTTCAGGTTTTATGAAGACTTGTTACCAAGTAGTGTTACTTCTAAAATGAGATAATTTATCTGGGTATACCTGAGAAAACAGCACATAATTTGTCTTTGGTATTTACCAAAAAGGTGTTTGCGTCATCCCTGGATTCTCAGAAATACTATTTTCTGAGTATATAATTTCCATCAAATACCTGTTTGGACTGTTTTCCTCCAGATACTGTAGTTTTCATTTCTTTCAGATAAAAGAATTGTGCTTTCATGTTAACATAAAGCAAGGGCAACCTCATTAAACAAGTGGAACAGTGTTAAGTGAGGAGAGAGTCAGGTCTTGCATATTAAATGAAAAAAAGATGGATACAAGTATCTTTCAAAGTAATGAGAGTTAGGTTTGTCAATGTTGTCAGAAATTAGGATCATCTACGTTGTTTGTGCAATCCTCTTGTTCCCATGAATTATGATGTAGTTTTTAGATCTATGTATTCTTTTTTCCCCACCTAGTTCTAGGGATGAATCAAAACAGCATAGTGAAAGGAGTCTGTTACTTCATCTGGAAACGTGAAAAGTACAGAGTAAATGAGGTGAAGTCTTGCAGAAAGGGAGGACATGTTTTTTTGATTAAGACAGATTGCCGTTCTGGAAAGCTGGACTCCATCTTTAGCTTCTCACACAATGGTTCTAGCAAAGTCACTTGAATACTTTCATAGGTGATCACTAATTGTCTGTTTCTCAGACAATTTATTCTGAAACCCCTGGTTCAGATTTTCTAAAACACTTAGTGTTCTCAGATGTTGCTGAAGGCGTAGGTTTGCTTGCATCATCCATTCTATTCCACTGAAGAGTTGGCCTGTTCAAAAAAAAAAAAAAAAAAACAAAACAACAACAACAACAAAAAACTAATGAAAAAACACACTTTGGATTAAAAACAATGCAATTCACTTGTACAGGGGACAAAACCTTACATTAAATTAGTCCATTTCTCTGGCTTCTGGCGGCAGCCTTGAATTTTCTTGCTTTAGAAGTCATCATCTCTGGACCCCCCACTTCACCCATTTGCAGTGCTTGTTTCTTCCCAGCCTTCAAACTGGGCCCAGATTCATCTCCAAGTCTGAGTGCTTTCCCACCCTAGCCTTTACTTTTGCCCTTGCTCCCATTCTTCTTCCCCAGACCACTCATCTGTGCCTTTCCCAGATTCACTGTTGCAGCAGGGTTTTTTTTCATCCTGTCTAGTCACAATTTTTCTCACCCAATACCTGTTCCCTCTGTTTCCCCCCAAATCCCCCGATCTGCCCATTCCCTCCCCCTCCCCCAATCCTGAAGATTTTCTTTCCCTTCCCAGCTAATATCACGTGCTTCCTCCACATATTGTGTAATACGTATTCTGCCTGTCAGCTCTTCCCATCCTGCTGAAATAGCAAGATGATGAGATTGAGAGTGCAAGGGAGAGATTTTTCTGCTTCTGGTTATAATAGTCAACCCAGCCCAAGGATACAATACCTGGAAGCAGCTATTATAGCAAAAGGTTGGCTTTGCCCTGTAGCTTCACAGCAGATCATGTTCAGGATTGTTCTGTGGGGTGTGCATTTTTTGGGCTTGGCCAAAATGAGGCAGACTTTCACGAATGGGTACAGGTATATCTTCTATTCTTTCTCCTTCCTCATCTAGTTTCAGAAACTACTGTAAAGCATTAGAGTGCTAAAAGTTTCCAAATAAAAGATTGTGAGAGTATTTCTCTGAAATGGCTGAATAATTTTGGCTGGAGTTTTCCAAAATAAATTAAGCCTGAGGCAGACAGCTGGTATGGGAGACTTCAGCTAAGAGAGTTGCACTTTAGCTAAGTTTTCAGAACCTTGGAAGAGATTTGTGAAGGCATTAACCCTTGGTAATGTTTCACGTTTCACCAAATATCATCTTCTGGGCAATATGCTTTGTCACTTCATGTGGACCTTCCCACTTGGTTTAAAATTCATTCTTTATAGTAACTAGCTGTGCTTCAGTACAGTAGAAGAGCTATTTTTATTTGGGGTTTATAGAGTCAAAGAGTGTTAAGAATTATTTATTTGCTTCCCCAGAGTAGTTGAAGTACCTTTCTATATAGGTATAGACTGTCAGGGGCATTTGTATTGGAAATATCTCAATTCTTTTATACTTGTTTATAGCTTACACCAGGGATTTGAGCTGAAGTAGCACTGTCACAGAGCTAGCTCTCTTAAACAGTTTTAACCTACCACTGTCTGTAGCACCATGCTGTGAATCCACTTCCCTAGCATGCAGTCTGTGTGGTAATAAAAGAAGCAAAGTACACCCCTCCTGCCCAGTTCTCCTTAACTACTTGTGCGAACCAGATGTATGTATGCTCTTGTTTTTCAAGTTCTGTCATTATTAAACTTTTCTTTTTTCTTCCTTACACCCCTAGCTTTTCACTGGGTTTCAGCCCCGGTTTACCTTGATTACTGCAGGCCTTTTGGGGCTAATTGATGGTTCTTGATACCCGGTGTATGGCTGTGACTGGCTCAATCAATTCAAAACTGTTAAAAAGCCAACAGTATCTTCTGTCCTGCAAGGTTCTCCTTGCTAGGTAGATGTTCCAACCATCTTTGTCTCACAGTACAAACCTCATGTACTTTATCTATCTGGCCTTCAAATATAACAGTTGATACTGCACATCAGGGCTATCACAAGTTTCTAATCTCTGAACCTCCTAAACCCAAAAGCTCTGCCAAAGGCAAGGAAGTACTTGACAAAGACAGATCTGATTATATGGAGCCTTTTTGTGCACCCAGTGGTCCTGAAGCACTCAAACCAAAATGAAAGTAGCTAAAAAAAAAAAAAATAAAAAAATCAGTTCACCCTGGAAGATAATTAAGGCATCCCCATCTATTTCATGTTGACTCCTATTACAATCTAGATGAGTGAGTTGGGATAAAGTGCTACCTCAAGAGAATCTCTTGATTAAATGTAATCTCTTGTTTTGCACACCTGTTAAAAAGCAGTCTGCTAAAAACTGAGCACTGTCAAATTAACTGATTAAAATGATGAATAGCATGGAGTGCGTAGGAATTTACACACACACACACCCCCCATGTCTTTTTCATACAAGAATGAGAGGATATTAAGTTATGTCAGCATATGAGAAGTTAAAAATAAATAAAAGAATAATGTTCTCAAAGCTGTGTATTTAACCTGGCTGCAGCAGGTTGTAGATATTTAAAGCTTGCATGGTTTCTAAACAAGACTGAACAAATTAACGGGAGAAAAATCCACAGAAGGTTATGAAATTTAGAAGATGTAGGCCATGAATTGCTGGAGATTTCTGTAGTATACTGGTGAAATACCATTACATGCTTGTCTGCTTACACTCTTCCCTAGACATTTGCTTGCTGGCATTGGTCTGTACCAGTTCCTTTTTAGGGACAGAATGGCATCAAGCCCTAGCAAGACCAAAGAACTTTTGCTTGAAAAAGGAGGAAGCGATAAGGAAAACAAAAGCTTGGACAAAGTGACTACAGGGGACAACAAATGTGATAAAAGGAAGAGGGGTTATGTTCAAAGTATCAAAGATGGAAAAAAGGAAGTGGAGGGGATGCTGTTCAGAGCACCCTCCAAAGCACTGGAAAGTGCTTGAAAACGTCTGAGGACCTGGTGGATACTGCCCAGGGGCTCCTATCAGGGACAGGTTGTTGAACAAAACGGACCTTGTGGTTTTAGTTGATGCTGCCATTCATACATCCTTCGACAGTCTAAGTTCTTGAACATTTGGCTATTGGCAAAATTTGTTTAGATTGTGAAGCCAAGTGAGAGCAGAAACATTGTGATCTGAGAATTAAGCATTGTATTTCTCTAATCCCAAAAAGCAAACTTTTGAGGAAGGAGTGTGTTTAAGAAAGGGAGGGGGGAAGGAAACCCTAACTGTTTTCTCATCACAGTACACTGAGAAAATGTTTAGACTGATATATAACCTTCATAGTGTTATGTTCTATGAAATTGGCAAGAGCTTAGTTCTTAGTCTGAATGCTATGCTTGTTTTGAAATTTAAATAATAAACAATTTATATATGTATATATTTTAGCTTAAAATCACATTTTGTCGGATTTGGCTGTTAATAAAAGCTTATGGTGGAATCGGCACTCTGTCCATCCAGTGAAAATATGAGCAGGACCACACAAAATGCTTCCACTGTGTCATTTCTTTTACTGCTGTTCCATTAAAACAAACTCCTTGCCACAGAACTTACTTGTCATTTCCCGCTTCTCAAAAATATCACAAGTAGTGTAGTTTCTAAAGCTTTTCCACTTCTATCTTTGGTATCTATTTGACTGTATTTGCAGAAGATCCCTTTATAGTCCTCTGTGCCATTCATTTTCAACCACATTACTGAATCTTAAATATACTGTATTGAATGCAGGTTTTGGCCAGCACTGCTTACAACTAAACCTAGGCTAGTTAGGTAGCGTCATATTCATCTTGGTTTCTGTCACCCCTGGTTCCAGAAAGTGCTTTTGATCTTAATGTATGCATTCTTCTGTCCATGTCTACTTTAGTATTTACTGAGATAAATTCTAATTGAACTGTATCTTCTCCTGGTTACAGTATGCTTTTTCTTTTTCTACTGGATTTTATAGCTTACTGAGCTCCACTGAAGTAAAGAGAAAGAGATTTTGGGGCATTTGCTGGACTGGATAATTAGCTTATCTTGCTTGTATGTTTGTGCTATGTCCTATAACATGGCCCTGTGTCATTACCACATCTGCTGGGCTTTCTTAAATCATAAAAAAACATGGGTGTATTCTTATTCAACTTCCTTGATTCAAAATGACTTTGTGATTCATCTGACAACAGGATTTCCACTCCCTCCCCTTTTTTTTTTTTTTTTACAAAGTATGAGAATAATTCTTTCATGTATGAAAAATTTTAATTTTTAATGTGTAAACCTCAGTGTTCCTGAGGTTTTTCTAAGATACTTTTCTGAAGGCAAGTGCATAACTAGGATTTGTTTAGAAAGCAGAGGAACTGGTTTAGTGAAGAAATATTTTACAATTTCTGCTTCATATGCATGAATGAAAACTCACAAAATTTCTTTGAATGTTGTCTTAAAACTCAAAAATGTAGCTAGTGGTACCTTCAAATCACTAATGCCCAGCAAATAGTGAACTAGGACTCTGGAGGTCTGGGATGAATTGTTGTCATATGGATTTATTATTCAATACCACCAGCTTCGGTATTCCTTTTGGCATTATATCACCTTCAGAGTAAGTACGCGGAATCATTAAGGTGCTCCCTATAAGACTCAACTATAGCGTCATGATTCAAAGATGGTCTCCCAAATGCTAAGAATAATGAGATTGGTGTCCTAATAGGGCTATAATTCTATTCTGGTAACAATACACAGTAAAACATTAGATGTGCTATTAACATCCTTAACAACGGTTTTTGCTTTCAGCATGATTCAGGATGCATTTTAGTTTGCAAATCAACTTAGTTCACCTCTGAATCTTGGGATCGAATAGCAGTGCTCACTTGCTCCTGCAGTTGAGGAGTACTTACAACATTTTGTTACATTTTTCTATGCAGTTAGTTTCCAACACCTTCTCTTAGTTTACAAGTGTGTGAATAATCTGTATTTACATGCACTGCCAGTAGTGTTCACAAGCTGGCACGTAATACTAACTCACAGGGCTGTGCTTGAATGCATCACTTCTGCTGTGCTCTTACCCTCCACTGTGCCAACAGCTGAGAGAACTGTGAGTTTTCCCTACACTCACATCTTTCTGGCTCTTTGTCAGTCAAGCCATGCCAACTGCACCAGCCAGTAAAAGCATATAGGAAAAATAAATTTGTCATAGGAAAAGTACAGAGAAGTGATTACTTTCATGCAAGACTACAGTAAAAGCACTGTTAGGCTACACTTTGCTAATGCGGAAAAAATAGCTTTCAAAATCACGATTTTTTTGTCAGTGATAGTGTGCTTGAGGACACTTCCACTCAAAGGGTTAGGACCAAAACTTGTTTTTTTAAAACTGCTGGTATGTAAACGTTTTTAATAACTCTGAGTGGATGAGACAACATGATATCATTGTGCTTTATAATTCTCAAAGAATTCTGTGTAAATAATGATAAAGGGATGTGCTGGCTGATATGCAAGAAGATACAAGAGATGTGTGTAATGAAAATTATGTTTGATGAAGAACTGCACTTTTTACAGTGGTGTATTTAAGTCTCCAAACCTAGCGTTTTTCAGATTATTTAGAATGTAATATAAAATAATGGAAACTAAAATAGTTGTTGAAGTACATTTGTGACTGTTAAAGAAATTCACCAGGCTTTTGTCTTTATCTTCCCTAAACAACACACACTTACCATTTCTTCTTGTTATTATAGGGAGGGGAAATCAAGCAGTCTCATTTCTCTGTAGAACTTCACTTCTAATTACAAATTACAGCTTCAGGATTTGTGTGATTATTTTGTGTTTAATTCTTCCAAAGACCTTTGCAGGACCATGCAGAAGGCATTGTGATACTGAATGCTTCAGTTTACGCTTAAAGTTGCTTAGTCTTGGTATACTGATCTGAATAATAAGTTTGCATTTTTTGTTACTCGTACATGTTCAATAGAATCAGTCTCACAAAAGTCAGTAGTACAACTAAAATTAACATTAATGCACACAATGTTTGTCACAACTGTCTGAAAGGACTGTAGCAAGTGCATCATTTAACTTAAAGACTAAGGTCAATCTCATTAATCTGTACTTAATATATGGTATTGTCATATCAGAGACCTAATTTCTAGCCTTCACTCAAGACTTCATGTGGCAGAGATGGCTGTTGAGTAGAAAGTTCTTTTTATTGCTCTGGAAATAAGGAGTACAGGTCGTAGAATGGTGTTGGATTTTCTGAAGTCAAAATGTTCAGAGAGTATAAAATGTGCAGAACATTACAGGTGCTTAACTTTGACGTTTATGGACAATCTTGTCAAAACTTGCAGAAACCAGTCTGTACCAAGGCCAAAGACTGTATTTTCCATTCTGCTGAGGAGGCTTACAATACCAAGAACACGCAGGCATAGGAGTTTTCATGGGAAAAATAGTTCGTACGTGGCGGAAAGCTAACAAAGTCTGCCTTCTCTTATACCCACTATCTCCCTGATCCTCATAAAAGGTGAGAAAGGAACTATGATGAGAAACTCCGAGTAAGACAAGGGATTGGTGCTGGTAAATTGCACCATATCAACTCCTTTCCTGATGTGAAATGCTCAATCAGTTTTAATCTAACAATCTCACCTGTTGTTCCATTAGTTGAATGTGCACAGCACATATGAGGCTATATATCACTTACAGAAACTTACATATGGGAAATAAAAAGCCAAGACAAAAATAATTTCTTCAGTACAAAAATATAATTAATTATAAAACTAACTATGAAAAGTAGTATTAACATATTTCATGTAAGATACTCTTAAGGCCAGGCTATTACCAGTGTAGTTTACAACAGTCTTTCTTGAGGAGAGGGGATGATGCTCTTTTGACTTCAGAAGATAGGAAAAACCAGAGTTTCTATTAATGGCATATTCATTTTGCTTAGCTGATCAGAGGATCTTGTCTCAGTGTGCTTATTGTGCATGGGAGGTGAACCTAATACTGCCAGAAAAATGCTCTGTTTTGCTAGATTTCTGATGGCCCTTCAGATACTTTTGTTATAGCTATCTCTTCTTCTGTGGTAGTTTAGAACTTGGCAGAAATGCTGTACAAAGTAGGTATAACAACAGCAGATCAATTTCTCCATCTTTTGGAATGTAGTTTAGGTGAGCAAAATTCCTAGAGCTACGTGTACCAGAAAACCTGCAATGATTTTTCACTGGGCTCATCTCAGCTGTGTGAGGCCCCAGGAACTTAAGTTATTCCCATGTCTATGTGAAAGCTCTGGCTTAGATCACAAAGTCAGTTTAGAGGCTTAAATGCTATCTAAGTGCCATCCTCTGTTTCCTAATACGCTTTTTTGATCTCCAGAATGCCCACTCTGTTATCTGGCTGTATCAAAAATCCATAGGACCTGTATTTTCACTGGTCTGTTTCCTCTGGCTATCTATGAAATCACCCACATCTGATTTTAACAAGCAATTATTATGAGTCACAGGTGTGTGCTTATGAAAAAGAGCAGAGGAAAATACTCTAGTCTAGCTGTCTGGGCATGTCTCTAGGAATGGGGAAAAATTGTGTTCTCTTCACTGTGCTGGCCCAATGAGTGTTTCCTTCAAGTGGATCAGTTTAACATGAAAGAAATAATCAACTGTTTTCCTTCCTTCCTTTCCTTTCCTCATTCTTGCATCCTCTCTGACCTGCCACACAAGTGATAGATGTGCATTCAAAATCCCTCTGAATCAGAAAAGTTAGCGAACCCTGGTCTCGTGCATTGGTGGTGGGTGAGGGTAAAAGGAGAGGGAATTCCACTGTCCAGTCAAACCCCAGGGCAGGGTCCTTCTCAAGGAGTGTTCCTTCTTGTAACTGAGTTAGGTGTTTAAGAGCATATCTACAGCACCACCTCAGACTGACTCTAAGTTGGCTCTGTCTGCACACCAGTCCTGAAGCTATCAGTACTGGAAACCACAGCACAGATACTGGTGGTGTAGGTTTACTGGCTGGAATTCTGTTAGCATTGTGTAAACATACTCTGAATCTAGGAGAAAAGCAAATCCATCTCCAAGGCATTTGCTGTAGACAAATCTTACACAGCTCCAAGCTCAACTTGCTCCCTTTGAGGACTCTTTTCTGAAGTGCTTGTCTCTCAGCAAACATTGCCAAGGAAACTGAGATAGCCAGCTTGGGACTTTGGTTTTCATGGAGTGGCAAAACAACAACATTTTGAGAGCTGTTGCAGTGAGTACCTTCTGTAATATAGCTCTGTTTCTCTGTGACAGTTCTGTGATGTTGCATCTTTACGTTTATTGCGATTCAGGCTCAATGTTGTTAACAGTCTTGCAAGCTCTGGTAAACTGGGAAAAGGAGAACAATTTGAATTTTCTTGATCCTTTTTTTGTTTAGAGCCCTGAGGAAAGGTGATGTTGCCACAGTGGCAGATGAGACCTCGTCTATAATGAGCAAAAGAATAAGCACAAAAGGCCCTTAGCAAGAATGGATCTTTGGGATGGTTCCCATAGCCCTATTTGTAGGAGAAAGATATGTTACAAGGGAAGAAGGAAAGCCCCATCGTAATGTGACTCTATACAAAACTGTGCTGTGAATTGGAGTGGTTATTTATGGGCCGTGATATTAAAATATGTTTTAATAGAGTTCATATATTTCTGAGATTACTATAATGACAGCTGCTTCTCCTGAAAGGTAAAAAATACATTCGTCAACATGAAATCCCACACAAATGGATTAAGTACAGACTGTGACTTTCACTTATACTCCTCTTTTTCAGAAATAATTCTTATTTTTGTTTCAAATTAGTATAAACTGTTCTTGGGCAACTAACAACTTTTCAGCTTGCTCCATCCTCTTTTCCTGGATTTCTCATTCTGAAGGGCAGTAGGAATAGAGCTAGCCATTTAATCACCAAGTCAGAGTCTTTTAAGCCCTTTGCTGCATGAGTTTTTGATGCAGATAGGTTTTTACTTGGATTATGTGGGCTAAATAAGCTTGAATTTACCAACTTATCATCTGTCCTGGCTCTTTTATGTACAAATAAAACAAGCCTCTCAATAATTAAAAAACCTACTTTCTTGCTGCAGGAGACCCAGCTGACTGAGATTTTATGCTTGAATCAGTGGGGGTTTACCTACATCACGCATACATAATTTGGTGCGTCAATACTACTTAGTCTAATTGATATGAATGAAGAATTCAGAACATGGACTTACATTTTCTTCATTCACAAGTTTAATATCAATACAGTTTTAAGCATAATTGATATTAGGATGAGCTGCTGTAGTTGTAGACTTTTCTCTTTCCCACTTTAAACACAATTGCTCCAAATCTCTAGTCAGGCTTTGATCTGACAGAGGAGTAATATTACTAACAGTTGGAGAATTTTTAAATGTTTATTTCCTTACATACTCAGCAGATATGAGGCCTGCTGATAAGCTGCTGGACACTACTGTGGTGTGCTTTATGCAGGTATCAAAGCCAGATAGATACTCTCCTACATGTGTACCAGAGTGGCCCCTGCACCACTTCATCTCAAATTCTGGTAAGATTTGTTGCTGGTGAAAAATGAGATGGTGTGGCATACAGGCACAGCAGTCACCAGCTGCCGAAACAGCTCCAATTACTGCTGTTAGGAGGAGTGAGATTGAATACTTTCTATTTAAAGCTAGATTTGCTTCCTTTATTCAGTTGGGTGAAGTGCTGTTCTCTAAAAGTTCAGAATTTGGAATCTGGATTACCTGGAGTAATGAACAGTTATTGAAACTGCAAGACTGAGCTGGTGATGCTACCAGAACTCATTTTGTCCCAGGAGGTCATGTCCTCAACTAATGTAAGCTGACATACTGCTGTTAAGTCTAGAATTTCTAATGTTTCTACTGCTTAGAAATAAGAAGGCAGAAAGACATTTAAAAAACCCTAAACCCAACTTTAACAGAAATATCTAATATTGTACAGCATTTTTTCAAGCTGTAAAATTTCATAGGCTAGTACATTATTCTATGGGACACTTATCCTCCTTCCATATTCTGTGGAGAAATAGCATTCTCCATTTTAAATATTATTTCAAAGAAATTTTTGTAGAATCCTCACAATTGTCTGGTTCTGGTTCTTAACTGAGCAGACAGACCCTATGTTACAATTCATAATTAATTTTGTTCCTATTGCTTATCATTATTGCTAACTCACAAACAAACCAGCATCATTAAGTATTTAGAATTTCATTTGACAGTCATAGTCATAGAAACTTTGTGTTTTTTAATGATAGAGACACAGGACTGAAGATACCTCTTAAGTCATCAACTACAGTCATCGCTTCTATTTTACATATGCCTATAGAAGTATATTAATATTATATATACCAATTTAGATAATATAAATTTATACACACTTGAAGGAGTATTAAGCTAGACTAATCTTCTCACAGCTGATAGCAGGTTTACACTGTTATAACTATATAACTTGGAGTGGCTTCATTGACTGCAACAGAATTACTATAATTTGCAGCGGTCAAGATCAGGTACAACAGTCATACATTGTTGTGCTTTTGTTGCACATAAGTGGAACAAGACTGGTTACTCAGAACAGTGATTTGTTTCCTCCATGAATACTGCAAAGTGTCTTTTAAACTATATTGTGTGATTTCTACAATTAGTAAAATACAGTTTTGTAAATGGCATTTACTGTAATAGTAACACCCCAATATTTGTGCATAGTCTCTCTTTGCTCTTGAATGCACAATAAAAAACATTACTGACCACTTCTCTAGATGTAGCTTATGTTATTTAGTTTGAAAGAAAGCTACGCATAGTCTATGCTCTGAAGTTAGGAGTTCTGCAATCTTAATAGGGGGCAAAATCTCTTGCTTAAAGGAGATTAAACCCTTTAAGGCAAAATATATTTTCCTTTAATAGCTACATATTTGTTTTTATCTTTGATGTCGCATTACATTTCAGAGTTTTTTTTCTGGCAGCTCTGGTGGTGTTTCGTGATTAACTTCAGCATTACAAATGCTATTTGTACCTTTTCAATACACAAATGGCAACAGTGTATACTGCAGCACAGTATGAAACATTGGAGCATACATTGCTCTAAGATGCAACTCACTGATATTTTGTCTTAGGAAAATGAATGCATGCTTTGGTTGATGAATATAAGTTAATCATATTTTAGAACATACTCGAGCATCAAACTATTTGTACTTCTGCACTCTTGAGAAAATGTTAACTTAGAGCTGTAAAAAGGTTTCTTTTTGATGGCATATGATGCATCTCTTTAATGACTGGGCATTTGTGTCATATGCCTATACATGGTACCTGACAGCAGGTAGAAAAATTCTGCAAACATTTTGAAGTGTGCTCTAACTGGCAACTTGTGAGAAAGATTTTTAAACTGAGTATTCAGGTCTGAGTCAGGAAGTGGAATAAAACATGAAACAATAATGAAAAGAAAAATTCACCTAAGCAGCTTGTTTCTATATTAGAAAAAAATATAAACGGTTCCATCAGAGGCTTTACTAAAGATGCCATTTTACTTATGTGGGATATGATGAACTTACTGAGCCTGCACTGAAAGTTTTAAATGGTGGCCTTTCCAACAGAAAGTGGAAGTCAATGACTATTTACTTCGCCTTCATTGTAATGAAATAAACCATACCAGTTTACCCACAGATAAGAAAACACTGTGATTGTTGTCTAGTAGGAAGGCTAGCAATTCTTTGAGATAACTTGAACATGCATTAGTATAGAATTAATTCAGATCTAATAGTTGTGCATCAGCCACCCAAATCTTTAGAGCCTGATCCATCTCACACTGAAGCTAACCCAAGACTTCCCAGCTCACAGGTTTTAAATTAAGTTGCTGTGAGTTAAAAGTTTTGAACTATAATTTTGTAATAATTTTGTATTTATTTAATTCAAACCTCCCTCCTTTACAGAACCATAATACATTCATGATATCAATTGAATTCAGCGGGAATTTTTGTGTATAGTATTATCTGTTGACCTTGATTTTATATATATGATAATGAACTCTAAATTTCCTGTTTCCAGTCAGGAAATAGATCACTGTAAGTTGTTCTATAGAACTGTAAGTAGTATATGAGCTGCAAATTGTTTTTAATGGTCCTTCAGAAAGGGAAGGAGGATGACGTGAATAGCCCAGAAACTCTGTCACACATGACTAGATGTGGGAGAGTGTGTCTGAGAAGTATCACTTATGCTTGCCTGTTTCTTTTTATTTTTTTTCCATAAACATTCTCCATGACTGCTTTCAGGTAGGGTACTGGGCTATATATATGTGCATGTATATATGTCTGTATGACTTGTTTTGTTCTGTACATTAGAAGACTAACAATAATGTATTTAAAGTATTCAGTACTGAAAATGAGATGGACCCTAGAAAGTATCTAATTCATCACTGGCATTTCAAATCTTCTAATGTCAACAAAGGTAATCTAAAGCTATTGTTTTGTATATGTAGCCTTCATCTTGGACAGAAGCTTAATTTGGAACTGCTGGACTGCTGAGAGACAATCATAAAACACTGACAGAAATCACTCTCTTAGCAGACATCCCAAGAGGTGATTAGGAAAGAAGGCATGATGGCGATGGTACAGCTAAGCTTTTGTACTCCCAAACCAGCATACTGGTTTGTTGAATGCCTTTATAAACTGGTGAAGCTATGACTAGTCCAGAACTATTTTAAATTCTTGTGGGAATCATACTGGCAATGTTCTGCCTAAAGGATTGAGCAGAGGTAACACATTCCCTACATAGTCCAGCTAGGCTAGCTCCCAAAACTGTAAGACCAGGAGCTTATTTTATGGGGTCTTACACTGTAATTTTGAAGTATACATTGATATTTCAAAACCACTGAAGGAGAAATTGAGCTTTACCAATCACAGGCATTGAGAAGTCTTCGGTGAGAACTCCTAGAAGTAGATGTTTTGATTGCCCCTCGCACTCAAACACTATTACACCCAGGTGTCTCCATTACACTATATAGTGCAATGAGAGCTGTTCAGTGGAGCACAGAGCTCACTTGACTTTGGAAAGAACAAACTATTGGGGATTTAAGAAGAAGAGTCTCGAAGAAGAGCTAATCAGGTTTCATTAGATAAACTGTTAAAGTTGGAACTCCTCTTTGAAGGTCTCCTTCAAAATATCATTAAAAAGTTCAGAACACCATCAATCCATGATCACAAAATGATTTTACAGTAGACTGATAAACAAGAGATACTGTGTAAATTTATCCTTTCATATATTACTCAAAATGGTCTGGTAGCTGGGAGAGACATAGGTAAGTTATTTAGAGTTTAGGTGTCTTCAGCATGCTGCCTTTTTAATACATGGCTTGTTTTATCTCATGATAGCTCTGAAAAATGTTTTCAAAATTGGGAGGAGATTGTTGTGTTTACATTGTTCTTCAGGAACAAGCTAGCAGCCTAGAATCACCATAATGTGTAGATTTTCTCAGTCATTCATCCCCTTCCCTTTATCCTGTGCTAGAATACTCTTACTAAAGAGGCATGGCTAGGAGAGGAGGAATAAGCCTGTAATGCCACTTTACGGAGTGGCTTTACTGCTTACAGAGTTTGGGCTATTGGTGCAGTTGGTCTGCACTTTTATAAGTGACAATGTGGGTTTTAAGTTGGAAGATAAAAGCTGGAGAGAAAAGAAGTGAATTAACAACAAAGTGCATGGAAGTTTTCAGTATTCTAAGATAATATCTGTTCACATAAACCACCAGGCTACAAAGGATTTCAGAGTTTTACAAAGCTTCTACTCAGCTTCCAGCTGGCAAAAATAACTGTATTTTCAATAGTAGGAAAGGTGGTGGTTGTGCTGTTTTGCATTGCAGAGTGTTCCATATCCCATGTTGTGTCATGTCTCAGAGTAGGTCAGTATGAAATCAAGAATGAAAGAAATGAAACTTTGAAGATATTTGTTTTTTCCAGCTCAGTAACTTAGTATTTCATCAAGGGCCTTCTGGGAGCTGATCTGAATATGCTGCAGTGAAGAGAGCGGCCAGGGAGGAACTCTAATGAGTCCTCAGTATACATTCCTGACTGCCTTCAAACAATTTGGCGGCCGTAATTTTTTGAAACATTCCAAGCACTCATCTCTCATTGTCTTTTGCGGTTTGGACAGAGGATTGTTGATTGTTGGACTGGTTTTGAGGTAGTCCCTTGAGTGGAATTGTGGATCCTACCTCACACATTATCATCTACATTTGCATATAATTGAGACATAAGCTTTTTGGCAATCTGCAAAAGGAATGCTGTAGAGCTGTTGTTAAATTTTCTAAGAACAAACACAGTAGGAATGCCAGCCGAGGATGTAGGTCAAGAATTTGTCCACGGAATATTCTTTATTAAATCCAGTGAAATCCTCTGGAGGTTGTTAGATACAAGTTAAAGGAAAGACCTGTATCCAAGACTTCCTTACTATGGGGAGTGAAATAAAATGAGATTTGGATCTCCTTTGCCTCCACACTTGTTGGTTTGAAACTAAAATTATTCCATGTTTCTTCATTTTTTATTTTTGACCTTTTTTTTTGAATAATGCACCAAACCATCCCCACAACCAGAGTGTCACTTTTGTAAATAACATCCATGCATGTGAGAGAGTGTGTGTGTGTGTGTATTGGGGGTGGGGGGTGAGTGAGATGGAGAGTGAGAAACCACAGAGGCACTTTATACTGAACATTGCTCCTGCAGCAGCTAGTAGGGTGAGAGGTGACTTTAGCAATGACTTACATTACATAATACCTCCCATCTCTCTGCAGATGTGTGAGTTTGTTTAAATGTTTTATGAGGTTTTTATTACACTGTAATATAGTCCCAACCCCTCTGCAGTTGCCAGTTTGGTCACAAAATATAATAAATTTTAAAATACCTAATGCTTCAGCTATTCAATAATTTTCTGACAGGGCCCCCAATGCAAATATGGTACCACTGTGTTGCTGAACTACTTTTGCTTGGGATGTGCAGAATAGCAGTTTTAATTCTCTGATCCTATTCTACAAAATCCCTCTGTTTAAGGAGATTGGAGTGTTCTGTACACTTGTAAAAAAAATCACTGTTCTCTGTCCCTGTCTTTCATGTGCTGTGATACAGCAGTAGGCTGTCTAAAGTTAACCAGTGCCTTCATACTCTTTTGGGGTTGCCATGCCTAGGTGATTTGTGTTGTAAGTAGCAATATCAACTGTGGTGTTTTTCCAGGTTCTGCAGCAAATTGGATTCATGGGAAGCATCTGTACTGTAAGCTGCTACGCTGCTTTCTACCCATATGATAAAGTTTACACTGGAGGCCACTGAACATTAAATGCTGACTCATGAGAGACCTGAGTACAGGCTGGTGCAGTGTTCACTTTATATTAGAGCATTACTCCTCAGTATCCCATTCCCTCAAAAATTTTAGAATTTTTTATGAAAGGGAGGAAATTCAATTTCTGAAAGAAAAAACCCAACCCTATGCTGAATTTAATTTATAAGCAGGTGATAATTTTTAATTATTTCAAAGAATACTAATAGATGCATAAGGAAAGTGATTTCCTATTTCCAGTCTCCAATTTCTAGTTCCAGTGAGGCAGCTTTCTGCTAGGCTCTGAATACTGTGTGGAGTGCCAATGGTCAGAATTTGATGGAGAAGGTCAATATTCCATTCTGAACTCCCTCTCAAAAAGGAATGGCTCCTGAGGTGCAGAAGCAGGCAGATAGAGCTTGAGTATTTCAGCAGAGTTATGCTCTTAAGGCACTTGCGTCGCTAAGTGGGAGATAGGCTGCTGGAAAACAGCAGCCTTAACTTTTGCGTGAAGTCTCTGAATTTAGGAAGATGGAAAGTGGCTGCATGTACAGAACTGTGAAGAATATGAAAATTTTGTACAATTTCTTCATATGATTACTTCTTTAGGGGTGACTAGTAGGAATAGAAACCTTTGGTTTCTGCCATTCAGACCCAAAATTCTAGAAAAGGAAAGATGTGTGGTTTTCCATAGTTATTCTTCAGTGGACTTTCCAGCAGATGAACGACTGTCTTCCATACTAAACTAGATTCTGTATATTTCCCTGTTAAGACAACTTCTGTTAAAAATACATTGTCAAGGGGCAATTAAAAATTCCATACTGAAACACATTTAAATTGTATCTGTGAAGTGCCTAATTGTCAAAGACATCTGTCAAGTACAACAAATTTGGCCTACAGCTTTCTGAATCATCTTTGTAATAATAGGCTACACAAAGAACTGATTTGGGTCGCAATATATCTAATCTATATTTTCTATATAATTATCTGTCTATCTGTCTTTTGTTTAGAAATATAAATGTTGTTTGCCTGACATAGCTCTGTCAATTTTAAACTTATTTGTAAATTCCTCAGGTCACCTCAGCAATAACCATACCTCACATTTCATTTAGAGGTCACAAAAGGTAGTTTTTTACTAGTAGGGATTACTACAGGGATTAATAGATTTTGCTGATTTCACACAATTAGCCAATGGCTTAGTAGAGGTAGGAACCTAAATCCCTAGACCAAGCTGTCTCTTCTGGTCTGCAAAAAATTACAAAATAAAAGAGCTACCGTTTGTTACGGTGTGCTATTTCGTGTGTCAGACATCTCAAATTCAACAGAGTAATGTCAGATCAGTAGCAGGATGGGACATTCTGAAGAACTGCAAGAGTTAACGTGAAATAATGCAGTGCTGCTTTTTCCTCTGGATCTATAATCGCATGCCTGGGCGTGCCCCTCATGGTATCAGTAAGGTATGAAAGCATGCTGATGCATTTAGAACATTTTATAAATATTGTGTGTATGTATATGTGCCAAATAAAATTATATTTTGAATAATTATATTATCCTTTTGATAACTTAGGTGTGATATATTCCCATTTTCATTCTGCTCGTCTGTGAGGTGCCTTTTGTATGTGTTAAATAGTCATTTTCCATTGGCTTGTACTAGCTATGTTGATTGAATACCTGCATATTTGTACAGTGCTCTACTTTTGGGGTAAAAGATGGCATATACTTACACTTTTTAAATGTTAGTGGATAAAACACAATTATCTTTATGTGGAAAGGAGTCAGTGAGATGTTCAGTTCAATGGAGGGTGTAACGTAATATGAAACACTTTGGTAATTTGCTGGGGTTTCCCCCCTCTGGAAATGAAATATTAGAAATATCAATCTAAGCTAAGAAGAAAGAATTTTAACTTAATTTTAGTCAGATGGAAGCAGTTTATAAGCAAGGGTGAGGTGGGAGAGATTGTTCTCTAATTATGGCTTTTGTGACTTGGGTGAAGAGCGAGTGTGCTACCTACAGGGAAAACAGCTAAAGCCTGCATATCTCACTTCCAAGGTGTTGGGATTGAAGGTACTGAAAGAAGGTTGTGAAGGCACATTCAGTACCTCAGGGTGGATGCTGGTTTGTGAAGCTAATGTGAAGGGAGTAAGACATCACTGTCCTTAGCTGGTACATAGTTCAGTGGGAGTTAACTCCAATTGACATGAGGGTTGGGAGAAAGCAAGGGCAGAGATTTTTGGCTGACGCTTTATTTTCTTCTGTGTAGCTTTGTGAAGAAAGGAGCCTAATTTTGTTAGAAGCTTTCCTCAATTCAGAAAAAGCCAGTCATCTCCTATGCTGCTTTCCACCATCTGAATAGGAATCGGGCAGCGGGCCCAGGAGCTACATTCTCTACCTTAACCCAGTGACGCCTGAAGAAGCCAAGAGTCCTCTTCCAAGCAGTTGCAGTGGGAAAGGGCCAGCAGCTACTTAAGAGTGCCCCTTACTCACATCACAGATACTTTGGGGGCTAGAAGGGAAGTAGTAGAAGGCAGCTGGGAGAGCTGCCAAGTGTCACACTTTTGGCAGCTTTGTCACACATTCCTTTAATTTAGGATTTGGCTCTGCCACAGGAAGACTTGCAGGTTTCTGCTTGAATTTTTCCTTATTTACCACTTGGGGCCACTGTGGCACTCTTGAGCAGGAAATGTGGAGCATCTCCTCCCTGTTGGATCCAGGCAAGAAGGAGCTCTTGGGAGGTAGAAATTGCAGCAGCATATAGGCAGGACCATTTCCTACTGTCCTCATAGCCTTTGCTTCGCTCATGGTGACTGAAACAACCTTGAGCATCCTGGGAACTTCCTATCGCTACTCACCTAAGCAGGTTCCCTGGCAGCCCTGGACTAGGGCTGATGGATCCCCATCCCAGTTCTCCATCCAGCTGGGAGCGCCTATTCCAGGTGCCAGGCTTGTGTAGTTCTTTACTTTGCCCTTACCCCCCTTCAGGGTAGGGTGTGCTGACAACAGGATTAGGTATTTGGTCATCAAAAATAACATTGTGGGGCAAATGGAAGACAAGATTACACAGAATTGTTAAACAGTGAGAGAAAGCCAGGACAGCAGGACAAGTTAAAAAAGTCATGTAATCGCTGTTGAAGATATGCACATATCTTGAGGTAGTGAAGCTCTCTGATGGTGGCAAAAACACTGGAGTTTTTAGCTTAAAATATGGTTGGAACAGCGTGTTAACTCTTACTTTGTTAGGCAAATGCTTTGCTGTTAAGTTCAGTACAGTTAAACTATTGTTTTTTCTATAGTACTACCTGAAAGAAAGTACCACTTAATTTCTGCCTTACCACATTACTCTTTCAGTCTGTAGTTAGGATCATAATTTTCTTGTTTACTTGTATTTGAGATATTGTGGAGTTCAGGCTAAACAACATTCCTTTTTCTAGTTGGATCAATGCTGGTAAGGTCGTTATTTAATTTTACATATTATTGGAGCAGCACTAAATTGGAATGCTAGGGTTTTTTATACAGTTCTCTATATGTTTCATACAAATTAAAAAAGAATTTGAGAGACTTCACGTTGGCTCTCACTTTTGTCACAAACATTAACATAGCTTCTTTCAAAGGGAACAGGCAGTGGAGATTGCTTCTTTGAAGGGGTTGGAGGGAAAGATAAACTTGCCGTTCTCCCTGGGTTTAATGATAGCGAGTGACCTGCTTAGCCTGGAGCAGCATGTCCCTGGGGCCCAGCCGTCCACTGGAAGCAAAACTGACCACGGTGACCCACCACAGCTCTGCTTCTCGGTTGCAGGGGTGTGGATTGGTATTGGTTTTCAATTTAGACAAGATGTTGTGTGAGTCACCCTGCCCCCTGCCCTCCCACCAGTGCTATGAATAATAAACTCAGTGAGAAGTTGCAAGCCAACTGATGTGCTGCCAGGGCACGGCTCCTTCTCCCTGCGGTCCTTTCCCTCTGTGCACTTTGCTGGACCTGCAGGGCCTGTTGTGGGTGGAGGTGAAACACATCTGGAAGGGGCTGATTCAAATGGCTCTCGTAAGTGAAGAAGGAGGTTCCAAATCCGACCCACCCTGGGGAAAAGAGGCTGAGGTCATAGGAGGGCAGAATGCAGAGTATTATTATGATGAAAAAGTGAAAAAAAATTACATCAAATGTTTGTTTAAGGATCAGGAGTCCTGGCCCAGCCCCTTCGGTTTGCCAAATATTACATGAAGCTACATAAAAACCAACTCTAACCTCTTACAGCTCTCCCGTTAGGTCATATTAAGCTTTGGCAGGGAGGATGGTCCTACTTGGTGGTTTTCTGATTTGTGGTTTGAATTTGGCCAACCTTACTTATTTAAATTTATTTTATTTTGTAAACGCTCAATGATAGAGTAAAACTCTAGAGTAAACTTGTTCTGGCCAACATTTATTGTGGAAACATTCTGTATTATCAAGAGATCTTTGCAGAACAGCTAGCAAATTAAAACAAAGCATTTCAAGCACATATTGAAGTTCTTTTTGTAAATGAAGGAAATGTACTGATGGCTTCAAGCCATCACTTTTGGTTGTTATCCACTTCTAGCCCTCTGGGCTTTTTAAAAACTGGTGTCTTTTCACTCTCCCATGAGGACGGCAGTCCCTTTGGCTGTGGTGCAACCAGGGGAATGAATCAAAATACATTCTCCTCCTTTTAACTTTGTTAAATTTTTAACAAGTTTGTCTTTCCTTCCTTTATGAATAACTCGGTGAGCTTGTTTGCTCACATGGAGGCTCAATTTGACTGTTGCCGTTGAATTATGAAGAACTGATTCCAAGTAGGGATTTTCCTAATCTGAAACAATATTAAGTACACTATATGTCAGCTATATTTTGCCCACTGAAAATAGAATTTAAAATAAGTGGAGAATGACCTACTCTTCTTTTTATGCCTTCTGAATGAAAAATTTGGTTTCTCTATCAGTAATGTTTTCTTTATAGAAAATAACAAGAAATGGAAAAAAAACCCAATCATTTGCATTTTCCTTTATGGGACATTTTTGATTTGTTAAAAATAATCAAAATGCTTTATTTTGCCATCAGATTGGTGTGTGACTACCTGTGATAGACTAACAGTCCTATGCTTTCTGAGGACTATGAACTTGTGACATACCTTCTCATCTTTATAGCTTTTTCTAGTGCAGTTGCCACACTGTATAATTGAAATATAATCTCACTACAGATAGAAATTTGTACTGCATGGAACCCAAATCACTAGAGCTGTGAAGCACTTGAAGAAGCCTTGCTTATGAACCTACTGCTTTCAAAGTTTTACAATTTGGGAATGTTGAAAATTTCATTTAGATGAAAAACATGCAAAGAAACCATTTGAAATGTTTGGTTTTTCTCAGAACTTCAGGATTTGTGAACTTCCTTGATCTGAGGGGTAAAAATGGCACACTGCTTTTGTCTTTGAAAAGAAATTTTGCAACGGTTTTAAAAATAAGCCACAGTAGTGCACAGGGAGCAATAGCCTAATTATGATTTTAAGTATAAGTTACATGTCAGAAATATGTCTCTCAAATTGTTTTAAGAAATATGACTACAATTTTGACTCAGCAATTACAATTATGTCCTGCCAAAATGCATTATTTTATTCTGTGCACGTATCTTGTGTAGACCAGCTTTTCCTTTGTTTTGCATATGAATTTAGGTTCTGCACGTAGCAGACTGACAGCTCTGTAATCTAGTGATTATATAGAACAGGTTCAATACACGTAGCAGTGTTTGTACAATGTTTCCCATATTTGGCACTTAGCTAGGTTAATCATTCTGCTTTTTGGCAGGATAATTAACCAAATACTGTGCTCACCGATACCTCAGCGGAATTGTTTCTCATCCTGGAGTTAGCTTGTTGAAACAAGTTTAAATGTTCTTACACTTACACTGTAGTGCCGTCAGCAGTGTAGATTTAAAATATATTATAGAAGTCACTTGAAGAAATATAATCTCTGGGGCTTTTTTATGCCCATGCAGATTTTGAACTCTTGGCTGGCTCTGTCACAAATGCTGGCAACTATAGCAATAATTTTATTGATATGGTTGATTATCTGCTAGTTACTGTTAAAACACCAGTCCGTTCTATGGGAGTCACTGTCACACCATGTAGTGATGGCCTGACTGGAGGTGAAGAGTGTCCTAAAGATGAAAAATTCTTGTATTCGCCAAAACTCTTGAAACATTCTGTGCAGCTTAACACTTTTTCCTCTTGTTAGCGAAAACACCTTTAAATACCAAAGCCGTATTGTCGTAGCTGTCACTGACTCTACAATATAATATAAAGCTGGAGACACTTTTTAACAAGGAGACATGTCAATAGCATTTGTATTGTTGTTGAGAAGGATGTTGAATTCTTAAAAAATTGCAAAGCTAAAGGTTGTTGCAGTGAGAGTTTTCCCAATCTATTTGTATGCTGTACAAATTGGCTGCCATATGACAACATTATTTCCATTTGTTTGTAAAATATCTAGATAAATTTGACTATGAAAAGACCCGTACAAAATCTCAATAATTTGTTCTATGGAAAGCATCTCTCTTGTTCGTTAACAGTATCTTCTGTGATAGTTTATGATTTTGCATTTATGAGTTTCTAGAGTTTCAAAAGTGACAGACGAGGCAGTATGTGATATTTCTTACTGCAGGGTCAGCCTGTGAATACATCACTTCCTCCAATTTGTGATTAGCTATGCTTAGTAGCTTGCCAGAGGTTTGGATTAAATGCATAATCACCATTATGTTAGAGCTGAGAAGACGTCACTACTTCCAGTTGTACGAATAAGTAAAACTGAGGAATCTAAATAGAGGTTGTTTGGGTCAGTGCTGAGTCAGTACTGCTGACTGCTCCCAAAAACTGCTACAAAATAAGTATCTTGTCAATCTGCTTATATTTGGTATGTTTTTGGCATAGAAAGCTGTATACTTAGCTCCCTCAAAAATTTAAATAGAAAGCAACTAGGGAATTGCGCTCATTTTCCTCGCAAATCACACTACTCCATTTGCATTATTAAGCTGTATTTTGATTTCACAACAAGCTTCTATGACAATAGCATTTACACTCATCTTGGCTTTTGTTGTGCACTGGCCAGATTTAGACACTCTTGCTTTATTTAGTATAGACTAGCTGATCTCACAAACAGCCAGCACAGTATAATAGCAGTACCCTGAATTTAGTTTTACTGTCACTCCTCATCTGTGATACTCCCCAGTTGTGGAGAGGTGCTGTGTCTTTGCCTGGTCTCTTAAAATTCTCTATAGCTAACATCTGTGTTACAGTTGCTTATTGGTGTATAGGTATATAAGAAATGTTTTATAGAGTTAAATCTGGCCAATAGTAGCTTGCAATGGCAGGGCTCCCTTTTCTTACTTGGCTCCAGATCAGTTAACAATATTCAAGTTTTATTGCTATAAACATGTAGCCTGTACATTTAAGTTCATGATGCTGAATACAGTATAAATAATTCACTGAAAGAGGCTTAACAAGAAAAAAGTCTCTCTAAATTATAGTTAATGTAAAAAATAGAAAAGAACAGCAATTGGTAGAACTAGTTGAATAATGTTGACTTTGGGAAAAAAAAAACTTGAAAAGTTTACAAAAAAAAAAATAATTTAAAATGCTACTTATTCGAGCAAATGCCAAATATGGCATTGGCATTAAGATAGGCACAGAAGTATTCAATTCGTTGCGTGGGTACGTTGCTGTGATGATATACATCTAAGATTTGAGAATTGTCGTAATAGGTGCTGGTTTGCTTAATCTGGAATACTTTTTCATGCTTTTCAGCCTCAGATACGCGTATATTATGGTTCAGACCATGAGTATGCTTTTGAAATAAACTTCACAGTCATCTCCACTTGCTGCATTTTTGGTTTGTATCATGATGAAGTCCCAGGTGACAAAAAAATGGATTCCTTTCAAGCAAAACTTGTGCTCCAGGAGCGCACCTAAAACACTCCAGACTGTACTGGTGTTCTATCCACAACCCCAAACTAGAGCAATTCTGAAACAGAAACCCTCAAAAGGCGTAGATATGCAGGGATGTCAGGTCCTCAATGCTGTCAGTACAGTAACTGCTACTTCAATAGGTCCTTCAACGTTAGTTACTTCAGTAGACCCACTTCTATTGTACCACACTGCTTGCTAACGCAGATGTAGTTGTAGTATCTCTTACCTTTTCCTCATGGTGTATCTAGTTTATTCAGGGTATGTTCAGTAAGGCAGGTAAGCTGACAAACGCACTTGCCTGTGTAGTAGTATTTATTCTGTCTGCTCTCATCCTCAAGCATCAATGAGATACCTGCACAACGCTAAGAAATAGCTTGAACTTCTACTGAGAAACATTCTGCTCTTATATGAGTTATGTATGGTAGTATTTGCTTTTTCTTTCAATGTCAGAGCTACCACTTTTCCCTTTTAAGACTCCCCTGTGGTGACAGTAAGCATTGCCAGTCACATGGCTAAGATTCAGAGCTGGGAGAACTGCCATAGTAAACTGAATTTGAACTCTGGTCTTCCCATGCCTCCACTGGGATCTATAACTGTCTAAAAGGCAGGTCTGGCCAGAAAATTTTTGTGTTGCAAAATTACTTTTGATGTGCAGCTGGCTATGTAAAACACTTCTTATTTGTTTGTCCAAATTTCAGAGCCAATTTAAACCACACAGTCTAATCGATAATGCAAGTTCTTTTAAAAAATAAAAATATTTATCTTTTTTATTAGTTGATTTGATGATAATTGAACCCAAGGGTTTTTGAACACTGGAAGCAACTGAAGCTTGCTCATTTTTTATAGATTGGCTAGCAGGCTGGTGAATCACTGCAAAGCCATGTTGGGGCAATGATAAGCCTCAGGTAAGTCATGCTTGTCAGGTTTTTGTACGTAATCCTGAAAAATGTATATAATTTCTGTATTATTACCTGTTAATATTGTTGTAACAACAACATGTAAAAACATGTAACTTTTAAAGCACAATATTTTGTGCACAACATCCCTTACATCTGCTGGTGTGGAACAGTGGAGCTGCACCACATTCAAGCATGCATCAATTGAAACTGAAGGCCCTGTCTAAGCTCCTTGTTTTCAGGAACCTTGTTTTAGAAAGCTGGTACCACAGCAAGTGAAAGAAAAAGTGTGTAGGAAAATTTAAATCAATGACATATGTACTCATTTTGATAGTGCACTGGTTAGCCTAATTTTATAATACATATTCTTGGAGGAAATGTGAATGAAATCTGTTGTCAAAACAGATGAAAACAATAGAGATTAATTTATTTTTATTTTGGATGTGGCTTAGAATTCAACTATAAATTGGTCAGTATACTGTCATTTAAAAGTTGCGAAACGGTTACCCATAGAGTCTCACAGCTCAAAGAGCTGTAATAAGTGGAGTAAGCGGCATCTTTCTTCTGCTGGACATGAAAAGAGACTTGTCAGTCTGTTCACCTTCAAATGTGTAGTAAAGACCAACAATGTGAAATGCATCTGGAGTGTATATGAAATGTATTTTTCTATGCATGGAGACAACCATTTGTAGATACTACATTTTTTACTGTTTCCATGATCTAACAAATGTGATAGTATTTTAAAACACTGATTAATTCAAGATTGATTTAGCAGAAGGATAGAGGTTTGAGGGATACTGTGTTCCTACAGTCTTTGTGGAAACTGGTAACTGGATGGAGATCACATTAGTGCTCTCATTGTAGGAAGAACATTTGTTTGAGCTTGACAGTCATTTGTATTATTTGTTCCAGCAGCTGATCAGTCAGCAAACGTACTGGCCAAGGAGCACCGCTGTACCTCTAAGCCAGCTGTGGCATGTGCTGCTGTTCCACCAGCTACAAATGGAAGCTGGCATGGGAGGTGTGATGTACCTGTGGTTGTGTGTGTGTGGTACAAGGGATAAAATTTAAAAAATGCTATGAAAACTGTTCTGAAACGCTTAGCAGAATGAGACGTTCAGGGAGGGGATGAGAAGAAGGAAAGTAATGAATGAAAGAGGAAAAAGTGTGTAGGAGAGGCCCAGAGTACTACAGAGTGGAGGGGAAGGGAGGCAGGGACAGGGGGCACAGGTCTTGCAACGAGCAAGCCTTCATTTGCTGCACCGGTCACTGAATGTAGTAGGCTGCATAGGGACCAGGACCTCAAGATATGTCTGTCACTGGTTTTATTCTCTCTGCTTCTATGTTGTATCGGGTTTGCGTGGCAAGGTTTTGGAACCGGGGGGGCCACAGGGGTGGCTTCTGTGAGAAGCTGCTGGAAGCTTCCCCCATGCCCGATGGAGCCGATGCCAGGTGGCTCCAAGAGGGACCCGCCGCTGGCCAAGGCTGAGCCCGTCAGTGATGGTGGTAGCGCCTCTGGGGTAACGTGTTAAAGTGGGGGGAAACGCTGAGCAACTGCAGCCGGAGAGAGGAGTGAGACTCTGAGAGCAACAGCTGCAGCCCCCAGGCCGGGGCAGGGGGAGGCCGGGGGGGCTCCAGGCGCCGGGGCAGATCCCCC
>JAVJGI010000001.1:13743601-13805293 GCA_035590275.1 Ibycter americanus | reverse complement strand
GGGGCCCCCTGCGGGGGGAGGGGCGGCAGGGGCGGCGTGTGGGGGGCTGGGGTGACCCCTGTGCCCGTCCCCTGCGCGGCTGGGGGGAGGGGGAGACAATCGGGAGGGAAGGTAAACCCAGGGAGAAGGGAGGTGTGGGGGGAAGGTGGTTTTAAGGTTTGGTTTTATTTCTCATGACCCTACTCTGATCTGATTGGTAATAAATGAAACTAATTTCCCCAAGTTGAAGCTGTTTTGCCCGTGACTGTAATTGCTGGGTGATGTCCCCCTGCCCCAGCCTCGGCCCCGGTGCCGCTGGCTGTGTTTTCTCTCCCCCGCGCCCGGCTGAGGAGGGCAGGGACAGGGCGGCTTTGGAGGGCATCTGGTGCCCAGCCAGGGTCAACCCACGACATATCTGTATGACTTTTAGCTTCTCCGTATCTTTTACTTCCTTGTCTTCAGCTATTTCAGGTTTGGGAATATAGGACAAGAGAAGGCTGCAACTGTTTTTACTCTGGGAAGACATTCTTGAAAAATATGTGGGACATAAAGAGCAGGTGGAGGCAATTTTAGTTTCCCTGCATGACTATAGATGTCTCTTGGACTTGCAGGCTAGATTTTAGACTGGTCAGCTTTACTGGGGAAAACGCACTAAGAGGTCAAAGTAAACACGCTTTCTACACTCAACCTTACTAGTTAGAGACATTCTGCCACAGTGGTTTTGAGCTTTCTGGTTCAGGTATATGTATAAATGAAAATATTTTGGTGGCACTGTATGGTTTTTAAAAAAAGCTAGGTTTTTTCCCTAGTTTTAAATGGAAAAACTCACTATAATATGTAAGCTGAAAAGTGTTATCCTCTAATTTTCTCTTCCTGCTTACTTTCTTACTGACTTTGTAGGGCAACTAGAAAGAAACAGAGTATCTCTTCTTGAATGATTTTGTTATAACTCAATGATATTGGACAGGTTCAGGATTTGATTTTGGCCTGCTACAATGCTGTGGTCTGATTTCTATGTTGTAATCATATTTTCTTTGAATATTTTCAGGATTTTATTTTTAATTTATGAGGCCATATTAAAAAGGGTACTGTGGAAATTAATACTGTAATTTCAAGGTAACAAATAATTTTCTAAATTATTATTTTCTAAACTATGTAGGTTGGGTTGATTCTAAATAAAAAGAGAAAATTTCCTGCAAGGCTAATGAAACTCTTTGTCCAGTGCTTATGCAGCCTCACTTTTTTTCCAGACAACCTCGTGACTCACATTTTTCAAAGCTCTTTATTCGTTAATGTATTTTTGCATTTAGCAAGTAGGAAATAATTGGTGAGCTACCCATGACAGCATGAAGCGTTCAAGCATATTAGGTATAAACCAGTTCTCTTTTTAAGTTTTCAGTGGATCTCTCTTCCACTTGAATACTGTAAAAAATAATTATAAACCTGACACCGCTAGGACCCCTGAAAGGTACCAGCATGACTTTTCAGGTGGTGTTGGAACCAGATGCAATTTGGTTTGGTATAAAATTTGTCCAAAGAAGGTAAGAAAGACACACACCCCAAGCTCTGTAAGTATGTGGTCTTAAGAAATGCACACAGCTGCAGGAAAGAACTGCCAATTAATGTAATTTACAACAGGTTTCAAAATCTTGACTTAGATGGTGAGTTGAATAGTGGGGGGGGAAACACAGAAAGGAATGGTGTAGAAGTTCAGGCAAGGGATGCAGTGTGGCAGGGAAAAAATGGGTAAGCAACAACATCTGGAAACTACCTTGAAAGAGGAAACAACCAAAAGTGCAACTAGTAAGAGAGAATCCAGGCAACAACAGATGGGCAAAACCCAGAAGTAGCCAAGAGGAGAGCTTTGTGGTAATGTAGCACACTGCAGGATGCAAACACAATTGTTCCTTTTGACTTGAAAAGTTCTATCACTTTCTTTAAGTATTGATACCTGTGTAGTTTGGGATGTTGCACTGGTTGCAAGGTCTGAAATTAACAGACATTTGCTTTCAAAGGTGGGAAGTGAGTAAGCTCCACTACTTTCTTCACAGTTCTGCTATCTGTGATTGCCTTGTGACTGTAAAAGTTCTTTCCTTATATGAGTATCCAGCTGATTTTATAATCACCTTACTAAACTATGTGTTTAACTACCGTGTGATGTGCCTCTAGAGGAGCATCTTTGGTTGTGCACACATAATATATCACTAGATAAATACTTTTTTTGGCAGGTTGCTCATAAGTCATGTTATCATCACCTTTGCCAGTCATATGGAGCCAATCACAGCTTTCCCTGTTCATTGCAAAAGAATGCAGAGTAACCCATTGAAAGTGGTCTGTGAACGCTTGCTTTAACTGTTACCAGTTGCTTTGTTCATCCCTCGTTAATTACTAATGGATGCTTTGGTCCAACGTTAGTGCAATGTACCTGCACGTGTCTCTCCAAGCACATGCTGACTGTGGGGACTGACACTACTGGACAACTTAGGGCAAATGTGTATGGGGAAACCATTAAAGATGTGATGATTAATTTGGTGGTTCTTTGACATTAAAATTGGCTCTTCATTTTAGATTAGAAGTTTTTTCCAGCTCTCACAAACTTGAGGAATGTGTCACTTCTCATGGGAGAAAACTGAGATCCATGAAGTTCCAAAATACTGTGGATCTGCTCACACCTATCGAAACACTGAATATTCTTATAAGAAGAGGAAATCACCATTTGAGAAACACGAAGCAAAGGAAATTAATCTTCATGAAACTAGCTGGGTAATTTTGCAGCTGCCATGGTATTATAGAATATCTTATTCATATTTGCATCTGCCTAAGGTCAAAGCATTTTACCTTTCTAATCTACAAGTTAAGGTCCTGGCAACAGAAGTGCACAGGCTTTTGAAGACAGGAGAAAAAAATAACCATCTGGATTTATTTTTTACAAGAAATGACAAAGATAGCCTGGTTTTGTTTCCCAGTACATCCTTTATCTTGTGGCAGGGTTCACCAAACAAAACCAACCTTCTTTTGCAGAGGTTTGCTTTGTACTTCAGAGTGTAAAAGCATTCCCTGGCTTTTCAGCCACTGAAGTCTTTTAGACTATGTGGCTGTATGGCAAAGATGATTTTTTTTTTCTGTTTGTTTGGAATAATGTGGCTGCAAATCAAATGGAGTGTTTGGGCTCTACTGTAGTATAGACAGCATCGTGATAAAGATCTAGTTTGTGTTAATTTTCCTCAGGAGATGCTCAGTATCCATCCCTGTGATCCTAACATGTGGCTGTTTTCCCAAATGCCTGGTTTTCCCTGTTATCATCAAACCTAGTCTGTTTTCTCTGGACAAACTACTCCTTCTCAAAGCACAAACCAGAAGTGTTTAACAAAGTACTGATGGGGCCTGTCTTGGATTCGTGTTAAAAACCTGTGCGCTGCCATAAATCCCTGACTGGTAAAGCATATGTCTATACTTAGGTAAATGTATAGATGCACGTGAGAATGCATATCCACACACTCACGTACGTACATACTCGCACATCTTCTGAAAACACACAGTTGTAACAGTAATGTGTTGGACTAGAGTCCTAAATATTTTCATGCAGTGTTTTGTGGAAAGTAAGTTATGTTCCTTTGCTTTCTCACTGTTACTTTTACTTACAACAAATTGAAGAAGAGGGGGAAAATGGTCTATAAGTGGTTCTTCTAAGGTCTGTAACGGTCTTGTCTTGTTAGATATGCACAGTGGTACAGCTGCCAGAGAATCTCAATGTGTAACTGTATTTTATATTTCTCTGGACTTTTTTTCTATTTCTATTGAAATTTCTTAGGTTTATTGTGTACTGTACCTTCCACTACACAAACTAAAGATACATAAACTCACAAAATCTGATGCAAAAGAAAAGTGTACAGTAAAATTACATCTCACCAACAGTTATTTTTAGCACCCTCAAGTTCTGTTGCAATTTGAAAACAGGTAAGGGCATACAACAACTCTCAGAGTCTTTTACGATCTATGAATGTGTCTTATATGTATGCTTCTAAGAGATACTGACCACTGAGAACTATATACTTTTAACTGAATATTGTATGGAACTCATAACTTGCGTATTTTTGAAGTCAGGTAATTTCTGTTTGTTCCTGTAGTGCCTTCTGTGCTGGACTATTCCTATAACTTAATATAATTACACTTTATAAAAAAAATTCCACTCTGGAATTATAATGCAAGATTGAAAGAATCCATATATTTTGATATTCAAATTCAAGGAAAAAAAGAATCGAAGAGTTTTCGATGAAAGGTGAGAGTGGGTTTGTGATGTAAATTTGTAGGAGCAATTAGTACCGCTATCCAAAATGCTGGATATTTTGAGAAATAAAGTCATCCTTTGGAAAATTGCATGTTGAAGTAGTCTTTAGACTCAGAAGTTACTCTTTTCTAAATAGCTGAAATTGGATGTTATTTGGTCTCATCTCTTTTCTTCACTCTCCAGATTAATTTTCCCGGCTGTTTCCTAAGGTGTATGAGTTATGTGTGTGTCTGTCTTGTTTAGCAGTGGGTAGCTCTTGTCTCCTCTTCTCAATTGTACATTTCTGCTGGTTACAGTGGGAGGAATAAAGCATATCTACATTGGAGTAACATCTCATGCAGATTCCATTCTTAGCTAGACAGCAGAGAAAGTGCTGCATTTCATTTTACCGCTTTTTTTTTTTTTTTTTACCAAAAGCAGTTGAGCATTTTCTGTGCTTAACTAATTTTGGTCTTGGTTGAGGGTACACATTTTTAGTCATGAGTACTAGGTATTTTAGAAGCCTTTCAGTTAAATTCTAAGCAGAGCAAAGTTTGCAGGGTGGGCTGAGCAGAACGGGTGATGTGCAGTGTGAGAAGTAGTAAATGGAAAGCTGCTCTTCCAGAGGGGAGCTGGGAGGCTAGCAGAAGGCTTCCCTAGGTGGGAGCGCCTGTGCAGGTGTGGAGCTGGCCACTCTGTACTGTCCAGCTGATTCCGGTGCCCTCCCAGGTGGCACCTCACAGGACGCCTGGTGGCCTGGTGGTGTCACTGCAGCAACAAAATTGTACAGAAAATATTTTCTGTAGTTGGTGTATAGTGTGCGTTGTGTGCTTTTACAAGTCATAAATTTTGCTCTGGGAGCTAACGTTGCTAATCCTGTACTTCCTTCCATGCAACGGAGGCTACGTTTTCAGAGCAGTAACACATTCAGAATGGATTAGTATGCTTTAGACTGTAGTATGCTATCCAAACTGAAATGTCAGCTATTTTCATATCTGATCTTTAATATGAACCCCCTCTTCTTTACAGTCTTCTAAGGCTCTGTAGAACTTTACCAATGCTCCATTTTAGCTTTCCTTTATTTGGAATTTGTTTGAAACAAAGAGCACATGCAACGGACAATAGAGAGATACAACGCTTGTTCTCGTCAATCCCCCCCCCCCCCCCGAATTTAAAAAATAGAACCATAGAATCATTTAGGATGGAAAAGACCCTTAAGATCATCAAGTTCAACCATTAAACTAACACCACCAAGTCCACCACAAATAGTCCTCTCATACTCCTTTAGTTTTAGATAATTCAGTACATCTTGTATATTGCATAGGAATTATTTTTTCAATCACATCAAGCTAACTTTTCAAATTTCAGAGTGGGTGATTTTTTTTAAATTAGTGCTAAAGGTAAGTAATTTGAGGATTACTATTTGCAAATTAATCTGAATAGAACTACTTGGTACTAAGTATCTTGTTGAACCAAGTCTCAGTGCTAAAGTGTCACACCATCTTAGATGTGAACTTATATCCCCCATATTGTTTTGAGTATCTATGTAAAAAAGTCAAATATAATGATCTATGATATACGAATGTAATTAAATAACTACCTTAAAATGCATGCATCTTTTTAGGAAGTTATACCTCACTGCAATTGTTGATCAGATAACTGGGGAGTAAGTTTTGTTAGACAGGTTAGCTGATGGGTGGTCTAAGAATATTAATATTAAAAGATAAAATCAAAGAATAGAAGCAGACAGAATGAAATTGGTTAACCTCCCACTCTGTTTAGAGAAGGATTCTGTTTCAGTAGAAGCTAGCTTTTTTAAGACCATGACAGCTTTTGGATATCTCAACAGGCAAAATTTGTGGGCATAGGTATAACAAACTTCCACAGATGTTTAGAAAAGCCTTCTGGTTCACCTGAGGTTTTATATTAAACTTATTGTGAAGAGTAGAGAGTTGTGCAAGCACAAATAAATATCTCAAACCTTTTTCCTTAAGTCACACAGCTGGGCTCTGGGGAACCTGCAGAGTGGAATGGGACAGGCTTCTGCAGAGAAAATGGATTATTTTCAGACAAAGAGGGGTTGTACCACAAAATCTGTCTGTGAGTGGTGGCAGTTCATACAGAACTGAGTATAAAGTAATGATTAAGATAACACACAGAAAGAAAAAGTTATTGGATAATGCCAATCATGTATTTTCTGGATCTATTGAGCACCGTTTTGGTGTATATTTTTCAAACTTAGAAGTTGTTATTCAGTATCTGTATTCATATTCTTCCAGTTACAGAAATGGTGTGTTTTCAGAGGTTGGAATGGTCAGCACTGAAAATAAAGTTCAAATTTGTTGTGCCAGCTTTCTTTTTGGTTCCTTCTCTGTAAGATGTAACTAATATTTATGATATATTTAGAGAATTAATTAGCCCTTTCAAAGTTATCTGAAACGTTGGGTGGAAGGTGATATAGAGGTATAAATGATGAGTGTGAATATTTAATTTTAGAACATAAAAATTTGCCCAGAACGTTTTTGGTAGCCAAGTGCAAAGGAGAAGTAGAAGAGAGGCAGGCTAGTCTTAATGGCCATACTCTTGAGGAATATTGTTTATTTCTGGTATTAACATCATATTTTATATCAGGAGACAGTATCGACTTGCTATTAGTTTATCTGAATAAAGCATGTGTACAATAGCTGTAGTAGCTGTTGAGAAGTCATTAGTTAAACCTTAATTTCTGTCTGTGGCCAAGATTTGCGTTTGTTGACCAATTATACTGAAAACACTGTAGCCTTGAAAAGACTTTGACAGAGCTCTGTCACTTGCACTTGCAAGAGACCTGGAATTCATAGAGGTTTTGTCTTTCCATCTGGGATCTGAGGCAGCAGTCACATTTTTAAGAGATGAAGGGTATTTTCTGACAGTCTCCAAGACCATCAAGAGTGAATCCCTTTCCAGACTACTAGCATAAATTGTTACAGTAATCTGTTGCATTCTTAGTTATTGCCTAATGCTTTATTTTTAGATAGTTGACATTAAATATACAATCATCAGAACATCATTTTGCTGCAGGGGAAGCATAAAGACTGTGGAAATACATGCATAATATAAGAATACAAGAGGTAGGTTCCATTCACCATAAATCAGTGAACTTCTGAGTGTAAAGCCTGGCTCAGAATAACTCTTGCATTATTTCTTTTGTGCATAATTTGATATTTGATTAGTGTCTCGAAAAACAAATAAATCTTACTGTTTTAAAAATATTAAAAAGACTTAAAATAGTAAAGCTAAGCTTTCAAATTCCTGCAGTATCATTTGATAATGGTGATTTAAAGTAAATAGAATTGTACTAAATCCCTTCTAATAGATATGGACATCTATGAACGATTAAAAAAACTCTTGTATGCAATTAACTTGAACTGCACAGGCTTCTGTTATCATTTTATTGGAAATCAGGTTAATATTTGAAGGATAACAGGCTCGTATTAGTTTAAAAACATCTACAGCCTAGCAGATAAAACCTAATGAATTGGAATAAGTGGTTCCTGATTGCTGCAACTAAGGCTACAGCCAGCTTCTGTAATTTTCAGTCTTGTGGACAAAATTTTCAGTTTAATATTTTCCTGGTGGAGGATATGAATATGTATGTGTCCTTGAATCTAAAGAATCTGTTCTACCAGTTATTTTCATGCTGGATCCAAGTTTCTACAGAGCCTGGGATTAACTAACTAATTCACTAATGGTTTTGGGTCCACCTTTACCTGAAATTATTGACCACATATTTATTGTCATGTTTTGGTCTAATGAATTTTTTAATGAATGTAGCATTCGTATAGAAAAAGGCCTACAAGGTTCAGTAGTTTAATGAAGATTGTTGGCTAGGTATCAAGAGAATTTAAATTTTATCCTTATTCTTGAAGTGTAATAAATTTGGATAGTGCTGGAAAAAAAGAAGTCAAAATATGCTGAATACTGTGTCAGTTTTGGAGTATATTTGTTTCACAATTGTTGCCTTCTCAAATATTTAGCTAACAAAAATACTTGTTTCTTTGTCAAATGCCTATTCTGTAATAGAAAACACTCTAGTGAAAGACTGAGATGATTTGTATAAAGTATTGTGGGCTAACCGCACATGAGTGGTACACCTCTAGCAAAAGCAAGAACGCTTGTGCCAAATTATCTTACAAGGCAGGAACTGGTACAGAATGGATGTAATGTTAACTTAGGGCAAGAATGTAATGTGAACTCAGGATGTTGCAACACTACCTTGACTGTTGCCGATTGCATTGTTATTAGGGGATGTTTTATTTGATGTACATCACCGTTTTGTCTATTTGTAAATGAGGTCAAAGTAATTGTCAGGATTTAAGATATTCTCAAGCTTAGTGGTTGGAGTTATTTAATATTTTTTATACATTTAATTCAATTAATGTAGTTAAATAATAGATATATAGTTAATCAACAAACAAATCAGTACAGTACGTATTTGCTATTGTATTCGAACTTAGTTCTGATAGATAACATAGCCAACGAGCGGACTTTCTAATCTAATGGCTGAATACAATTCTGAGCACCTGGTTTCTTGTTGAATGCAGGATTCACTTTCTGGGAATGTTCCATCAATATCTGCTTCATTGTTTTTTCCCTAAGTAATTTCTGCAAGTAAAATGCCAGAATATTTGCAAAAAATATTTCAAAGTCCTGAGCATAGATACAGTAAATCCATTCGATATTTAAGATTTTGGGTATAATATTATTCTGCAGACTAATTTCAGTGTATTCATGTCTATTTACTTATGTAATTTCTCTTTTAAAGCTGGCGTTCAGTAACTGGGGCCATGCACGGTAGGACAGAAACAGTTGAGAGAGGGAGGCATACATGGTAATAATTAACACAGAAGAGTCATATTGTACTAAGATTTGGATTTTGATAAGAGGAGCAAATAGACTTATCTAAGGGCCTGGATAGCTCTGTGCACACTAGATAAGGGACTCACAATTGCTGCTGCTACCACACAGTATTGTACAAAGTAGCTTTGAGTAGTACGTAGTTTGACACAGAAGTGGAAACTGCCACTGCCAATGATCCTGACTGCTATTCTGCTACTGGTTCTACCCAATGCCATGTCCAGTAGTGACAGTAACAAAAAAAGTCTGTAAGATGCCTGGGTAGAGATAGGTATTAAGAAGTATTTACATTTTCCATATTCGCAAAGAATTCACAGCAAATGAACGATAAGGAAGACTGTTATTGTTCATGTCCCTAACTTTCTCCTTAGGGCTCATTATCATATCAGTCCTTCTTTCTTTATAATCCTTCATCCCATTTCACTTTTCTTTGCCATTTTTCAGACCCCTAATCTTTTCCCATCAGTCTGTCTGCTTCCAGTCTTTTTACTATTCTGTCCTGTCTTTTTCACTTTGTCCAAGGATGAGGAGCTCAGGAGGAGCTAGCAGTACTCTCTCCTGAAATAGATAGGAAAGATTTTAATATAACAATAACAACAACAACAACAAAAATAGAAAGAGGAGTTAAAAAGGGGAAGTCTTCTTATCACTTCTCCACAGTCAGAAGAAAACGCAAGGGCTAGTCTTGCTCTGCATTCTTTCCTAGAAATTTCAAAAGGTAGTACCAAGGTTACCCAACACTATTTTTCCAAGAAGAGCTGTCTTTGGTTCCCAGGGTGGATGCAGTGTAGGAACTATGTCCACACCCAAAGGCTATCATTTGTAGCTGTATAAAATTGATCAAATCAAGTAATCTGTGAAAATCAACCAGTTTTGTGCTGTTGCAATGGCCAGCTTAGCTATGATTTGCGGGGAGCAAAGCTGTTTAGTGGCCACAGCTTGTTTTAGGATGTGGACCTCAATGTTGCATGGACACAAAATGCTAAATCATGGAGTGTATAAAAACTTATTTTCACATTTCATTTCCATATTTGGAAAAATGTCTGTTTCTTTTTCAACTCAGGAACATGAGTTTCACTCACAAAGTCTCTTCTGTTACTGGGCAGGGATGAGTTTCAAAGTCTTATTTTTATGCAATACCTATTTCATATGCACTGTTAATGAAGTAAAATTGGGCAATAACATAAATTTATTTTGGGGTTTGAATTAATGATGTGGAAATGTTGAGCGTTTCCTTATATTTGGTCTCTTCTGATTTTGCCCTTTTTTGTGTTGAAACATTAAAAACCCCCAAACCTAAAACTGTCACAACCAAATTGGAGCCTTGTTTTGATCAAGATATAATACATGTTTAAACTGCAGCACTTGCTGTTCTGTGTTCCGAGCCTGCCGTTGCTTTCTCCACGAGTTGAGACTCCAGTGCTTAAAATGCTCCTCTTTTTCATGCATAAGAATGTACCTCCAGCCCATTAAACTATTTCCTTGGGAAGTTGTGGTTCACGACAGCAAGACCAAGTTAGTGTTCTAACCTGGAAATGAAAGGAAAGCAGAAGCTGAGCTGTTTGAGAAACACTGGCATGGTAGGGGATTACCCTGTCTCATTTTCCCCAAACCACATTTTTCTGGAATTACATTTCCAGTGAGACTCCCCACCCAGGCAGTCCTTCTCCCAGATGAGGTAAAGGAAGCCACCATCGAGCTGAGCTAGAAACTGTGTTCGGCTTCTCGGAGTTGGAAGCCTCTCTTCATTACATCACACCTGGCCATATTTCAGAGATTAATGAACAGCATCTTGTCAGTTTTAATATATCGCAGTGCTTTAGTTTACATTGACGATGTAATCATAAATTCCCTGAGCTGCGAACTACACCTTAAGGACTCGCATGGAGTTCTAAGAAGGCAAGAAAAAGAAATGACTATAAACTAGAGAGTGTGGCAGTTTTGAGAAAAACCTGCAGATTTTCTAGGACATTAGGTTTCAAAAGAAGGATTACACACAGACTAAACAGAGTAGAAGTCATAAAAATTTAAAGACATCACAAAAATAAGATCCTTTTTAGGTATGACAGAATACTAAAGGAAATTTATACTGAATTATACCACCCAAGCAGACCCATTAATTAATGTAATGAGAAAATATGTTCCATTTCCATGGACCTAAGCATGTCAGGAAGCATTTGACACTTTAAAAAGGGGGAGAGGTGAAAGCATGCACTTCACCACTCCTGAAATGCTCAGATTTTACCTTATCTGTTCACATTCATGTTTGGGCTGCTGCGTCATTTGGATATGTGCTAATCAAGAGAGAGGAAGAAAAAAATTACTGTAAGTGACCAATGTGTCTAAAAACTGTAATCACATTTTGTGCTGTGTAAAATACATCTTGTATCTTGAACATTGGAGAGATTATCATATTACACTAGGAAGTCATGAGTGAAAAGAATGTTTTTATTGTCAAGACATGATTCTGACAACAGTATATATGTGAAACTTTTAAATCTATGAGCAGGTGCTGTGTTCGTTCCAATTGCTTATCCTTCTGAATCTCGCAAGTAGGGCAATTTGCAGGATAAGGAAGTAAAAGCCAGACTTTCAAGGTTGTTCAGACATCAATTTTCCATGTAAATGATTTGAAAAATTAGGTTGTAATTCTTTTTCTCAGAGTTTTATTCCATTCCTGTTTTTTAGATGTTCCCCTGCGTATTGCTTGGAAATTCTTACGGTCATTCCTTGACAGAAGCAAGCTGAAAAAATTAGTTTGATCCTTAATTTTTTTATGATGCAAAAACCGCCTGGAATACATTCTTTCATTGCATGTCTGTGATGTAATGGCCACTTGATCTTAAGACTGGGATATTGTAGGTAGCATCTTCTGCAACGTCATGTAATTTTTCAGTTTGGATAGCACCTCCCAGATTTTTCCATCCCTGTCAATTTAAAGAAATTTGGATAGATGTGACTACCCTCTGCAGATATATTCTTAGACTTACTACGCTGATCTGTATCTGTACCTTAGTGAGGCATTGCTTTAGTGTTTTTAATAAATATATGTTTTATACATATATAGCTGATGCTGAAGGATTTTCTAGCTTACAAATAAGTACAATTTTTATGCATGCAAAATTTCAAGCGTTAATTACACTTCCATACATAAGTGTGCATGTCTGATACAGTTCAGTTAATTCTTTGACTTTTTGGATTAAACATCATGTTTCTTTTCACTTATTAGTGGCAGGAATTGGGCCTGCAGGTCCCTTTTCTCTTTTGTGCTGAGCAGTTTACATGCTGTGTGTGCAAAACTGTGCTGTAGCCAAAATAATATTTGAAATATTTGGTCACCATGAATCAACAGAAAGAAGGCCAAACCTCATGCTTTTATGACCACATTAAAAAGCAGGAGGTAAGTAACAATAGCTAACCTATCTGTGGCATTGAAATGCAAGGTAGCAGTTGTTTTATAATAGAAAATATAAGATAGTTGTTGAGGCAGAAAATACAGGAGAATTTTATGTTTAATTGAAATCAATGAAAATATTTTACATAGGCAAAACCCAGTTCATTTACTTCAAGTATTATCAGATACTCACTGTCATTTTATAGGAGTGCTAATTACTATCCTGATTATGTTAATCTGAATGTTTGCAATCCAGTGAATATTCATTTGTTTAAAATCTTTTGTCTCCTATAGTGTTGTGCAAAGTTTATCAGTGTTGCCTATTTCTAAGGACAAATTTACTGGGGAAAATGTGCTAATAAACCCATTACAGATAATTGACAGCAAGCTCTTTCTGAGCAGGTAGCTTTCAAAACAGGTAAAGGGAGGAATCTGATTTGCATGGGTTTACTCTTTGTAAAAGGGTTAACATTAGTTGTTAATTAATCCCTGTTAATTTGAGTGATCATTTTCTCATCTGTGGAAGGTTTTACTTAAGGCAGTAACAATACTAATGCTGAGTCTTTGGCTATGTCTGTACTGCCATCATAGTGCATAAATATAATAATACATAAATATACATAATAGTGCCTAAATAGCATAAATTTGTGAATGAGGTGTCGGTAAGCACTTTAGGGAGACCTTTAAAAACATTTACGCAGAGCTTCACAGGCTTACCTGAGATGTTTATTTGCTTCCCTAGACTTCCTGATGCCACTACTAGACTGCTGCTCATACTCAGGCTGACTTAAAGCTGTCTCCCAGATCTCTGTACCACTCAATAGTCACGAAAAACTTCAGCAAAGACATCTTCACTTTCATTTTCTTTTCTAAGATAGAAAACACTTCAGCACTTTCTGTTACCTGTTCAAAAGATGCATTCATTTAATCTTGTGGTTTTTAAATGTCTCAGTGCCACGATCTGACAAATCTTTCGTTTTGAGCTTTTTATAGGGGTATTCATTTGTCAGGGACCTGAAGCTCGAAACTCACAATGATAGCCTCATGCTCCGCTGAAGACCATTGCCGTCTGAACTTGCCTTCCTAAAGACTCTGTTAAACTTCATCAGATTTTAATCTCTCTGTGGGTTGGTGTGCTGGCACCACTGAAATCACAGGCAGAGCTCCTATGGACATCAACAGATCTGGATTTACTCTGTGATCTTTTTTTGGCAGGTGGATTTTGCAAAACAGAAAAGAAGTAACTTCTAGCTCACAGGTGGTAAATATTATGTTGGGACTGTTTTCTGAGCTGTTTGTGTGATGGCTTTTTGTTTTTTCTGTTTAAGTCTTCTCTTCCTTGTAAATCTGTGCCTGTGATATGAACTGGGGCTTTTATCATCTGTAGAGTAATAATAATTTTAAAATCCCTGATTATTCCCTACAAACAAACACTTTGGGTCTTGTCCCTAAATTCTTTTACAAAAATTCTTGGAGATTTCATAGATGCTCTGCATAGGTGGGGGATAAGTGAAGAAGTGCAGAAGAAAAGACATTCTCAGTGCAACCTGTTGAAAATGGACCAGTCGGAAAAGCAGCAGAGCATAGAGGCATAAAAGGGAGTATGATTCACCCAGAAGGAAGAAAAACTGAGGCGCTGGGTCCCGCATCCTGAAGTGTGTATAACTGAATTGTTAAGCAGATCTAATTTAGTGGGCCTTTCCACTTTCAAATAAGCTTTCTAGGCCGGAGGATTCTGACTCTGTTCTTATCTCTCTTCTTTTGACCCACTGATTTGTATTATTTCTGGCTGCATCATAGCTTGGATTCAACCAGAAGGACTGCAGTCAAAGCAATTTCTTGGGAGTAACCAGAAGAGTTAGATCCATCTTTTTCTGAATTGTAGTAGTGTTCTTATCATTAAACTGGCACCACCACCCATGAAGTTAATTGAGGTGCTGACTATGACTAACTTTTCAGGATTCTCCAATGTCTCAAGTAAGCTTTGGCAGTTATATGTCTTATCCTGGATTGCTTTTAGAAGGAGATAAATATCTATCTCCATATTGTTCGGGTACTTCTGAGGATGTATGCTAGCCAGAAAAATTTCTAGCCGGATTAAAAGGTATGTAGTAAGTTCAGGTGCCAGGAAATTTAAGCAGTGCTGGAAATTGAATAGATGGGATTGTTGTTTGGGGCTCAGAAGGGTTTCCGTGCCTGGGACACACTTTGGGTAGACATCAACAGCATGTAGTTTGAAACCCACTGTCTTTTTGGAAGAAAAAGTGGTCCTAAACAGAACAAAAAATATCCAGTCCAATCTGTGTATGACAGACGTTAAAAGTAAGATATTAAGAGTGTGTTCCATCTAGGGTAGTTTCGGGTGAATTCCATACCAGGTCAATCTGCAGTCTCAGCAGTCACTGGTACCTGAGTACTATGTGATGTGTTTTATCTCCAGGCTAGTAAAAGTAGTAAAGAATTTCCAAGATAGTAATAAGTTTAGAAATACTAAAATGACAATTTATCTGCATACTGAAAATCTGGTAGTTCTATAGAAATTCCATCATAAACAAAAAGCTGTAATTATAAATGCAAGGTAAATATGATTCTAGTAATTCACAGGGGGCTTCTGACACAAATTCGTCTTACTATGAAGGTGTTTAAATAAGAAAATCCACAAAATGTCACAGCCGTACTCTTTGGAACAGTTTTAGCAAGCTGACATGGTAATGAGTTTACTGGTTGCATCCTGTTGCCTATATTCAAGTTTCTGTGCAACTTAGTCACTTCACTAACCATTGCATAACCATTTTAAAACATGTCTAATCTATTGTGTACCTTTCATTCCTTGTTTGCATTGATCTAGAACCAAATAGCTTTGAGTAAGTGCACAAGTGATGCATGAGGTATTACGCATGTGTGCGTAGCTGCAGGTTTCTGTTACAGATATAATAAGCACCAGGTATATGCAGACTGTAGAATTATACATCTTGGAAACCTCAGGGCTAGGCTGACATAAGTGCCTTCTGATGGCTTGCTAGGTAAGATCTAGCGTGAGGCTCTCTAGGGATGAATTTCTTAAAATAATAAAAGTGGGGTCGACCACATTTATTTGATATTACATTCATAGGTGTAAAATAGCAGTTTATAGTTTCACTTGTCCATTTCCCTTGCTCTGGATCTGCCTCCCTGATCAAGAAATTCAATAGCTATTAAAAGCTGCAGCTGTACTAACAGTCTTATGCTTTATAGGAGGCGTTTTGCAGCTATTACTTTAGAACAGGCATTCCATGCCAGTACAGATGTTGCGTTCACCTTTTCATAAGCACTTTATCTGCACCATGGGCATTGCATTTCTAATGTTTGCATGGAATTGCTAAATATGCTCCATAGCTGTAATTTATTTGGGCTGGTGTAGTTTAAAGACCTGAAAGCTGTACCTGCACCTGTTCTATTCATCTGACCAGGAAAGCACTAATTCCACTGCATGAGAGTTTGTAGGGTTTGGATCTCTTCCTTATAAATCTCTTGAACCAAATGCAGCCCTTTGATTCACATGTATTTCCCTTCCCTGAAGTGGAAATAGCTTGAATATATATCACCAAATCTCAATTTTCTAATATTGAAGGGAGAACATACCACTTGGTCTAATGGAGGACCGGCATGTAACTCCTACATTCCCTCCCTCAGCCAATCCACCTCTGAGTAATCAAATGTACATACTGAAAGGTGAAACATGTTCAACTGTGTGTGTAACAGGAGCAAACTCTGCTAGTATGATGACACTGGTTTCATTGTGGAACGATATGATAAACACTTCCGAGGGTAGTGTATTTATAGTGATATAAAATGAGAGAGAAGAAAAAGCAACTACTTAACCTGTTCACCTCATGACAGCACTGGTATCAGTGACTTTGTACTAATGTAAGATAAACAACAGTCTAAGAAGGTGGAGATATTGGCAATAGCCTAAATAATAAATGATAAATTTTAAATATTGGATGTTGAACCACTATGAGGTCCATTCATTCAACTGTTTCAGCCCAAAATTTTGGAGTTCAGACAAAATCCAGGAGTAGTCCTAGCTTTGAAAAATGAAAAAAAAACACCTCAAAAAAAAAAAAAGGCAACTTTAAAAAACCCCCAGAAACCACCCCAAACCAAGCAAACAAGAAAGCCACTGTTCAGTGAGGTTTTTCAAAACCAAAGCTATGTCCCACTTTGCCCAGTTCTGCCAGAGATGTATGTCATCTGTAGACATGTCATCAAATATGACTCAAACCAACCCTTCCCCCCAAATAAATAAATGCAACCACATAGACCGAAATGATTCTTTAGCATTTTAAAGATTCTACTCTACTTACTTGTGGTACATTTTTAATTTAGAGTTAAACCAGGGGCTGATCCCTTACTCGGTGTTTTTGTCAAAATAAAATAGAAATAAAACACTTGTGCCATAATCAATCTTGTTAAAAACTTATAAATAGGTAGTACATTTAGTGCAGTAGCATGGAGAAGCAGCATCTCTATAGGAAAACAGATAAAGAACAAAAGACTTAAAGAACAGAGCTATACATGGAAATAAAGAAAAGGCAATAAAAGGACAGAAGCTTATTTGAAGTATTTATTTTGGGAATAGCGATTAAATACTGAAGCAAAGGTATTATTAGTAACTATTATTAAAATGAAATGCTCCAGAATTGTGCATTCAGGCTTTGAATTCCCTTTGAAAGTTCTGATGTCTTTGACAAACCACACAAGCCTCATTCAAGAGGCCAAGGATGCCTCCTTTGATTCATCTAAAGGCAGAGCAGAGTTTGGCTCCTCAGGTTTAAGATGCCATCAGAAGGTCTAGGTAGAATTACAGTCTTGCTGTACACAGCTGAGTGTATATAATTAAGTAAAATTCATGTCTTATGTGTTGTAAAAGAAATGAAAGGTAGCTGTTAATTCCAAGGCTTATAAATATGTCAGTGGGTTTTCATAATGTCTTAATGACTCATGATGTCACCAGAACTACATGCTGCACTGTAGCTATTGTAATTATGTACTATACCTCACAGAATTCTTTTACTTTCTGTGTGAATATATAGGTCCCACTAAAAAAATCAAACCAATCCTCATCGATTTCTTCATTCTTTTTCATTTGCTATCTTTCAGCTGTTTTCTTGTCTGCACCCTTCTTCAAATGAAGAAAATTCTTAAGAAAATGTATTAAGAGAGCATTGCTGCAACTGCTATATTTATTCATTGAAAAGCTGAAATAAAATACAGTTTCCAAATATCCTCAAATTTGAGTGAAGTTCAAATTTTCCTTGGATCCCAGTTCTCTGGCTGGCCACCAGCCCCTATCACTAATGGTATAACTAGCTGAAAAATGGAAAAACAATTTCATGAATATTTCAAGATTATTTTGGCTTAGATCTGAAATGTAGAGATAGCATCAATATTGTCAGTAATGCTTCATTCTTTAGTCTAAGAAATAAATGCAGGACGGGCTAAACACTTTAGGTAAGTTAAATGTCTAAGACTAATTCAACTGCATTTCAAAACCACTAAGGTAAACTTGGTGTGTGAAGAAGTCCTTGGCTCTTCAGTCCTCCCTGTCCAAACTGGTTTTTACTTTCACAGATGTAAGCTGCAAGTGTAGTTTGCATCTAAGTGTCATGATTAAATGTTCTTTTGTATCAAAAAATATAGTGAGCTGATACATTGAGTTGGCCCTGCTCCCACATATATGCTTAGGTGTTGATTTCAATGGAAGAGAACCTGTTACTTAAGATGGGGAGAAATGGAAAGAATTCCACACTGCACCCATTTTTTATGGCCCTTATTTAAATCACTGGAAATCGTACATCTGAATTTAACATACGTTGACTTGGTGACATGCTTCTCTGAGGATATTAAATAAACAAAACAAAGAAATGACCCCAACCTTGCTCCCATCGTTACTGAACTAATTCTTCAAGATACCTGTGCTTGAAAAGCCTGTGCGTGAAATCCCCTTGTTCAAGTTGTACGTGCATTCACGTATTGCTTGCAATGAAACAGGTATCTTTTCAGTATGGAGGTCTTAATTTTCACTGTCATATATCCAGAAGCAAACAGAAAATCCCATTCCAAACTTCCCATTCCAAAAATAATAGCAGTGTTCAGTCATATTTTATGAAAGCATCTTAGAATTTATATAAATAAAACTAGTGTACATTTCAAAGAATATATATAATGCTGGTGTTTTGCCTTTACTGCAAAGATCAGAGAGCCAATAAAAATTGAAGTTTCGTGAATTTTAAATTATGCATTTAGTCATAACAAAAATATTAAAAACAAAAAAAAATTTAAAGCAGCAGGTGTACCTTATATAGTAAGATAAAGTTTAATATATTTTATTAGCTTAAGGGACAAGGAATAACTATCTATTCAGAAATTCAGGCATGCATTTACATAAATATATTAAATTAAGGAAAGCAATTATACACTTAAACATCCTTTTGTCTAAAAAAATCATTAAATCCACAGATTAACAATAAATCCAACTCTATGCATTTATCACTTCCAGATACAACTGTTCCATTTCTCAGATATTACACAAATACATTTGTTAGAATTTATATGCATTATACATATATTATATATTACATAATAGTGTGTATACATACATGGTGTTCAATAATATAATAATAATTTGTACTTTTTATAGCACTTTTCATTTGAAGAGCTCAAAGCGCTTTACAAGGATTGATTTCACTAATTTTCAGATGGAAAGTGGAGGCACAAAGATGCAATTATTTCAGATTATATAGAATTTGTGACAGACAGTAACTGAATTCTCTTGTTGTGAACTTCAGCCATGCTGTCTCCCTAAAAAGAAATAAACATATAGCATATGTAGTCTATGTAGGTAGACTTGCAAAGACTTGTAAGGTCTCAAACCAAGAAAGCACTTAATTATATTAATAACGTTAAGCACATGACTTTAGTGAGACTCATGTGCTTAAAATTACTTGTGTGCTCCAGTGCTCTGCTAGATTGGTGCCTGTATATGCTTAGTAGTATAATACAGTTTATAGAAGATACCTAAACATAGTTTGAATGATACTTTCTAAGCTATTTTCCCACATTTCAAATGTACATACAGTACCTGACAGCTACTATAAAATAAAACTAATTGAACAGAGGAATATCACAACAGTAATGTTCTCGAGTGACAGAATTTTGTTATTTCCTTTTCCTTTTCTGCTTGGCTCCTATTACAATCTAATTGTTCTCGAAAGGGAATTGGCGTTCTAATTCTGCAGTATGTTTTGTTGGGGACAGCTAATAGCATTTCTGGATAATTCACAGGGTAGAGTTACTGCTTCTGGTATTAATGGAGATCACTACAAGATACATCTGGTGACTTAATACCAGATGGTTTCTGGTCTCAGTATATCTTGATATGAATGAAGTCCATTCTGCACACCAGTTTTGACTCTGCCTAGAACATTTTCCTTTTAGTGTTTCCTCCTAGGAACATTCAGAAAATGGGATTCATTTGTTGCTGCCTTGTGATGCAAACCACCTTTTTGTCCTCCAGAAAAATGCATCCTACATAAAAAATACCCCTCCAAAACAGCCACTTCTCTCTGCCTTCTTTCCAGCCAAGGTTATTGTGAACACAGCCACTGTGTATATTCACAGGCTTTAGCTGGTGCGTTCTTTCTGAAATTTCCTGGGGATTTAAGCAATTTTTCATTTCAATGTTTTTTTGCTTCTGTTTTCATTGCAAAATGAGAAAATATTTGTAAAAGGAACTCAACTATATGATATATGGGACCCTACTGATGACTTATAAGAGATGAAAAGTTGTTTTTTTATCAGTAGAAATAAAACTTCTCCAACAGTGCAGCTGGCTGTTTGTGCACATTCTTAGCAATGGCTTCTGACATTTTTGATTGTGGAAGCCAGAAGCCACTGTGTGTACAGGAGACAATGGGTAAAGACATACATTAAACGTATATAACATAGAATATTATTTTTTATGAATTCCTATAGCATGAAGTGATCATGAGAATGATACATTTTCAGCACTGAGAGCTCTGGTAAGCAGGTGTGTTGCTTGGCTTTCAAATCAAACAGTACAGTGGAATGTGAAGAAAAATTTCCTATGGAAGCCTATGGGAGTTTTCTTTGGGTTATGGGACAACATGATAATCCTTTGCTAATATATAGACCAAATTAGTAAGTATTAATAACTCATGAGTGAACTGCAGGAAAAAGGTTGATGTGTCAGTTGAACCACTTGCACAGTGCTATAAAACAGTAATGTTTCTCTTTTCCCAGATAAGGCATTAATAATGCTGTCTGATTAGTCAGTCTGCCCATTGTAAATCTATGCAGAATTAATTGCTGTGCTAAGATTTTTTGGATGTTGTGCACTTTATAGCACAATAAATTCTGTGTGCAGGGTCATAATTGAAATCAATGCATACAAGGGCAAGCGGCTATCCCTTTGCCTAGCACGCGTCTATAGAATGCCTGTTCACGTCTGAGCCCCTAATCCCTTACGCCTGTCATTTCAGTACTGAGGAGTCTCATTGCTTTCAGTCTTACTACTCTTATTAGCAAGGATGACAACAAAATCTTGGGATTAGGATATAGTCTTGACTGAAATATTACACCATCCCTATTAAATACAGGAAGAAATGCTTGAAAATGTAGCTGGTGCCGCTGAATTCAGCCTTTGCAACACTGGACTCAAAACATTTGAGGGAACTCTTTCTGTGGATGTTTGTGGGCATCTGTGGGGGCAGCTTTGGACCCTGTCTTACTGTGGCTATTTCATAAAATGGGGCCACTGACTTGGTATTTTAATTGCTTTCCTGCTTAGTGCATATACTTACATATTTGAAATAAGCATATATATGTGTGAAAGAGAAAAAAAGTGAGCTAATTGCTCAACATTTTTAAAGAAGTATCAAGAAATCTGGCAGATTTATTAGACCCCTTGTGTAACTGTTGGCAATACCTATAAGGAAACCCAAGAGGATTGGATGTGGTCCATAAGTCTTTAAGTAGGACATGCTCCGTACAGCTTTATGCAGGGCCGAGTCTCCAGTCTTACTCCAGAAAACCTTGGGGTGTCTAATGACTGCAGATGCAGACACAGAGAGGTCATGTGTGCACTGATGTCTGAAGTTAAGATCTTCTGCCAGCTAAGTGGATATCTTTTAAGGACTTAATCCTATCACTAATGAAGTCAATAGGAGATTTTCAGTTGACATCAATGGACTTCAAGTCAGGCCCTCAAAGATTAAAGTAATCCTGTACTAAGCTTTCAGGTGGCTTCTGCTGTTTCACACCTATATCCTAAAAAGTACGTGTCTTATTTCACTGAACTGCTCTGCTGTTGAAAACAACGAACATTTTAGCAAAATGGTTGTAACTTTTTTCAATGTTTCTACAACATTTTTCCCCTGAAACTAATTATGGAAATATTTTATCAGTTTTTTGTCGCCAGAACCCAGATTATTTGGTACATATTTTCTGCAAATTTGGATTAGAATAAATTTAGAGGGTTGGTTGTCTTTTTGGTGAGATTCTTAGTTAAGTTTTTTTAAAAGACAAAAATATAATATTGGCCAATTTTTCAATATTGCAAAATGGAGAAAATTAGTTTTATTTACTTCATTACTTCCTTCTGTTTTTTTCTGAGACAAAGATCACCTTTTAAGCTGGATGGAAGATCAAAATGTTATCATTCCTAATTAAACTGATACACAGTTCAACTAAAGGATAGTAAATGAAAATGCACTAATGTCTTTTAATGGATTTACATAATTGAGGAAAAATAAGCAGAACAGGATGTCCTCAGAGTTGTTTTTTCCATGTAGACCCGATCTTGCACATGCCTATTTCACGGATACAAAAGTAGAATTACATGCATGAATATTTATTTTCACTTTTATGGGACTTCATGCCTGTGAAAAATTACTTGTCCATAAAGTGTTTTCAGAATCTCCATCTGGCATATTTGTACATGAAAAGGTCCTAATTTCTAACCCCAAATTAGAGAAGGTATATACTGAAAAGCAGTGTTTCATCATCCTGGGAATATCGTTGTACTTTATACTTGAGGCATCTGATTACTGGATTGAAATCAGTAGCTTTCTGGTAAGCATAGTGACTGTATCGTGACCAAGTGATTTCTCCCTTCCTCCAGCTTCAGTCTATCTGTGGCTGAGCTTCACAGCCTGAGCCTGAGCTGCTTGGGGCTGGTACTCCTGAACTGTAAATGTCCAGCTAAGAAACAGTATTAGATGTCACTATAAAATAACAGAGTTCTGTGGAATGATCAAAAGATAAAAACCTCAGCCTGCTGGGAAGCCTCTTTGACGCACATGTATATTAGGCAGTTTCAAAAATAATAAGCATCACCTGCAGCAACCAGGGATTATTGACGTTTGCTGTGGTTCTAAAAGGGAAGGAGCTGCAAAGCCAAAATGTGGAGAAGTGAACGAAAGGAGGAGATAAACAGAGGTGTCATGTTGGCGATAAAAAATTTATACACTTATTTATAGGTAACTTACACTTTGTTTGCATGAAATAGAATAACCTGTGAGGATTTAAAGGTACAAAGGGTTTAAATCTGTGTCCCTGATTGTTAATGGAAGGAATTTATTTCCTTGAGGGGGAGGGTTTGAGTTAATATTTCTTACTGGACACATTAGAAAAATGAGTTTACTGTTTTTCTGAAATGGAGTGAAACAATTTGGAACTGATTTTACATAACATCTTTTTGTCTCTCTACTTATCTATGGCATAAAGAAGTTTCTCCTTATATTCCAGTAATATGCTTTCTTTCTGATCAGTGGCACTTAAAAAGAGAAAGATGAAGGTTTTCTGTCCCAATTTAATAAAATGAGGGTTGAAAACTAGCAGACATCAGGAACAGAGTTATATTTCTTGCAACAGGTATGTTTGTTCTCTTTTAACAGTAGAAAGCCTCCAAGCATGCTTGAAATGTACAATGCGTTGGGAACAGAGAGGCAGTATCTCTGAATAAAGGAAGAAATGAATGGAATAAAAGATTAGGAGAGAGAGACAGAGACAGACACAACTTGAACACATACATAAAATCCCTTCTGGAGGCCCTTATCTAATTGCCTCATTTATCTAGTTTCATTTATAAGCTCAGTTTTATTCTGGGACACTCTCGGAGGTTGTGTGAGAATGGCTGCAGAATGACCTAACTGGCAACAGGCTTTCTACAGACCTTTTTTTTTTTTTTTTTTTTTTTGTATGCCAATTCTCAGGGCAATTACTGCAGTTGCCCTTTTTATATTAGCATCTTGGGTGGCTAGGCCTGGGGTTTACTCACTCTTTTTAATAGTATAATTTCTTTTGATAAATAAGCAGCTAGGATTTTTTGTGTCTTTTTTTTTGAGAATACTTCTTTTCCACTGGGATTTCCTATGTATGCATGTGGGCTTAATGCAGATGCTTGCTTTCTCATGATATAAAAGATGATTTAAAAATGAAGCAAAAGACTTTCCACAAACTATCTCCCCTCTCTAATCTTCACTTAGATTACTTCTCAGTTTTGGTGGAATGACTCAAACAGCAATACTATTTTTTAAATAAAATAAAATAAATGGAAGTATTTTGCTTAAATTTTGAAAGCAAATTTCTGGGTGCAGCACAGCCAATGTGAGTTTTTTGCCATTGATTTGAATGAGGCCTGGATTTAATTCTTAGCTTTTACTGGAGTTTTATTTTCTGATTTCACTAGTAAATGAAACTGCCTTTAGTATTAAGATCGAAACTCTAAGATCATTGTTATCCCTTCTCTACATAACTATGGCATATATATTGCTGGGGATCTCAATTTAGGTACCATCTGATGTATTTTTTAAGTCTCCAGGAACTATGCACTGAGAAAAGAACTATCACATCTCCCCAGCTGGTTGTTGAAAATAATACGTCACAGTAGAGTTAAAGTTGGGTTTATTTTTAAGTACATTTAATTAAAGAAAGTGTTAAAGCTGTTATCTCTGTCAGATATTTTGCTAAAATACTTCAGCGACTTTCTTGCTTTGCCGATTATGAAGAGTGTAATAAAACTGTGCTATGTGACAGATTTAGACAGCTGGCTCATTCATGAGAAGTTCACATTTTTGTCACCCACGTTGAATAAGGAAAGATTAGATGCTAAGGTCAATTTACAAAAATGGTTGTCAGGACATTTTTTAATTGTAAAACTTTTTGTGATGGAATTCAGGGAAAAGACTAAAGGCAGAAAGCAGCGGAGACAAAGAGCTGCTATTAACCTACAGATGCTACCGCAGGGTTCATTTTAAGATTGGTCACACTGCTTAGCCAATGAAGTGTTCGTGTGACTATAAGGGACCACCCTTTTCTGGGGTGAGAGGGCAATTTGGTCTTCATGCTCATTTAATCCCAAGACGTCTTTCAATGGACTGTCAGTTGAATCTACATTGTGCAAAATTATGCATGCACTTTTTAATGCAGACCATTGTTCGCTGAGCACTTAACCAAGATTTCTCAACCAATTTCCATTTGGCATGAGGTCACTCGAAACCCAGGCAAACATATATGGAAGGCAAATGTAATTTTTTGTTCCTCTGAGCTGGAATGCGTAAGACAGAGAAATGCAAGTATCAGTCATGCTGTACTTTCAGATTTAATACTTACTAAATGAAGACTGACAACTTTCTATAAAGGACAGTCCATTGCATGTCACTGCCCTGGAGAGCTAGTTATGATACTGGAGAGTAATATGGCTAAAATCTTTTGGATCCCATTGCCTAAAGTGTTGTAAATTGTTGACTCATGAGTAGCTGCTTCTAAGAACCATACGATGTGCATGCTGTGGCTACTCTGCATTCTTTTCGTAGGCGAGATTTTATAAAAGCCAGGTAGTGCAAAGGAAATCTGATAGTCCGTAAGTAGTGAGCAAAGAAACTGCCAATAGACGCCCCAGGGCTGGAGATAAGAGAGCACCGGTTCTGAAGATACATCTAGTTAGACTATTAATACTTTAGAAAACCTGACTATAGCATGTACAACATATTTATTGATACATTTACAAAGACTCAATTTTATGTTAGCTCTTCAAGGAACATTTACATTTAGAACCGCATTTGGCGAGAATCGTTATACGCTTTGTACAGGTGACATCTTACACAGCCAGCATGTGCTCATGTGAGCTCTCATCCAGGGACGTTCCATTCAGTGTGAAATTGGCAGCAGTCTACTCGTGTGTAATCTGGCCTGTCCTGTTACAGTGAAAATCACTTTATGAACACTTTTAACATATGCTGGAATTTTATTATGATTGGTTGGTGATTGTTTTTTTCATCCGTCGTAAAGGAATACAGGTTGACACAAGGATACATTTCTAGATTAGATCCACAACACATTAAAGAGTGTGTTTGCTCTCTCTTTTCCCCCGTCTTTCCAATTAAGTTGGTGAAAAATGTAACTTTAGTATTTTACAGGACATGGTAAAGCTGTCTCATCTAGGTGATGTCTATATTATAAAAATAAAATAAAATAATATAAATATGTAACATGAACCCAGTGCCCATTGTTAAATAAAATATATGATAAAAAGCAGACCTTCTAGGATGACTGGTTTTGAAATATGCGAATATAATTTAATTATTAAACACTTGAAACAATCTTGATATTAAGCTGCGATAACCAGATTTTTGCATCTATGCTAGATAAAGAAATGCGTAACATTCTGTAATAGAGTTACATTGATGAAGGTGAAGGTTACAGTCTTACAATGAATTGCCTAGATAGGAATGCATTAAGGAGTTCTGAAATACTGTCTCATGATGTAGTTCAGTTCACCTTAGAAACTGTTACAACTGGATTCAATAAGTCCAGCAGTGTATACAGCTATGTTTGAAAGCTGCTCTCTCAATGCTATAATCAGATAGGTACAGCCACGAGATTTCTGGGATGTCCAAGAATCCATTAAGACATCACAAAAGTCCTTTGACGAGAATGTGGTTTACAGTGGAATTACTTTGTAAACTATTTCTCATGAAGAAATAAATATAAAAAAAAATTCCACTAGCTGTAAAACCGTATTTGTGATAGTGCGTGCATGTGTATGTGTGCACATATTGGATATCCATACATCCATGGAGATGCACAGAAATATTTACACACATACAAAGAATTTATCTGCACATTTGTGGATATTATACTTAAATTAATAAAGTAAATCAAATCACCGGTATTTGTTGCAGGATAACAGTCTTTTAAAAATGACAGGATTCAAAACAAATGCCCGTTGAAAGTGTAGTTTCCAAATAGTCCCAGAAACTATACAATATAGCTGGTTAGATCCAGCAAGTAGGATGTCATGTCTAGGATCTGATCAAGAATACCTGCCCTTGTCACTCTTCGGATGTTTCTATCCACTTGTTCACACTGGGGGCCGAGATAGCCTTTTTTACACAAGCATTTATTAGGCCTTACACAGACACCTCCATGTCGACAGGCTGGGTCACATTTTGCTGTGGGTAAAAGAAACAGTGATTTTCTAATTTGTTTAGAACATTGCAAACTGAAAAGATACAGTACGCATTCATTAAGAGCTTTTCTAAACTTACAATTATAAAGCACATAAATTTAAAACAAAACAGAAATGATGAAATATTGGAAGATTCGAAACCATATTTTTTTAAGTTTTAGAATGTTAGGGGGAGGAATTAATTTTTTATGTCTGAGAGGATGTCACCCAGGACAGACTGTGAAAATCAAATAGCAGATTTTTGAAAACATCCAATTCCCACGTCCCAATTCATGCTTTATTTTGGAGCACGTAGAAGACCCATCTCAAAAGACTTCAGGCTCCAAATGTCTTATCAATTGAAAATAAGACATACATCTAGATCTTTAAACAGTGGTGGTCTACCTCATCCCATTTCTTATGCTGGCAGAGCAAAAAAGGCCTGAAGTTGGTGAGATGTTTTAGCACCTGGCCACCACCAAGCTAGCAAGTACTGAACCTCAGAGAGAAACTCCTCTGTAGATGCAGAGTTCCGCACTACACACTTTCTCTAGCAGAGCAGGCTACAACTGACCACAGAGATGCGCTCCTTTGGCTCTTGAATCACTTAAGCTTGGAATAAAATTGACTTACCTTTAGAAAAAAAAAAAGAACCAGAGTATCTTTTCATCAGCTTTTATCAGTTAAGTTTCAAAGTTTTTCCCTCTTTAGCAGATGCCTGACAATTAACCTATCCAGGCTAATCAGCTTGCTTAAGTTTTTAAAATATAAATGCTATTTTAAATTGTAGCCGGTGTTAGAAAAACCAACAATCAGTAAGTTCAGTTGTGGAAGTATTTTCTTCTGGAGTAGAGTCACAGAACTGTGATAAATGTAACGTATCCTTCTTTTTGCAGACATTTTGCTGTTTAATGTTATCTATTAGAGTAAAGGTATAATATCGATTTACAGAGATTTATAATACCTTAGATAGAAACAAGTTTCTTGATTTTATTCATGAGTTTCTTAATTAAACTAGGAGGAAACTGATGACCTGTAAGGTAATTTTTCTTATTTAAATTATAATAGTAGCTTGAGGTTCAACCTGGAACATCTCTGTTAAGAGGTGCGTGGGTTGCAGGGAAGAAAGATCCTTAGTTTACACATTTTTGGTAGCTTTCTTGTCCATTGCATCTATCAAATTACCAATCTGTAATTTTTTTAAACAAAACAGATTATTCAAAACCCATTTATGTTCACGCTGGAGATGTTTTTTACTTTAAGTTTCATTTGGACAAGGGCTGTAGAATGGGCTTCATTCTCTGAACGCAGGAATTCTCTGACTGACAAGTGAGGACAATTGAAGTTGGGCTGTTTGACCAGATTACCTCATCCATTTCTCCAACGTGCTTTTGTTGCACCGTTGTATGATGGTCAGCTCATTAATCTTGCCAGTAAGATATATCATTGGTGAGTTCTTTAATTTAATTTCATTCCAAGTGAAGTCATTCCTGCTCATCACTAAAAACCGGGAAGCTGCTGAAATTTACACTCCAGGCTGTAAGGACCTCATAGCTGACCCTGCTTCAGCAGGGCCCTCCCGAGTGCCCTTCCAGCCTGAATTATCCACGGGGTCCATCATGTGATCCTTGCTTTATCTTACTCTGTGATTCTTTTCCTCTTTTGAGTTCTACTGCCATTATGTTAACCTTATCTCTTTGTACAGGCATCTGGTCAAACTCGCTGAGCAAATACTCTCAATCAGAAGACTGCTGATGCACTAATAACACCTCCTGGCACCCAGGCTTGCTCTGGGCGATCTTCATGGGCCAGTTACACAGCTCAGCCGTAACCGCAGCATCTGTTGGGGCAGTGCTATCACAACTGCGGCACTCCAGGTTCATTCACCTCACCCCTTTGGCAACATACCCAACATCTAGTTTGATCACAGTCACTTTTTAAAGTGACTTTTAAAAGATACGTTACAGCAACAAGATAGGACTTAATAAAAGCACTGTAATTCAAAATGGATTACAGTAACGTTCTGATTATTAGCTGCTTTGTAACAAGTTGTACGTAGAATTCTCTTTAACAAACTGGAGTCATTTTATTTTTTAGGATCAAAAGTAAAAATATACCAAAACTAAAGTATGTGCATTAAATTAGTGAAATGCAAAAAACGCAATAGTGACCTGCAGGTCTGATTTCTCATCTTTCCTAACAAGGTACTCCTATTTGACACTGGCAGTGGTACTGCTGCAGGTGGAAGCTGAATGTCCAAACACGGAACATGTATTGATTGCATTTCATTTCCTTTTACAATCTTGGTGAAAAAGTAAGAATACTGTTGCCTGTCATATTTATGCTGTTAATTGCATTCTGTAATGGCTCACATTGGATTAGATGTTTTAACTGTTGCACTCATCTAAAGGTTTATTGTTCTTCTACAACTGATGAGATCAGTATTTCTTTAATGTTGTTTTGGAACTGATGGTCAATGACATATATTGAAAATTTATGTCAGCAAATAATAAAAAGCAAATTATGACATGTCACTGCTTTTTTCACTTGTTGCTGTGAATCTATATACAAACCAGTTCTGCAGAAGTCTCCTTCCCAGCCTTGATTACAGCAGCATTTCCCCGTGGGAGTGCAGTGCCCGTTCCGACAATGCCTTGAGCACTCAGATGTCAGTATCTGTGCAGATTGAGCTGTTCTTTTGCATTCTTCAGGGACTAAAGGCCTGATTAAAAATACACGAATGAAGCAGATAGTTAGAAGTCAGGTTCAAGGAGAAAAACTTTTTTTTTTTTTTTTAATTAAAGGCCTGATTCTCTTTTATGGTATTGTCAGTGGGAGAAATCTGTGTTCTAAGAGGATTGCTTTTTTCTCAAAAACACCAATAAACATAGAGATGATATGTTACATTACAGAAAAATACAGTGTGATTTGCTATTCTTTGATGTAACTGCCTTCAGAGATTTTCTACAAGATTAAATAATAGTCCTTGAGAATTCTTGAAGCGTGAACCTGGCAAAACCAGCTTGCTGAAGAGCTTATCGCAGGCAGCATTTATCTCTAGATAATATCATTTATTAGACATGCCAAATTCTAGTGATTGTGTGGCTTCTCTTCAGAGAGCGCAAGTAGTCGTATAACTCCGTCCAGAATCTGATGGTGTCTTTTTGCCATTATAGCTGATTTATATTTCCTATTGTATGCTGGGAAGAGTAATCTGACCAGTAAGTTTTATGTCACACATTATGACAGGCATGATAATTTTGTGGAAATATTACCTCTGTCTACGAATTCAGTTTGACATTGCAGATTTTTTAATTTCCATATTTTTGTGAAATCGTATTTGGATTATGCATTCTGGATGCTTATTTAAGCACCTGACTTTTTCACTGTGAGGGCGACCAAGCACTGGCACAGGTTGCCCAGCATCCTTGGAGATACTCAGAAGCTACCTGGCTGCGGTCCTAGGCAAGTGGCTGGAGGTGGCCCTACAGCAGGGCAGTTGGACCAGGTGCCCTCCAGAGTTCCCTTCCAGCCCCAGCCACTCTGTGGGTGATTCTGTGAAATGTATGCATGAAGGAAATTCTAGTTCAGCTGACTTAAAATATTTCTGACACTGTTTTTTTGTTGGGCTTCTTGGTGTCAAGTCTTATGTAATGCAATTTTTCCCTGTCAGTCTCTACAACATATTTTGGATGTCCAGTAGCCTTTTTTATTTACAAAAGCAGAGCATTATCTTCCTTAACAAAGAACTAACTGTAGTGTTCCTTCTGTAGTGTTAAGTGTGTAAAACACTTAAGTGTTTTAACTTAAGCACGCCCTAACTGTTGGTATGACTTCCAATGCTTTTTTAGATGATTATTGGTTTACTGGTTGTTGGTTTGTTTTTTTTTTTTAGCTGCATGTCATCATACTGACCACTTATTTTATTTCTGTATGAGTTCAGCAGCTAGAGACTGATAGGATCAAAACAGGGCTACAGGTTCCTGGTAGAGGTATCATGTTTTGTCTCTGCTGTGGGTTTGATTGTACAGGAGTAAGTTTAGAAAAGAATGTCAGGATCTCATAAGAGATCTAAACAAGTAATTGAATGGGACCATCATGGCAAATACAGAATGACTCATTCTCAAGGAAATAATCTGAACCACTCTCATACATTCCTAAACTTAACATTTGAAGAACAAAGATTTTAATAGTTTTGTCAACAGCTCAGAGAAACCTTGGCTAAGTGTCCAGCTAGAATCCAGGCAAACCAAACCAAAGTTCTATGAGATAGAACAGAATAGAAAATAACATTATTCATTATACTGACATCAGTATTAAACCCCAATTACATCAAATAGATGGAATAGCAAGTTGTGCGCTGACTGCTCTGTGAAATATTAAAATCTAGATTGATACTCCTGTATGAGGAAAAGGATAGTCTTTGGAGTCTGAGAAAGAAGGGGTATGATGGAAGTGTGGGAAACAGTGACAGAAAAAAAGAGGAGGAAAATAGGGCATTCTTGTTCATCTTCCATTTCAACATCAGTAGAAATATCAAGGGTAAAAGTTAAGCTAAATAAAATAAAATTAAGTAGTTGAACTCATGGCTTCTAAGATATCAGCGAAGCCCATGTTCTAGCAGGATTTTAAAAAGATATTTCTATGCACAATGGGGTCATTCAAAGTAATATTAGATAGGGTAAAAATAATTTTGAAGAAAAATAAACACTCATACCTAATGTCATGGAAGTCCCTCACCAGTTGACTAGGCTTAAATCCACCCCCCTCAACACCCCCCTCCCCCTCCCAATTTTTGGCATGTGGCTTGTTAATGGTACATTACAGGGTTTCTTGCATTTTTCATTGAAACAGTAATAGAGTACAGGCTCACTGGTTTGTTTCACCATAGCACTTTCTCTGCTCAGTCTTAATTGCTATCATGATTATTTAAACATCCATACAGAACTGGTTCCCCAAAGATGTTAAGGACAGAAAGAATGTGTAGATGCATCTTTAGTGTAGCACCAAGTTCTGATTCCAAAAGCACTTCTGAGAATCAGACTTAAGGTCCTGTATTATTTAAGGGCTTTGAAACATGTTTTGACACCTTTAGTGCAGCATATTTGAAACCCTTTCAGTTTTTGTGTTTACATATTTCCATGGCTGTCTTTTAAATATAATGCATTGGGTTTTTGACCTGTAAAGAATTCCAGTTCTGTAGTAATGAATGCATTATGCATGGTCTGGTTAAGAAAGTTCCTACACTTAAAAATTATACGTGACATTCACAGACAATGCTGTTTTGGAAACAGTTCTACAAAATGATACCATTTTCAGTGGAGACTTGTTCAGACTTCAAGTAAAAAGATCCGTCTTCTAATTCCTACCTCTGGAAAAAAAAATCTAAATTTGAGGTGATTTCTTTATAGCCAACTGCATAAGAGACAGCGTTCTTTCTTCATCTGCCTCTGCTAAGCTCATTTCTTTCAAGTTACTTTAAATAGGAGTCTTCTCTTTTTCTTGCTTAAACACAAGTACAGCACTGTGTTTAGCAGTCAGCATAACCTCAGGCTCCTGGAGCATCTCTTGGAAAAGAGCTTCAGTGGCATCTCTTTAGCAAAGAATGACCTCATAAGTCACAGAGATATTTTATTTGTGAAGATAATGATTCATTTTATTAATGGATGTAAAGTATTTATCTATGATAGTGTGGGAATATATTCTTTTATTATTCATATTTAATTAGGGAGGCAGAATTCATACTTTTTTATATCCAGCCAAGCATGGCTGATCACTTTTATGATTTAAAGTTTTCTAGTGCTCTTGGTACTGGTTAATATAACTTTGCCTTTTATTCTACCATCAATCAATAACTTGCACTCATCAGCCTTGGATAATATTTATTAGTGGCAGGGTGGAGTAGAAACAAAGATGGAAAAAATTCTGGTTGGCAGAGGGCCTTCGGAGAAGAGGAATACAAATGCAGCTGCAGCAGAATCCTTCTTGTGTGTGAGAAGAATTACGGGTTTTCCTGAGTTGTACTATGGGAAAAGTCACACTTCTTTCTCAGGCTTTGAATGCCGTTACGGTACCAACACGTATCAAGAGACAGTCTCTGCCCCAATACTTATGCTTTGCATTCTTAAGGCTTTAAAGGGGTGGAAATTTTCAGGCTCAGCATAAGTTGAACTGAATCTCACGAAGATAACATAAGTCTTGAAACTGACTGTTGGGACGTGATCTTTCCAGTACTTAGACAAGCCTGTGATTTTGTTTATATAACTAGTGCTTCGCTGTGTCTCTTGACGTGGAAAATGGAGGGGAATAGATGGAGCCACACTGTGGGCTGGAGAGGATTTTTTCCTTGTCTCCCTCAATCTATAAAACTCTAAAGGGTACAGCTTGATTACTCTTACAGTAAGCACTATTTGGTCCGCAGAAAGTCAGCCAAAAATGTAGCTGATAATGACTATTTATATGGTCTGTACAATTCTAGTTATCTTAAAGAGCTGTTCATATATACAGTACGGTACAGTATATCTTGCTTGTTAAAACATGCTTTCATGAAACTGTATAACATCTCTAAATGTATGGAACATGGAGGAAAAGTGGTACTGGGAGCTGGGGCCCTCGCTGATGTGTGCAGTGAGCTGGGAATTCTTGATGGTATGATGTGTAAAATAATTTTTGCTGCATTACTGTAGCTCGTATAAGAAAGTAGCCTCTGCTGTTGGTTTAGAGGCATATAAAAGTCTAACGTGCTTTAATAGATTAAAACTCATCCTGGAACTGCTTAGGATTTCATGCTTTCTTTAGTGCATCTCCTCACAGTTCCACTAAATGCACAGAGTGATTTAGCTGCTATATGCAAGAGCCTGTAACTCAGACATACATAAATCAATGCAAATGGAGGGCCAAATTCAGCAGTAGTACGATGGTACTGAGCAGAAAACAATTCCTCCATCGTGCCTTTGACACAATATCAAAAAATCTCTACTTTCCCACTAAGGTGAGAAAAAACCCAGACAAGATTCCTGGATGTTCAAATTTGAACAAGAGACACAGCTGTAGAAATCCTGATTGTTGTACAAAATATACGGAAGCAACATCATGCTTCAATTAACTGCAGACAAGATATTAGGTATTAGAATGCTGCTTAAGTATATCACCAAAATCTGTGCATTAGTTGTTTGGGTTTTTTTCTTTATAAGGGAAAATGTCAAGAAAAAATAATTTTGTTTCACTACTTGTCATAGACTAAATTTACTACTTGTCATAGAATAAATATAGCATCTCTTCAGGTACAGCTTCTAAAATTAAAAAGTATACCTTCAATCCTGGGAGAGATGCCAAAAGCTCGTTACTTGTCTCCAGATTTACTACATGGGAATAATGTGGAAAAAACTCAGGGCTTTTAAGATTTAAACTCAGCAGCATATCAAATTTATTCTTATATGGTATACTTGTTCATGACCTCTAGTCTTAAGAAATTCTGTCATGTTTGAAAACTAGTCCCTAGTGAAGCCTGTATCAATGTTAATAGCTAAGAGGTCAATGCAACTGCTAAACAGTTTGTATTACTGTCAGGGTGGTCATGAAAACAACACCTGCTGCATGAGCACTTGGCAGCTGGGTCAACAGGCACTGTGGGAATTTATCAATTTAGGGGGCCACTTGCATAACACTTTGACTGATGAATTGGGAAAGACTGGCTTACTGGGCTAAAGCTGCTCTATTATGTGTGACTTTCTTTAGGATGGCAGAGGCTTCCTGCAGGCTCCAGAAAATAAGCAAAAGATAAACTGAGCTGTTTTTTCCTTATAAAGTGATAAAAAGTGAGAACTCCTTAATAGCCAATGCTAGAAAGACTGAAAAAAAAGAGGAAAAAAAATCCCAAACCAAACCAAAAACTTTTACAGTCAGTGAGCTGTGATGTGATTGAAAAAAATCCTTAAGTTTTTCCATCGTGGTTACAAAGGAGTTTTTGTGAAGTACTTCTGTAAAGTGAAACTCTCTAGACTGGTATTCGCAAAAAGCTCTAATTTCTCTTTAGTGTCTCTTATGGGAATAGTAACTGCATGTGGGTAGGTAAATGAGATAAGAATTTTGCATGCTCTGGCTAAACTAAACATAATTAGACATTAATTCTGGCTTTCCATTCCCCCAAATGACTTAAGGGATAGTAACTTTCTGAACAGAAAGAAATCACATGGCCCACCTGGGTTGGTGAGAGCATTCACCAACAAAATTGGCTCATTCTACAGAGAGTTTCCAGTGGTACCTTCAGAGTGTATCTATAACCCATCAGAACTGAGTGTCTTGATGCAGATTAGTCTAATACTGTATGTTTCTTTCTGAGTTTCCATTTCCACAGAAATTAAAAGTCCGCAAGAGTGCTATGCTTTCATAAATGCTATTCTTCTATCATACCATCAAACACTCTTGACTCATACTAAAAAATAAAATCACCAGTGTTTTTGTAAAGACCTGAACAATGTCAAAATGAGGTATGCCCTAGAAATTGTCCCTTAGTGTTTGAAATCAGTCTGTTTGAAAATACTCTTCGATAGCGGAAATCCCAGAAGGTGATGATGGAAAGGATGATAAGTGGAATTACATACTCTGGAGGGGCATGAAAGAGGAGTGAGATGGTTTGAATCAAGTTCAAGTTTCAATCCAACAGAAAGCAGCTACTCTGGCTGTTGATATGAAACACATTGAAATCCAGATCTATAAGGTGTTACAAAGAGAGAAAGAGGAAATCTTATGTGTGCAAGGACACTTCCTTAAGCTCTGCCCTCTTTCATAAAAATCATCTGCTGGCTCCAGTGAGCCATCCTGGCCAAAAGAATTATTCATCCCCTTTGGAATCACTGTATTGACAGTGGCAAACACTTAAAACTGTACAGGGGATACAGCACTACATGACTGCCCTATAAACTTTTCTGGGTTTAGTCTCATCTTTTAAATGGAAATCTTTTGCATTGTCCATCAGTTTGAGTACTCTTCTCTGAGTCTCTTTCATTTTATCTATAATTTGCTTAGAGATAAAAGCAATCATAATACAAGTATTCTAAAAGAAGACTTCTAAAGCCACATTATGGCTGTTCTGCCACCTTCCAAAGTGTGTTTTCTTACTTCTTGGTCTGTCCCTGTCTATGGTTTTCAAAGAACAGCTGGTAATAATGTTTAAATTACAGCTGATATGAACCTATCAACAGATCTTTCTTATTTAAATATGCATTTTTAATACTGTCGACAGCTGATTTTCTCCTCTCATCATGCTAGAAAATGATGACTTTTTCTTTTCTAATGGGTTTGTCTCCTATTTTCTCTGCTGTTGACTAACCAGAATATTTGGACCTATGCACACTCTCTATATCACCGTTTACCTACTTATTTTTCCTATGCATTCATCCATGTTTTTGTGATTGATATTAGTATGTATTTGTAGAAACAGAAAGAAAGACAGAAAAATTATAAAAAATAAAGTAGAAAAATAGAAAATAAAAGTTTTACTTTTTTGGTCACAAAGAGAATTTACAAAATGCTAGTATGTGTGCTGATCTTCAGGACATCTGACTAACCTTACCTTTTAGTTGAGAAGTACCTCAGTCTTTCTCCCTATATTTTCTCATCAGTTCTTAGCCCTGGAAAGCAGTTTACTTGTGATAACATTTTTTTGATAATCATCAAAGAATTGATATATTTTTCAGAGACACAATTTTAACTTAATAAATTCTTCTTTTGTCCGCTAGTTTAGCTAATTTACCTAATGCTGGTTTTATGTGTTTGTAATTCTTAGGGTTTCCCACATCTTCTCCAAACTTGAAGCTAAATATGCTATTCCCTATACTCTTCACTCTACTCAATTTTGGTAATAGGTAGTGTATGTGTATTTTGCAGCACCTCACATACTCAGTTTATACATTCAGTTTTAACTTTTCTGTTTCTAATTTATCACTTCATTGTCTAAGAGCTCCCAAGTACTTACGTATCATTATAACAGCCTTGTTACAAAGAGGATTATTTAATTCTGTGCTTTTGATGGGAGGCTATTTAGTTATTGACATTAAGTATTTGGAGGAACTGAACTGTGGAACCTTGAATTTTATGTTTCAAACTGCTTTGATGATGGAGGGATTCAGAAACTCTGTGCTGATCATATTTATCAACCTGTCATATATCACCTCAGTTTAACTTACACTTAAAACATTTTTATTACATGCGAAGGATTGTTTTAGGAGAGGACTTTCCCACTGCTGAGTATTGAATACTAATGCAAAGGGTTCTCTGGATTACCCTCATCTGATCTGATCCTCTGATCTTCTAATGTTTTAACCTGCCCGCTTCTTTTGAATTTTTTTTTTTCTTCTGCTGGCAATATCCAAGTCATAGGTTTCTTTCTTAAGCTATATTTGTGACAAGGAAATCAGGGTCACAGTTATGTCTGAGAACAACTTCAATTATGCAGTAGTTTTCTACAAAGATCAAAAGAAATTCAATCCTGCATCTTCATGTAACATTTATTATTCAGAATAAAAGAATGATTTCATAAGCTTGCAGCAGCTTACAAATGACCACTAGCAGAAGAAGACTGGGTTTTGCATAAAGTTATTAATTTCCAGAAAGGGGCTACCACAAGTAATGATAATTTTGTTCTTTTACACTGCCCCATGCATAGAAGGATCTTTCTGCAAATTGATGACTGCCAGGGCCCACCTTTTACAGGGTTGTATTAGCAAGCAGTGAATTTCTAAGACACAGCAAATCAATACTTTGATGACTTTATTTACACCTGATGCTCATAGACCACCCGTAGCATCTTCATTTTGTGTTCTAGAAAGTTTACTGTGCTAGGGTTTACACCTATATTTGATGTATTTGTATGGTGCATACCATGAGGAAGACATTAAAAGGAGCTGCAAAATATTAGCATGCAAAATTATTACCATGTGAATAATAATTAATATTTTGTTTAATAAAGCTCTACATGAACATTTGCCAAAGGCACGGAATTTTTAAATTGTTTACATGTGTAATGTGAAGTTAGCAATTAGCATGAAATGGTAAATAGAGCTGCAATGCTCTTTTGTGAAAGTAAGTCACTATCTTTCACTTAAAAGCCTGCAATGGTGTGAGACTGAAAAACAAAACTCAGAACTTTGCCTGAATGAAAATTATCCCATGTTTCTAAAAAAAAGTCTTACCAAAAGCTATATCCCTTTGCCACAGTCTGTTTAATTTCAACTGTGTGCCAATTTACAAAAGTATTTTATAGTTTTCTGGTTACTTTCACCAGTAACCAAACACAGTCTTGACCCTTTTCCATACATGAAAACAGCCAACCGTGAGTGCAGCAATGGGAGGTCTGGCCTTTCAGGTATGTCAGCTGAAGACCACCCTACTGGAAGAGGTAACAAGAACAAAAAGCCGAGGTCAAACGAGGCAGCCCCATGTAATTAGATACTAATAGTGGATTTAGGGTGTAAAATTCACTTAAAACCATACACCAACAGACTAAACAATCCCAGGAAGAATGGCAAGTTTTGTTCTTAAAAAATGTTTTTAATACCAGAAAGCATAAATAAAACATACATAATAACCTTGACTAACAGACTGCACTAACCTACAGTAACGTCTGCTTCCAAATTATTTGCTATAGGTTTGGGATAGTATAATTAGAAAACACTGAAACTCTACTGTAACTTACAGTACAGCGTGCATCCAATTTCATGAACTTATTGAATTCACTTGTTCCAATAACAATTTTTAGGATTTAAAATCGGACAAGAAAATAAATTACTCTCCTAAACAGTCCACAGCAAAACCCAAAATGCAAGCCTAACTGCATCTGATGCTAATGGCAAAACATGCTGAAGTACATGCTGAACAAATAAGCAGTTGCTTTTGCAGGGTATGATGGGGTCAAAGTAATTAATATGACAAACTTCATTTCTGTTGGCCATTTCATATTGTGTTAATTTCTGATGCTTTTGCAAGATGAATGTGGTACCTTTACATGCCACAGACTTGCTCTGATAGAGCAGCAAGATCTGTCATGAAGAAAATGGTGTTTCTCCAGCTAAAGTGAGTATTTGCTAGTCATCTGCTCTTATTGCTGCTGGGGCCCCTGGGTCACATTAGGAACTGGCTTTTAGCAGTCTTTCCAGATTCCCTAATATTTTCATAGCTCTAGCTTCTCTGCAAAGATCACATCTCAAGAAACCCTGCTTTGATAATTATAATTTATCCTCATTTTACAGTTGGTAAATTAGTCTAAATAATTAAATCAACCATATTAATTCTGTGTCTTATAAATCATTTGAGTGGGATTTATAAGCCTTTTGGGAACAGTGGTTTCAGAACTGTTAAAGAATTTAGTGTATTTTTGTTACACAGTCCAAGGACAGAAGGTTTTTTTCCGTGGTGCTCCAAACCTCCCCAGGGAGAGACAGGTAAGTGCAGGGGTATGGAAGGATGTTGAAACCTAATAAGCAGTGACAATTCACACCCATTGAGGGTTCAGTCCTTTGTATCACACTCTGTTGGTGGTATTGTCTATACAACAGAAGAGAGGTTTGGGAAAGACTGAATTTGTCCCTTAGAGCTTACTTATGGCAAAACTGAGGAAGTGAGACCTGGAACTGACCGGGGATGGCTTGTCCCCTAGCTAGTACTCTCAAATTATTCTTCTGTAGTAGCTTTTCAGTATACAGAGCAGGTATTGTCAGCCAGTACTAACCTTTTGAACCACCTCCTGCTGCGCACTATCCTACCACAGTGGCAGGTAGGAAAGCAGTAGTGCTGGGGAGAATACCAGCATCTGCCTCCCATTGATCCTGCATAACCTCCATGGTACCTACGAGTCATTTGGCTTCAGAACTACCAGAAGCAGCCTTTACCTGTACTTGTCCATATGATTCCACATTAAATATGTCTACGCTTCTATGAAAACATGCAAAGAATTTGAATCTAGGTGGGAAAATGGGCAGCATTTAGCATAACGTCAAAGCGTAAAAATTTCCAGAAGTTAGTGTTGGTTACGCCTCTGCTGTTCTGACATTCACTTTCACGAAGACAGTGATTACTGTTAGTGAATATGTCTGCTTGCTGCTGGATGGTACATTTGCTTTTAGGAAGCCCCCCTGCATTAAGAATTTCCCTTCTTATTGAATGTCAGTATCGCATAATTCAGCTACATGGGAAGAACGATGTTTAGCTTTTGTTTTTTAACATGTTGAAGGGAAGACTGATCTTAGTGAGAAATGTGATGCTCACCTTTTTGGGTCAATGATCTTGTAGAGTTTTCCACTGTGAGGCTGTGTCATACTTTTACTGCTTGATAATATGTAAACCTCACCTGTTCAAGAAACCAATGCAAGCAATTAGTTCTCCTCTCCTAAGATGTCAAATACATGACTTCTGTGATCTTGCTGTATTTGCAAGATAAGATTAAAAGAATTTCAGAAGAAACACTCATTCCTGAAATATACAACAGAATCATTGCTATTTGAAAATTTAAATAAGCACTTTCCCCAAATTGATGCTAAAATGTGAAAGATACTTTACCATGAACATTTTTTGTTTCATATTGTACAGGATTGGTCAAAAAAGAATAAAACTGGGAAGGAAGGGAGAAGAGGGGGATCAGTCTGCTCATGCAATACCTTTGCTCCTGAAGTCTGTAATGTTGGGAGTAAAACCAAGTATATGACACATTGTGTCACAGCGAGTGACACAGTGCACAGAATATGACAGGCAGTAAGGACCTTTGCCCCTTCAAACAACACATTCTCTTCTTGGTTCTTACAAGGCTGCTAAGATATAGCTGAGAGCAGCGTAGACAGTTTTGGCAAAGGAAAGACAGACTTTACATTTCTTCTTTTTAAACATTTACTATAATTTTGAGTAGTTCAGTAGGCATTACCAATAAGGCTTATGATTTAATAACATAGGTTTTTTTCTATTTACCTAATTCGTCTTCACCAAATCCCAAGACAGGGCCTGAAAAGAAACCTCTACATGAACCAGTGTTGCCAAGACAGAGGGGTTTCTCTTGCCACTGTTTGGTTGCAGGACTCTGTTGCAGCGTTAAAAAATTTCTATATTCAAAAACACATAAAGCAAATTGTTATATTACATTTTGAATAGAGAATTTTCACCATCCAGACAAATAAGCAAACACTTGCTACAAGTAGCTCCATACTCCATAGATACATCTGTGCAGTTACAATCTTACGATTTCCTGCCTGTTATTTCTCAGATGCTTAAAAAGTACAGCATTTCCCTTCCTGTCATTTAAACATTTCAAAACTGGGTTCAGGCTATACTATATATGCATTTGTGAATACTGAGCTATTTGGCATGGGAAAACTATGTCCATTCATTAAAAAAACATTCATTTTGCTCCATCAGTGATCTTTCCATAAAACCCTAAAAGATTTCAATGTCTTACCAGTTAGACCTCTTTGGGAAATGGTTCTGCGATGAACATTTATTCCCATCATAATGTAGATGATGCATGTATTTGTAGAACAAAAATCTTAAGAGGGATGTGATGTAGGTGTCTTGGTACTTTTTTCCAAGGATCAGATATGTTACATATGTTGCCATTTGTTAGAATGCTGTGCTATTTTATTTCCAAATCTAGAATTTAATCTGCATTGTTGCACTGCTAAACTGGCAAAGTGACACAGTATACAAGACTGTTGGTGTTCCTTTATACAGGAAGCTCAATAACTAAATATACCTTATGTGCATTTTTGTTTATGAGTGAGTTATAAGAAACCTACCCATTGCGGTCTCCAAATACATAACTTCCATAAAGTCTTTCAGACTGGCAGCCTCGATAGACAAATCCACCAACCAAGGATCCACTGCTGAAGGGTTTGAATTCTAAAAGTGAAGGCTCACTTTCTAAAAAGGAACTACCATAGCATTAGATCATATGAATTTCATATTTTGATTTGATTCACATTTATGAAAATGTTATTACTTCAAGAAGAGCGGTTAATTCATTTGAACATTTCTCAAAATTCAAGATGTGTTGCTGGAAATGAAGCATTAAAAAAATCAGAAAATTACAACAAAGGCTGTTTGTGAAACAGTCGGTTAGGGATTTAGATAAGAGAGGCTATAATTGCTTTCTTACGTGTGCACAGGCTGTGAGAATAAAACTATATAAGGATTAGGTTGGACTTTCACTGAAGTTGATGTGAATACTGCTATTAACTTTCACGTGTCTATACAGTCTGCAGAATGGGTCTCCTGCACTCCAGGAATACAATTAAACCCACTTCACTGTAAAGTCCTTCCAGTATCTAAGAGCAGAAATACCAGTGATTTTCAGCAGAACTTGGTTTCAAAGTCTTTCAATATTTTGAGAAACACTTTCAAATCACAGTTTTAAACATGTTATGTGTGTTATGTCCCATAAAACACAGGATTGCTGGCCATAGCTTCTTGTAGTAATTAATTTTATGCTGCTCCTGTAGTTGCTGTTCCTACAGGTGGGGGTTTTTTTTCTCTTTTTTTTTACAAACCTGTAGAGTTTAGTCATATCAAATAATGTCTTCAAGGAAGTTTCAATGTAAATGTTCCTATTCATGCAATCAAATACCGCTTAGGGTAAAAGTAGGCTCAACTTGACATGCCAACTGCATAATTTTAAATTAAAGCCACAGCCAAAAGACCTTTTTGGTTTATAGAAACTTTTTTGTTAGTCAGAGGGCTATCTGCAAGTCTTTGATAAATGAATTTCTCAGCTTCTTCCATAAGAGTAAGAGCTGAAATTTTATGTGGGAGAAAAGGATGATGAGCAATGAAGCAATTGATCCACAGCCTAGTATTAATATCAGCAGGCTGTTCTGGATAGACACAATATTACTTAGCTTACTCTGCAATAAAGATGCAGTCAAAATTCCACTGGAGCAGTGGTTTCCCAAATATAATTCTTTGGTTTGGCTTTTATAAAATGAACATAGCAAATACATGCAATAGAATGAAGTAGAACAATTGCAGTACACTATTGTGTACTATTGTACTAGCCAGCCCAGCTGCTTTGCTTTTAAGTAAAGTACAGGTAAGAGAACTAGGGGTGTGTGTAAAACCGTAAGATGCTATGTTCCAGGAGACAGTCCAGTTCTTGATGCCTTTACACACCTTTGGCATTTATCAGCTTTTACCACCATGAATTTACAAGCTGCTAGAAGTCAACCAAGGTAGATGGTAGCTCAGAGTAACTGTCACCTGGCTTGCCTGAACTAGCAAGCGATCTTAGTGAGTATAGGAGTTAAACATTAAACTAAAATAGTGACTGACAATCATACTGATTCAGAGAGAACATGAAACATTTTAAAATTTTAAGTCCCTAATTGAATACATTTATCTTTTTGCAATCTAATCTAAACTAGTCGTTTATGATGAAGTAGTAGCAGAGTGCATTTTTCTAAGTTTTTCATTTTTAGTAACATTTAAACAGAGCTCAGTCGTTTCCCTGTTTGGTTGTGGTCTGTTGTTGTCTATCTCACTTTTTCTGTTATAGGAGGCACATTACATGAGGTTTCCATTCTGTATCTTAAAATGTTATTTGTGAATGGCTAAGAATACATTTTCATCACTTCCTGATATTCCAAAATCTTTTTGTTATAAGCCATCATATGTAGCAGCAGTGAGGTCTTTGACAGACTAGCAACTGGTGTATTTCTTAAATCTTATTTACGTGATATTCTACACTAACAAGAACAAAGTTGAGTCATTTAAATTTTGTTGTTTTGCATTTTTTATCTGCTTGTACCATACTTTTCGTAAGTTTTATCTTCTGTAGGTTACCTATGCTGTCTATGCTGTAAGTTCCCTATCATGGCTATACAGTCCTTCATCTGTTTTCTTCTGCTTTCTATTTCTTATTCCATAGGCACAGAACCCGACTGTTCCCAATAGCTTTACCCTAGATAGAACTTACCATAGTCTTTACCCTTTATTATTTGTAAAATTCGTGCCGAAGATCTGTTCTTTCCATTTGAATCTGAGCAAAGTATAGTTAAATTGATGTTTACATCTGTTGGGTGGCGGTCCACAGCACATCTGTAAAACAAAAAATATAAGAAAATCCATGAGATAGATGAGTCCATAATGTATAATTCTCTATCAGAAGGATGAAGCATCACATTTTGAAGTGTTATTTTTTCTTTGTGGTGCCTACTCGTTTGAGGGAACCTATTTCATATTGAGCCACAATATCTGAGAAGTGCATCAGATTTGTACACAAGAGACAATACACTTTTCCCATCCCTGTGCCATTTTTTATATAAAGTGAAGTAAAACTATTTTTTCCTAGTGATAAAATGTACTCTGCTCAATAGCACCTGAAATGAATAGTGCTTTAACCAAGCTAAATGAGTTGACTTATATGGTGTAGGAATTTTGGATTGTTCAAAAGTCCAAGAATCAACTCCTTATCTGAACAACTTGACTTTCTGAATTTTTTCAAACCATGAGTTTAAATACCACATCAGTACTACCACCCACCTAATTTGCTGAATTATGTGTTGTTTAGTTAAAGTGTTGTTCTTCCCCTTGTTATTGTTTAGCTATAACCAGATGTTCTCGTTTGTTTTCCACATGCCTTTTTTCTTGGTCAAGATTCCCATCTCAGCTGTACTTTACCAAAGCTCTCCTGTAAGTTATCTTCTTTCACAAAGGTAATCATTTTATTAATCATTAAAAACAAAAATCCTGGACATTGTTTCTGTCATTTCAGTCTTGACATTTGTTTCTAACTGTGACATATGTGTGGAGGTGGAGGAGTGGAAATTTCAAAAAGTTCACAAGTGCCTTTATTATTAAAATTTTTTTTACCTGACTGTATAAATGATTTCTGTTTGAAAATGTTATCTGCTCCAGAGTAATTCAGTTTTATTGAAACTTACTCACCGGCCTGGATTGTGGAGTCCATGTGCAAAAATCTCAGGAGGCTGGTTTGTGCTATTAAAATGTGGGTTGCTCCGTGGTATGGAATAAGGGACGTTGCACAGGTCAGTATTTACATCGAGGCGTAATACAGAACCTGTAAAATCACTGAGAAAGTTGGAGGATAAAATAATTGGGTTTTAGAAGTATTTTACTGGTAGATTTAATCCATATAATAGTACAGTGAACCAGCAAAATAAGCCACCCACTTTACTGAATAATCACACGTAGATTGGTTTTATGGTACATGCAAGTCCAAAGAGTAGTAGCAGCATCTATCAAAGATTCAGATTGGCCAATACGTTGCCTTGTTATGCGTATACTAGAACACCTCTGACCATGCTGTTGGGAAGCAACTTCCCATACACCAACATTGTTTCATGACTTCAAACGTAAGGCTATTAACTCTTCTATACTGTATCTCCTCTAGAGTAACTATGGATATAATCACTATGTCGTTACATAATGCTTTCTGCTAACACTTTGAATCCTACTATTGAATTCAATGATTTTTAGTCACAGTATAATCCAAAGATTAATAATACATTAATTAAAAAACCCCACAACAGTAAGTAATTGTATTGGTTGAATGGAGATGTTAATTTTTTTTTGGTAAAGGATCAGAACTTTCTTGTTACACGAAACAGGACAGAGTAAAATGTTTTGCCTTACATTCATGATTGTGATGGAGGAAGGGAGAAGGGCAAGAATGTAGGACGAGCAGAAAAGCATCAATACTCTTTTTACAAACATGAAAAGATGTGATATTTAAATTGATTTCTTTCTGTCTTTCTTCATCATGAATATGTTTCAGTCTGTCCTTGTTTTACATAAATTTAAAATTAAGTATTAGAATTGCTCTCTGGTCTTGGTTTTACGTATATCCTCACTTCAAAGGGGAGAAGCACCTGCTATTCTGCTGAGCCAGAGAGGCCTTTGAGCATAGCAACTCCTTTTAGGTCTGTAAAGGTTCAGTACCACACCTTCTCTAAATTAAGGCAGATGTTGCAACTCTTCACAGTATAATGAAACAGAGGGAAAAAGCAGGGTGGGAAAATTGTATAGGTAAAATCAAATGTTTGCTTCATATGTTCACTAGACATTTTCCTAAGTGATACAGTGTTGTTATTGACTCTGGTACGTGTTTGTAGACACTTTTTTAGAGTGCTAAATAAAGTTGTCTTGTTCATAGAATAATAGTTTGGTAAAAAGAAGTCTAACCTGTGCTTAAATACAATTGCATCTGCTGATGAGGGCTCCAATATTTAAATAGTTTGACAGCACACAACTACAAGAAGATGCATTTAAGCAGTAAGACTGTTCTGAAAATCAGCAGTTTGCTAAACCCAGGCACTGAAAATAGTAGGATTATGTAGTAAAGGAAAGGAGAGTCAGATCTGTCCTGACAACTGCTGATCACTTTTGATTCTGACCCCAAATACCGTGCAAAACCAGGAGATAATAATAGAAGTCTATGCATTGGTAGCTTTTGTACCTTAAACCATCCATCTCCTCCATATCGTCTAGAGTGATCATGCCATCTCCAAGAAAAATGTATAGGAAACCATCTGGGCCAAACAGAATCTGTCCTCCTAGGTGTTTTCGATGTAGTTCTGCTACTTCTAAAAACACTCTTGCTGTTCTCATATCAACTTGGTGTGGGTTTTTCCTGCAATATAAAGATATGAACACAGTTTTCACAGTTCACTATCATTGTTCTTCTTTCTAAAAATAAACTTGATTCATTCATTCAAATTATACTTTAAGATGTGGATGTAACTTGGTGGAAAAATGTCAATTATTTCTGAGAAATTTCAATTTTCCAGCATTCACAAAAAATATTTTGCTGCCTATACACAATAAGTAGGAAATAACTAATTAAAAAATGACAGAATAACTCAAAAAAGCCTTAAAAAGAATAAACCAGTGTACTTACTGGCATTCCAAAACTACTGTTTGAAATAAAATCAGCAATATTTTTTCTGCAAGTGCCCAAGTATACACATTGTAAATCTGCTAGTTCATTTTAGAAATAGGAAATACTAAAGTGAAAAAGTTGCTGAGAAATACACAATTTGTAAATTTTAGACTTCTACTGATACCTGGACACTGTGTATTCTACGACCCTAAGGATGTGGTCATGAGGTCCAATAGCCCACCGTTCTTGGTTGGTGGTATAAGACACATACAGCTTTCCATTTTTCTTGTAATTGGGATGGAATGCAAGGCTTAACAGTCCTCTTTCATCTCCTCCCTGCAGTCAAATGAAAAACACAAAGAATTGTGAAGTTAATTATGTTCTTTATTGTGTTTCAGCTGGAACCCAAAAAAAAGTTTCTTTCTTGTGGATAATCTTTGCCCAAACTCTTTTATTTCTTTCCTGACTACTGCACAAAAAAGGATTATAAAGCATTTCACTTTGGGGAAGTCTGTAAGAGTTAGAACAAGACAATTGTCTTATGTAGTTATCTATGCACAAGTCTCTTATGCCACTTTTGTGGAGTGATTTGTGTATGTAATCTTTGGGAAGCCATGAAGACGAGTTTAAGTGCTGTGAAGGATTCTTTGCTGGGTTACTAGGTTGCTTGTAATTCGTAGAAGACAAATAAAAAGGTCTATAATCAGCAGTCACTTCTAATCCAAGTATCCAAAACCTAAAACACAGTGCTGGCTGCCAACTCCCACTGTCCTGGCAATATGTTTAGAAAACAGTTAAATTGCTTGTGTAATATGTAAACCTTTGTTTTACCCTGGAGGCAAGCAACATCAGTTGTCACAACTATGGTGGTCTGTTCATCATAGCTAGTATACTGTAGGTAATAAGCAGCCTTGGTCTCTGTGCAGAGAAACTATAGTTTTACATGTGGTCCTTCAATGGAAAGGTTTTTGTTATTTTTTTAAATAAAAATAGAAAAATCTCCGAACAACTTTCTTTTGTTACTATGTTTGCCGCAAAGATTAGTACAGTTATATGTTAAGCATCAAATCCATGTAATGTACTGTGACAATGCAAATACTCTGTGTGCTTAAATAGAAGGCAATTTTCTCTTTGGCTTCTAAAAATGTATGTAATATTACTATGCCTAAAATTGTATTTGTAGAAATGAAGAGTAAAACTTAGATTCATTTGTTGCTCTTGAGGTAATACAGGGGAGAGAAGCTGAGGCACAGAAATAAACCCAGTACATCATTAACGACTCAAATTCAATTCATATATGTGGTTATTCACAAGCTGTTAGCTGTTTTGCAGTTTAACTCAGGGTGGTTTGCCAGCCTTTCAAAGCTAGTGACTCTGGTGTAGATTCAACTGCTGCAGCTCGGCACCCGTAAGGAGACAATGTTTTGCAACTCTAACCACACCCATGATAACTAATTATGAAATTTGAAATTATAAGAGAGAATGAAGCTTTTAAGATGTATTTGAATTCAGAGTGATGGATGAGCCTGTCTCCCTGTTGAAATACATCCCACAAAAGGCCTAATTGGGAAAGTGCACAGCTTTAATTTGTTTTAATTCAACACGATTGCCATACTTCCTTTTTAATCACAACCACCAATGGGAAACCTGAGTCAGAAATGGAAATGTAAATAGGTCAAGAGATTTCCATACAAAGAGATTTGTACAATGAAATCTGGATCCTGCTAATTTAGAGGCAGCCAAAATTTGCTAGTTTGTCTGCTAGAAAAATTTAGTTTCAGGGGGTTATCAGAGGGGTTAGTTTTGAAAGTCTAGTTAGACCTGCCAAATCAGTTGCAGTCATCATGGATGAAGGGACTGGTAATCTAGCTCTTTCTCCTTTACCAGCCAAAAATAATTCTGCAGCTGAGTCTGGACTGATTGTAGATATTATTGTATGAGTTTCTAAGAGTTTTGACCAAGTTGCTCCGATAAGGTCTGAAGCAAAGGGAGGCAAATCAGTTGCTTTGGGAACAGTAAGGCATATTTCAAAGATTCCTGATGAATGATTCTATCTGCTGTGCCCAGACAAAGACAGTCTTATTTCTTCTCCTGAGAGATGAGTTCAACTCATTTAAGGGCCCAGGAATGTCAATGAGTCACACTAGGCCTGCCATTCAAGGTGAGTTATTGAAAGTATTAGTAAGAAAAGATCTTTCTGTTACTAAGCTGAAGATTTTATTTAGCGCTTGATGTCATGGGAGCAGTCTCAGTGTGAAAGTGAAGTTGTTGAAAGGGTAAACAGGTGAAAATTAAATTTAGAGCTTTTAACGAAGTACACATGAAGCAAGAATTTGATGAATGAAACACAGGGGCTGAAAGGTAGTAAGCATGGCAAGTTGTATTCATAGGATCAGGCCGGTGTTTCTACTAATTGCTGTCTTGCATGATTCTATTAGACAGCAATATATTACTTGCTTTGTTTGTAGAATGTTATCTACTGCTTCCTGAAAAGTCATGCTGCTTTCTGTTTTTCAAAGCGAGCCAGACACGCTATGTTCTAAAGAGTCCATTTACTCGTACATTTAATAAAAAATTTGGAAATACCCCTCTAAGATACTGAAATCAGTGCAGCATCAAGCCATTAGTTGGCTTATGGTCAACTAGAAATCCAGCTGAGTTTTTCCATACTTATTTTTTCTGGGTTTGGAAAACAATTGTTCATGTGTACTTTCAGCTTAATCACTAAGTGGCAAACCTGTTGTTTCCAACTAAATCACTGCCACAACTTCCATAGCATTTGAAATTATCTCTATGGTGCCAGAAAGTACATAGTTCTCTGTAGTGTTATGTCTCGTATGTTGTGGGGTAAACTGAGAAATACCCAGAAAAATCCCTTACAAGCAGTCATTTTGGTACTGTGAAACTGAATGATTATGTACCAAATTTCAAAATTTTAGATTTTCCCTACAGAATAATCCTCACTTTTATTTTCTATCAACGGACTTTTGATGTCTACTCTGAAACCAGCATTCCAGGCTTTACAGTCTTTTCTTGTAGATATCATGTGTCAAATATCTAGATCTTTCTCTTGGCAGCTTAATAACTTACTGAAATCCTTTCCTTTTTAAGTTTTCCCTTAGATGAAATCAGCACCAACAAACTGTAGATGACAGTAGCTTGTATGAGATTCTGCATTACACTACTTGATGGAATAACTATTAACGTTTGTCAGTTTTATAAGGGCGGGCAAGAAGAATGAGACAAATCTTTGTATTCCATTGGGATGTCTGTTGAAGACAAAGAATGATGGTTGGCTGAAATGAATATTAACTACCTAAACATACTGTGGACTGGGGCTAATGTGAAATCTCTATCGTAACTAACCCTGGAAACTCACACTTCCAGTGTCTGCCTATGCAGCTCTTTAGCTCGAACGCTCATGTCTCCTACTCACAGTAATTGCACGTTTTGCACCAATATTACACTTGTTTCAAAATTGATTTTCCTTGGGCCAGATTATAAGCTTCAGCTAAGGAGTTCTGTGAAAGGAAAAACATTCCTTTAAAAACCAGAACAGTCCAGTTTAGGACCACAAGCATGAAAATAATTTAATCAGAATTACATTATGTCAAGTCAGTACAAAGGCAAGTAAAGATTAATTGTATGCATTAAAGTGTTTCTTTACGTTTCATTTTTAAATGGTTAGGTACATTATGTCAGTTCTGAAAGTATATCGCACCAGTAAGTGTTCTCAACTGAAGTATATTTTTAATATTTTTTTTTCCATTGTGTTTTCTGTTGTAATATATTTACACTTGTGAAAATCTGAAACAACTCCACAACAGGATCCACTTTGTATTTTGACTAATACTAAGAGGAGTAACTGTTGCATGTGAATACTGGATTTTTATAGAAATGTGCTATTTTCACATAAGCACTCCTTAGAAGTGGGCTCTAATTTCAATCCATGTGTTTCCATATGTACTCTGGTATATCTCTGATACTATATACAGAAGTATTATTACATTGTTAAAGTATACCTTTTCTATAACACAGAAATATACACTTATTTTTAAGACATGCTGCCATTTCATTATGTCAAATATGCATTATTTCCTATAATAAATATAGAGAAATACATGGGAATGCCTTAACTGGTATTGTTAACTATTTCACTTTAAATAGATCATATTGTAAGCATGACCCTTAATTATGTAACCTTAATAGTAATTAATTTTAGTAAGCAAAACCAAACATGACCATATTTTTCCATTACTCTGTGTGGCTTAATAGTAAACAATATATAGGTAGCAGATTCTGAGTTTTCCTTTGAAATTGATTTCACAATTCACTCATATAAAATAGTGGTATTTTTACTTAACAGCTTTTTCATCTGGACAATCCCACTCTCATGTTGGAAATTAGTAGCAACCCTTTTTAAACGGGGTTGTGCTTAAAATATGTACTTAAAATATTAACTTTAATGTAAGGTCTTTATATAATTTGTTTTAAGCTATTATTATAGAGCAAATGCTGGGTAACTTTTTGAGGTAGTACGATCACCCTTAATTTAGTTTATTTCCTAGGTAATAAATACCATAACTAATATGCATTACCATGTGTTTGATCTTAAGGAGTTTTATTTGCAGAAAAAATGGGGGAAGGGGTCATGGACCCTCTAAAATCTCTTATCAGGCAGTACCATGTGAACTCTTCAGAAAGGGATTTCTAATTAGGAGATCCCAAAAGAATCTCTGCTTATCTGAACCTTCCTTTACCAGATCTTACTGTAGGGCTGAAGATCAGTGCCAGGTATTTTTCTCAGTGGGAAGTGTTTGCTTAAGCGACATGTTTTGGAAATCTGGCCCCAGCACAGGATAGAAACTTGACTACAGCAGAAGTAGAAGCCAGCAAAAGGTCTGCTGCAAGGGCACACCTTGCCTTTCAAAGCTGCATCAACTATTTTGAGAAACACAAGGGAGAGGTGCCCCTGACAGATGAAAGGGGACAACAAGTACAGAATGAGAAAACCAGAAACTGATTGGGCTGTAGGTATGGTATAGGAATAGAGCTCCTATAGACCTCTTGGGTGTTGAGAACTCAAGTGCTTTGCTATCTGAACATCTGTGGGGCCTGAGGCCTCTGGCAAGGGAAGAAGTTGTAACATAAGACATTTACCTTAGGGAAAAATAATTACACTGATGTCATGGCTCAGTATAGTATACATACTAGACCCTATCTCCAAAGCATTTCCTTTTTCCTGTTGTGCTGCAAAGCCTAATTCTTTTTCTCATTTTTAAAGGGCTTTGCAGACATAGAAAGATTTTTTTAAAACATTTTCAATTTTTTTTACTGATTTTAAAGAAATACATTATTTTAATACTTGACTTAAAAATAACTTTAGACACAGGAATGCTTTGCAATTAAATTTATACAGGAAAAATACTTGGTGGGCCATACTCTGACTTGGAATTTAAGCACAAATCCTACTGAAGTTAGAGGTGGTTTTTGCTCAGTTAGGTGCAGGGCAGGATTTGGCTGAAAATCATTGATGGCCAAAGTGCACCCGTCACAAAGTTGTCTGCTCTGATGTTTGCAGTGATATTCAAATGCTTGATTTTTTTACAGGAGAACTGAACTCACAATAAAGTAATGACGTCTCACTCCTTTAGTGCCCAGCAGATCCAAAAGTCAGACCTATCAAAAGGTAGTAAGAAGGTGATTTATATGACCAGTTTCGCAGGGATTTTGAATGGGGCTTCTCTGCACTTGAGGAAAAGTCAGGGCACCTATTCACAGGAATTACATACACATATTTATTATGCAGCACAGTTTTCCAGCAAAAGAGCTCTGGGGAGGCCACAACTTGAACAGAAATAAATAACAAAGTTTTGAGATCTAAAGATAGCACAGGAACGTAAAGTCTAATTCTTTTTTTCTTCTTGCTTCTGTGCAGCAAAGACAAAATTTTGACATGGCCTCCATCATTTCTTCTTTTCCTTACCTTCACGGTCCTTTGAAGATACCAGTCACTAAATGTAGGACCTTTCACTTCTAGTCCTAGTCCTCTGTACATGGTTTGTTTTTTTTTATTTCCTCAACGCCAGATTTTGCTGTTCTGCTGGGCAAGCCTTTAGTTTAATCCAAATGACAATCCTCGTCCCCTGATAATACAATTCTTTCTTCCCGCCCTCCTAAAGAAAGTATAGGAAACATATAAACGCAGATACCAACCCAACACAAATCCACAGCTTGCCTCCTTCACACTCCTCTAGTAAGACGTGAATCCTGCTTCGACAACTCTCCCAATTATTGGTTAGAAGCAGCTAAAAGCTTGGAGACTGCCAAGAGCCAGCCAATAATTGAGAGTTTTGGGCAGAGTGACATACGACTGTGAGTGTGCTTGCAAGGAGGTGGCCATGAGCCCATGTGAGGTCTGCATCTGGACTGAGAAACTTTATGGACTGCACTACTTTAGGAGAATTGGAATAACAGAAGACAGTGGAAATCAGTCCCGGAACAGGGAGATCCAAATAAAGACCAGATGATTACTGCATTCAGTAAAGCTGGCTCAAGAAGGTGTGAATTACACACTTTCCTGCACCACAGAGGCCTCTTGAGCTGTAAGCAGCATTTATCCTCTGGGAACACAGGTGGTGATTCCACCTCTGTCCCCAGCTGGATTTATTTTCAAGGAAGCTTTACATTCCACCAGCAATTCAGTGAGTGGTTCACCAGCGGAGGCCACTAAGGGAAGGTAAAAAATAAGTGTGCTCCTTCTGAGTTCTCTGGCATGCGTCCACTTTCTGGTATTTATGTATTTATTTATTTATTTTGCATATCTGCTCTCCTATACATTTCCTCTTCAGTATTCTTCCACTATCGACTATCTCCTCCTGACTGCTTTTCAGCTGCATTGGTTTGAGGTCTATTGTGTAGTAGAATTAGCCTTCTAGGAAAGCAAGAAAGCTTCCTTCAAGTGAATGAGAATGCAGTAAGTGTTAAGAAATTTACTGACCATGAAAATTCTTCATTAATAAGGAGAATAGACTTGATGACCTTTGTATTTTTTCTCCTTCTTTCTGTTGCTTTTGAGCTTTACCCACCTTTCCATGCCACTTCTGCGATAAAGGCAAATTTTACAACTCTCTTTCAGTGGGAAGTCCAATAAAATTGGCTCAGATGATACCCCAAAGAGAACAGCCTACATTACATTAACATTCACAAATACATGACATGATGACAAGAGACTAATAATCCCTTTTGATTCACTAAAACCATGACTTTACCTCTTCCAATCAAGAATGACTTTTTTTAACTTAGACCCTATTTTAATGCTATCTAACATTATTTTTCTGTAAACACAGAAACAATACAAATTAATCTTATTAGTGATTTACTGTTCTACCAATGCTCTAATTTGACCATGATCCTCTCAGACATCTACTCTGGTTTTCTCGTGCTCTCATTCCTTCACTATGGATATAAAACTTACCTTTATTTTTCAGTAGTATGTTTCACAAAATTTTTCCTGTTGGTTAAAATACAGATCTAATGGCAGAGAGTTGTCAAAAATGTTTAAGAATTATAATTAAATAATTAAGTTGCTTTGATGTGGCATGACATTTCAGCCAATCACTGCTGCTTTTGTCCTTGCTAAAGATAAAAATATGCTATGGAAAAAGAAAAATCTTACTATGGTGCAAAGGTTTCCCTGGGCTGCTGAATTAAGAATTTTCATACATGTCCACAAAAAAGTCTACAGCATTTTAAAATTAACTGTAAGACTTTTTTTGTGTGTGTGCTGAGAGAGGGGGGAAAAAAGGATGTATGGTGACACACAGCAAATTTGACAGTGCTTATGTAAAATGAACCAACCTACAACAAATTCTGTACTCTGATAATTGAAAACAAATTCATGCTGTTTTACCGTGACCACTTTATATGGAAATTTAGGGATGTAATTCAGAACGGAATAACAGTAATTATCATACTCTCTGCATTAAATTAAAACCAGAAATGTTGATCTGTCTAATTGTAGACATTAAAAAATAACTAGTTTCAAAAAGAGAGATGCAAATGGAAAGATGCCCTGATGACATTACTCTGTCTTGCAAACAATTCTGCCTTTCTCCTTTGGCTCTCAGTAGTGAACTGTTGTCTATTAAAGCAGATACTTGCTTTTTCTGGTTGCATGGGGAATGTTACATTCACATGAGCTATATATTTAAATATCGTGGGGTGGGGGAAGAAAGCAGCAAACCACACCCAGCTCGAAGGAAAAAAGCTACAGATTTCCACTTAGAATGGTCCCCATGTCTTTACTGTAGTCTGTACGCTAATGGCTATTAAAACTTGCTCAGCAAGTGATAAAAGTTGCTAGCAGCCTGCATCTTGGGGCGGGGGCCGGGGGGAAGCACACCTTAAACAGGATACCTTTTGCCAGAGGGTGATAAAGTGCTAGAGGCGCTTCATTGAGTCCGCACCATTCGTGTTTTTTCCCCAGGCATTACTACGGTAATCATTCATGTTCGCAACATAACCTAGATTAAATTGTGGGCTTTATGAGCCTGGTTCTGTCACTGTTTTAGGGAAGAGGGAGTTCAGTGGCTTATCAAAAAGATACTCATCTTCACTGCAAAATATAAAGATACTCTTCTTCACTGACGGTTATTTCTTTAGCAGATTTCTAGCTGTGGTCATTCAGGCTCTGAAGGTACTTAGCAAAGATTCTAAAGTGTTTTCAGCAATATATTTCACATCGCCTTTTCTTCTTAAGAAACTGGAAAATCATATTATCTGAATGGTTTTTGGTAGGGGAGTGGGAGACAATTTGAAGGATAGAAGTTCACGTGACATAAAAACACAGGACAGAGACAGGAAGCATATGAAAGGTTAACTGTAATTGATGCTGGTATTTCACCCACCACCTTCTCTCCTGAAGGCAGAGCCACCATGTAGAGTATGAGGCTTGCCTGCAGGCACCGAAAGATGGGAATATGTCACCATTTTTCAGTTGCCAAAGAATGTGTGTGCAAATTCTAGAAATAAAGCAAATGGCATTCTGTTCCCCAATATCCAAAGAACTTTCGGACTCTGAAATCTGGATTCATGGGGAGGCATATTTCAGCCTATATTTAGCTTCAGCATTCAGCATAGTTTTGATAATGATGTGTCATATCTTCAAAGCAAATGCTGGTTGCATATGTTGCTGGTTTTCTCAGTAGATGATTACGCTAAACGTAATGGGCAAAATGAGCATTTGTATTCTTAGAAGCTGTGTAAGTATTCTTCAACATTTTACCAGTAGACATAAAACAGATCTACTGGATGAAGGCTACACAACTATGACAACTATGTTATGTCTATTTACTCCAATATTAAAATTGTTTATAACTACGTTCTTTATCCATTCAATTGTTCCAGAAAGTAAACAGTCTTGTCTTACTGACACAAATGCAAACAGAAGGTCAATTTAAAGGTCCAGCATCTGCTACTGAGTTTTAAGCTTCCACATGTGAGCGTGAGCATTGGAAGTGTATTTGTTACCCAAAATCAAACTGTTTGAAATATAAAGGACTGCACTTGTTGGAGTCCTGATACAAAGGCAGCTAGAAAAAACAGGAAATGCCATTACTGCATTTTTTTCAACAAAAACTATGCATGTGCATCATGTTTGTACCTGAGTCAGAAATATATTTAAGCACCGCAACCTCACATTTCTGAAAAAGCACCAAATGGGAGCTGGGAAGAAAAAAAGTGTTCGAATTCTCTGATACTGCCCCAGCGGTTTTCTGGCTGGTACTTTGCCAACCCCACCAGCCTCACGGTGCCTCAGGAGCTGTGTAGCCCCGAGGGCAGAAAGGCTATCCTGCAACTTATCTGCACTGCTGCAGTTAAGCAACAGCTTGGATTTCAATACTGACTCGAGTAATCAAATAATTTGAGTTCTTTCAGTAAGTCTTAAAAAATATATGTAATATGCCAGCTACCTGAAAACAAGGAGTAAATAAATCCAGAGAAATCCAGATTTTTCCACATTTTGCGAACACCAGAGGAAGATAAAATAATCAAGCATTTTTGTGGATCACTCGTATAGATCTCGACTCTACCCCTGAACGAAAATAGTGAAAAAATATTAATAATTTGAAGAGAGACATGAATATCTTTATGAAGTGTGCCAAGTGGAAAAACCAGGGTGGTGGAGGATATACGGTTTGCTCTTCATGACTAGAATCTGTATATAAGAGGAGAATGATGGCAATCCACAGCCGTGTTGACAATTCAGACATACAGGAAATACCCTTGTAGGAAACTAATACCATCTGGGTTTGGCCCAAGATGTGTGAATGAGAAATATGTTTCTTGTTGAGAATGCAAAGATAGTTTTGGACATTGCAAAGAAGGAATGCGTTAAGCATGCACAGTTATAAAAATGAAATAGGGTGAGGCATTGCATGCATATGGAATAATTAGAGGAATATGTTTGTGTGCGTCAATAGCTGATGCAGACTTAGAACTTCAGGATTCGTTTGTCCTAAGACAATCAGTAAATTACTATGAAAAATGTCTCCAATATAAATCTCCAGGAGCCTTCTAAATAAAGACAGTATTTGAAAATGCCGATTTGTCTAAGCCACCGTGTTCTTTGATAGAAAGGGAGGTTTGCTTGTGATGTGTTGTATTTTTTTGGGAAAAAAGTAAAATAATTTTGAAATTGTTGAAACATCCAGTAATAATATTTGTAAAATTGGGAATTTTTATTATTTCAGTGAGTTGTTTTCAGTTTAGAAATTAGTTTTAGTTAAAAGAATGTCAACACTGAAATGGAATATTTCATTTGGCCCTTCCTGAGAACCTTTCAGTCCACACTTGGTAAGAGTATGTTTTCAAAATCTCAGAATATTCTCACTCCTCTCTATCCTGTTCTTGCATTAACTGTCTGAGATTTTAGTGTCTGTTCTTGGCATCAGAAGGCTCTCTGGTTTCTAAAGAAGACACTGCCAGCATTCTGAGGTTCCTGAGACTTGCTGCCTGTGGGATGGATTTTTGCCTCTCCCTTGACACCCTCATCTACTTGTGAAAGCCCCAGCAGTGCTGATTTTTCTGTTATTTGTGAGGCTAATGAATGCCTTGCATGGACAGGAAAAAGTTCCAGGCTCTCTTTTTCGTGCACATTTGACTTCTCCAGACTAGCCTTCAGTACTATCGTCCTTTTTCTAAGTTCAGGCTCTAAATGCTCTTTTTAAAGAAAATTATTGAGAAGATAAAAGGTTTGCTAGTCTTTCATGTCTGTCAAGATCCTGGATTAACCCTGTTCCAGGTTCAAAGACACTCATTATACAAATTACCTGTTCCTTAACTGAGCAATGCTCATATGATGACAGTAAACTGTGTGTTATTGTATCTTGGTCTTCATGTGTTTTTCAGCATATTTTTGACATACCTGAACAGTATTATTCCTACCACTGCTAAACACTGCTGGTTACATTTATTTAACATGCATTAATTGTTTTAGTGCTTACCCAGAAGACACAATGCAAAAAAAATGGAAAATTAAAGTGGTCATTTTGATTCTTTTATTTTCCATTCTTTGTTAGTATGCATTGAAGCTGCATAGCACCTGAGGACAGGATGATCAAAGTCTATTGAATCAAATATTTTTAATACACTAATGGCACAGCACTGCATATCTTTGATTGATGGATTACATTCAGGTTGACACAGGCTATCCGAAGAAGCAGGCAGGCTAAAGGTATGGACAGCAGCCCATTACTGAGTCCATTGCAAGTGCAAGTTTGAGCAGATCATCAAGCTTGAATTCTGTGCTTGCTAGCCAATAGACTACGAAGTCTATTGAAGTCTTACAACTTGATGATAAATCCATTCCTTATTCTTCGAAAATGAATTATTAGTACCTCTTTCAGCTTCATTATAGAATCATGCTGCATCAGTTCATTCTTTGCTAGGCTGTACACACAAAGCATTGCTTTCATTTGCATCTACTGTGGAACGTGCACATCTGCCTTTCAGGTGAGAATTTATGACTGTACAAGGCTTGAATTTTCCAAGCTGCTTATGCTTATGTGTTATGCATACACTCAGTACATACACATATAAACATACACATGCATCCAGCATTTAGGTTAACACAGATTTCCTTGTCCCTGTAGTTTAAATTCTCATGAAATTTAATTCTTTTTTGTAGTCCCAAAAGCGGAACATGAGTGGATATAAACAGTGCATACATGCTTGATTTGCATATCTTAAGGCTTAAATAAATGGTGTTTGAACTACCTAGAAGAATTTATTTTATAGTCTAGAATAAGTAAATATTGTTATGCCTACAACGTTCGATTCCAATGTTGGGGAAAAAGGGTTTTGAAAAATGTGCGTTTCATGTATGTGCCTGTGTTTTTCAAAGAACTCATTAAATTATGGTTGTACTACGTATTTTAAATATTGACATTTCTGAGTGGGGTTTAATTTTTATTCTGCCAAGCGTTGTAAATTCCTGTTTTGGATCCTGAGGATTTTGGTGGAGGTGGAAAACCACTAATAATTTCTTCTTGTTCACGCAACTTACGTTCAGTTGCATGTTTTAACTTGAAACAGACCTTTTCGGCTGATGCTGATAACACTGTTCTGAGTATAAACCAAACTACTTTGGATTAGGAAAGAATAAAATTTCCTCGAAGTAATGGCAATGATAATTACCTTAATATAAAATTTTGTTTCATAAGGCCCTAATTCAGCAAGTATTTAGGCACATGCCCAAACTCCACTGATTTTTTTTCTAGTGCAAAACAGGATACCATGAGGCAGCTGATTCTCTCCACTTCAGAGCTTACATGACTTTTGGTGTCAGTAAATGAGATCTGACACAATGATATTAAGGGAATTTATCAATCAAAAATACTTCTGATTGAGGGGAAATAAAATTACTGGGAAAAATGTAGACTTTTCTCTTAATGAATCAGACCCTGAGATCTCATGAAGATTTTTTTATGGTCTGTAGCTAACGTGGTGGTTATGCAGCTAAAGTCATTATCTTCACATCATTATAATGAAACGTAACACTGGTATCCTTGACTTTATTAGCCAGGCTTCATTGGTATCTGACGTTATATATTTCCTATTATAAATCTAAATAAGAACTTGCATTGACCTGCATTAGACCAAACACTAAACAATTTACTAAGATTACGACTTTGAAAGGGAACTTTCAAAAAAAGACTTTTAGACCACCAAGAAACAACCATAAATTTAAGGAAATATGAGGTTTCCACCATGTGACTTCCCCTGCAGAGTTATGCAACAGACTGCTGTTACTTAAAGGTCATACATAAAAAATTTATGGTACATTTTTTAAGAGATTTATAGTATTTCTATTTATACAACTTATATGTCAACAATTTAAAGGTATAGTATACTAAAATAACAAATTAAAGCCTAATCCCTTTGAATCCTTGATAAAATAGAATGCTCTAATAGAAGTCATATATAAAAGATGTTTAATAAATGTATCTATATTGATTTATGTGGTATGTGTGATGTAATGATTAGCTGTTTATTATCTATTACAGATAATTTGTTCATTTTTGCCCTGAAAATCGTTTGCAAATGGGGTTGATTAGGGGAGCATTCTTTGTCGCATAGGCCCGTTACATAGCGGTGTAACTCTCTTTAGATGAGCTCTGCAAATCAGTCTCAGAACTAACTTTATTTCAGTGTTGAGATGAATGATGCTATTGATATTATCTAGACCTCTTGTTTCAGGGTATCTTTGAACTCAAACAGGTACCATTTACCCAAGGTGTCACTGGATTCCCTGGAAGTAAAAATGTATAGCACTGTATGAAGGTACCACCCCTTCGTTATTTGCTGAACTTCATTTGCGTTGCACTGAAATGAAGCGGGAGCAGTTACACAGTTACTCACCCTTTGCTGAGGCAAGAGGATGACAAAGGTGGCTGGGCGGGGGTAATTTCTCAGATCACTAGAGCTGCTTTACCAGTAGGGTTCGAACTCAGCCACAGGAGTCACATTTTCAAACCTGCCTTTGCAGACTTCACCATATACTTGTGCATATTTACGTGGGAGTTCAGACTGCAAATGTATCATTTTGTGCCAGGAGTCAGAGCTGTGTACCCAGGTCTGGCAGTGGTTATTGATTCTAAATTCATCACTGAATTTTGCGTATTAAAATAATGCATGAAGACAAAGCTTTCATTAGGGCATGGGATTTAAATACCCTAATGTGTGTAAGCACTTTGACACCATAAATATTCATTTCTCATGGAAACGAGTCTTCACAGATAAGCAAAAGTCTTAGTACATGAAGCCACCTACGAACATGCGCAACCATAAATACTTGGGTAATTCATTGCCTTTGAGGTCAGATATAAACACGGAGCTGCGTGGGACAATAGCATTTGGAGAAAGATACTAATATGGTGTGTTGGAGAAGCTGCTGGAAGCTTCCCCTGTGTCTGATGGAGCCGATGCCAGGTGGCTCCGAGAGGACCCGCTGCTGGCCAAGGCTGAGCCCGTCAGTGATGGTGGTAGCGCCTCTGGGTTATGTATTTAAGAAGAGGGGAAAAAACCCGTGCAACAAATTGCAGCCAGAGAGAGGAGTGAGACTCTGTGCGAGCAACAGCTGCAGCCCCCAGGCCGGGGCAGGGGGAGGCCGGGGGGGCTCCAGGCGCCGGGGCAGATCCCCCCCGGCAGCCCCTGGCGCAGCCCCTGGCGAGGCAGGCTGTGCCCCCAGCCCCGGGGGGCAGCGGGGG
>JAVJGI010000001.1:13706982-13743455 GCA_035590275.1 Ibycter americanus | reverse complement strand
GAGGGAAGGTAAACCCAGGGAGAAGGGAGGTGTGGGGGGAAGGTGGTTTTAAGGTTTGGTTTTATTTCTCATGACCCCACTCTGATCTGATTGGTAATAAATGAAACTAATTTCCCCACGTCATGGCCATTTTGCCCACGGCGGTAACTGGTGGGCGCTCCCTGCCCCGGCCTCGTCCCCGGCGCCGCTGGCTGTGTTTTCTCTCCCCCCCGCCCGGCTGAGGAGGGCAGGGACCGGGCGGCTCTGGTGGGCACCTGCTGCCCGGCCAGCGTCAGCCCACCACGTATGGTCATGGAGATTTGTCTCTACCAGGTATTATAGCCTAATCTTATCCTTAGTAGAGAACGTAAGAATGCACTCTGGTGGTGGTAACTTCCTACATGTCGGGAGGGGAATTCTCCACAAGAGGCAGCCTTTGGGTTGCTGTGCCACCCACCAGGTTTTGGTTATGGAGCTTCTAACTGACTTGAACCGTCATATCTAGTCCCTTGATGACTCGCAGTATTCCTGCATGGATGCTCTTTGTCTGAGCTTGGAAATGTTCCTTGGCTGGCTGTGGGAGATACCGTTCTGTTGGTCTCCTTGGCTGCTGCTGTCTCCAGCTCTGAAGATAACACACAATGCCTGAGCGGCCCTTCAGAGCTGGAGCTGGTCCTCAGCAACATCACCCAACAGACCACTGCAAAAAGTACTTGTGCAGCCCTGGATTACTGTGTTTTTTGCTGTTACACTGATGTTATGTAGAATTACAGCAGTTATGTGGATTTTGGATGTTTCTAAAGCTGTGGCACCCTGTGATTTGCCTTTGCTGACTGAAGAAGCATATCGCTATTCCTAAGCTGGTCATCACCCCCTTCATCAGCATAATTCATTTCCATCGTAAGAAACTGTTGTAAAGAAATTTGGCTACAACTCTGTTCCAGCAGAGTTTATAGGTTCATAGGCCAACCCAAGCAGCAATTAATTTGAAAGAAGATGTGATCATTTCCTATACTTTATGGGCATTAAATAATACTTTTTTTTTTCTTTTGGACAAAAAATATTTGACATGTCAAATGACTAGGATAAGAGCTGATAGTATCTATGGTATTTTTAAATATTAATAACTTTTAAAAATAAGAAAATCACACAGTGTTAGAAAAGAATAACAGGTATGGCATTTTAAAAGCTGTTTTTCTTTATAACTGTAAGTCTAGAGTTTCAGAGAGAAAACACTAATAAAAATTAGTCAGTCATCATTATGATGTCATTCTCATAATTTCCCTTGAAGTAAACTAGCAAGAACAAATAATATTTGTAATGTCTGACATCATCTATGTAGCTTTCCATTACTCAGACTTTAGGTTAAATTTAGTGATGTTTCCCATTTGTTAGAGAGAACACCTTCTGGGTGGAATGGATTCCATTAAGAAAATCTGTCTGAAGTTAAGCCATCTTTGTAACTTCTTTGAAACAAAACAAAACAAAAAAACCAAACAGGCCAGGAATGATAGGAGTACAGCAGTAGCAATTTGTCAAAAACGTGATCATGAACCAAAGTTTCAGTCCTGAGTCTGATGGCTCACATGAAAAAAGGAACCATGCTTTTTTCAGTGATGCCCTCTTCAAAAAGAAATAAGCATCATCATATTTTTTTTTACTCAGGAAACAATATTTCCTTCCATGTGATATATACCTATTTATCGTCGTTTGACCTGCAAAGGCTACTTAGAATCACTCAGACTTTAAAAAATGTTTCAGAATACCTGTGGACTTGTTTTTTTGTTGCTTCTGCTTAGAGATGTTAAGCATTAAAGGACATTTCTAAAAGTGATTCCTTGTTTTTAAGGCTGAACTTGAAACAGCTAAAAAGTGTTTAGGAATCATAGAAAAAGTGATCGAGACTCAAAACTAGTCTCAGATTGACCACAAGCACTAACTCATGACATTTGAAAATCTTAGTCTTAAATTTACATTAATTAGAATACTGTCTATTAAGTGATAATTTATGCATATGGAATGGACAGCCACTGCCTTTCATCTTCCTTTTTCTTTTCATTCTGAAGTTTTCTACAATTTTTGAAGTGGTAATTTCATTTCATTATTGCTTTCTATTAGTGACAGGAGATATGTCAGTACCACAATATGATCACAATTCTATGTAATAGCATATGCTAATAAGATACGTAGAAGATGACAGAGTTGTATTTCACGTGAGACAAGTCTCATTCCACTTGTGGAATACAGAGTCATGCTTTTTCTGTCTCTTGCCCACTGTGTCCTTTCCCAGATGTAGGCCAATGATGTCTGAGCCATCTTTCCACTCTCAGAAAGGAGCAAAAGAGCAGGAGAGATGGTGGTGAGACATGATCCCCATTGCCTTCCCCAACCATCTGTGCTGTTCTGCTCCACAGCATGACGGGCTCATCAGCATTTATGTCCTTAACATACTTTTGATCTAGACAAATATGTACCAATTGAGCTAATTTTTAAACAAAATTATCAACTGGAATTATACCTTTCATTTCTAGACATCTTTCAAAGATATGCAGTACACAGATGATTTGGACTAATTTGATCCTAAGGCCCCTGATAACTTTTCCAGATAATACATTGCATTACTTTATATAAACTTGAAATTTAAGTAAATACTATTCATTATTCCTGATTTTTTTTTGTTGTTGTTGGAAGACTTGGGCATCTGTTTTAAATGGTGTTATTATTTATACATGGTGACTTCTGCATTTGAATGGACATTAGCTAAATGTGACAGTTATTCAAATTCAAAATAGGAAGAATGACTAGAGTTGTGAGAATGTTGTGATACACTGATTCATTATTCCTTGATAAATGCCAAAATTTTCTATTACCCTCCCTCCCCAAAAAATGAATAATAAATTCACCCATTTACAATCTATACTTAAGTACTGAATGAAATGTTTTCTGAAAGAAAAAAAGCTAACATAAACATAATATCTTCTTTAGAAATACGACGTATGCAATAATTAGCAGAGCCTCACTGAGCTATGAAAACCACGTTCCCTCAGGAGAAAAAAGAACAATAACTACTGAAAAAAGTGACAGGCTGTACACAATTTGTTATATCTGAAGAACACAAATATAACTGCTTAAACATATTTAAGAAGTGGTAAATTCACTTTCTTTACAAACTCATAAACTCACAAATGTTTCCTTGCAATTGTTCTTGGAAATGATAGAGCAAAATCTACCAGGGACACACAAAATGTAGTAAGTGTAATATGAAAATTGCCCTTTCTCGTATGAAGATTAAAACAAAACAGATACTCTCCAGAAAACCAGCAGGTTCCCCCATTCTCTGTTCATGTGGGCTCTTCCCACAGTATCACTGCATGAAGGGCTTAGGAACTTCGCCAGAGCGGACTGTATGGAAGGAATGTGGACTCAAACATTTGAAGGCATGCCACAGAACCTCATCAATCCAGTCTCTTGTTAATTACAACTAATATTTCATTATGTTGTGGAATTTTCAGCTACATAGATGTGAGCGCACATCTTTGTGTGTAGTGTAGCCAATTCTTGCGATTATATTACAAACCTTGCAAAGTATAAGAGCTGTATTGAAAGCCGAAATTAGTAGAATAAAATATTGCAGTAGGTTTTCAGCTTTTTAATTTGAAACCTTTAGACTTCGTGATTGGAAGAAGTTTGAGAACACAAATCAAGCTGGAAAGTAAGGAGGCAGTGAATTTCACTCCCCCTGTTTCCAAATGGATTTTTTAAGCATGTGGCTTTTAAGCCAATTTCATGATTTTGGAGACTGCCTCATAAGTGTCTGAATGGACAGGATTGAAGGTACTTTATATGGCTTATTTGAAAATAACATCCTAACCCAAGCTATAAATCACGGTAAGTATTTAATGCCTTATGTATATAATAAATATTCAAGTCTAAGTATCTGGTTACAGCAGTGATTAAGAGTTCTGAAAATCAACCCCTTAAAAGATGCTCTTCGGTGGAAATGCTGTTAGTGGTGAAGCTTCTTTCACACCCTTCTATGCACATGTGCAGTTCACACACAGCCTTTAAGTCAACAGCGTGTCAGCATCTGTTATTTCTGAAGTGTTGTGCATGTCTATACACTTGCAGATCTCATTTGAATATTGTTTTTTGAGAAAATTAAAAAACCATTAAGAGAGAGCGGAGCCAGCCTGATATGGAGATCTGTACCTTACAGTGGTTACAGCAACTGGATGGGTTTTATAGTGGGAAGAGGGACAGAAGGGTAAGAAAGGTATCTCGGGGAGGCTATCTCTAGATTAAGGTTTTAACGAGAAAACTTGATCTTCATTGAGTTGGGGAAAAACGACCTCTGGCTGGATAGCCACAGTCAGAAGGAATGAATCAGAACTACAGATATAGACTGCTGCAGACTTTTTCTTTTTCAAATCCTATTACATTTGCAACAATACAGGCAGGGGACTGACTGGCTGGGGACAGCTCTGCTGAAAGGGACTTTGGGGTCTTGGTAAATGGCAAACTGAACATGAGCCAGCAGTGTGCCCTGGCAGCAGAGAAGACCAAGAGCATACTGGGTTGTATTAACAAGAGCACAGGCAGCAGAGCAAGTGATCATCTTCCCTTTACTCATGAGGCTGCATCTGTTTTTATAGGGCCCTCAGTACCAGAATGATATCAATATCCCTGACCATCTATATAGAGCAATGAGTCTCTTCTACCGAGTAATATTTAATTACACAGTAGCACAGCAGGTCTCTTTCTGAGCAAGTACCATTGAATTCATATGTGCCTTTGGAGCTGCTTCTCTGAATTTCATCTGTCTTATTGTATACTGTGTGCAATATTTTACAATTTTATAACCGTCCTCAGAAATTCATTTTGACAACCCTCAGTCACTGTTGGAAATGCTTGCTATTGTATCCAGCCCTGATATAAAGCAGGCTTTACACGTGAGTCTGGTGATAGCCTAAAGGAGTTCCCAAGTCACCTAGTTCTGCAGCATATTCAGACTTTGACATAAAAGATCATTTTGAGATGTGTTGGTTCTTGGCTCCACACAGAAAAGAAAGAACCAAACATTAACACTAGGATATTTCTAGACAAGGAATCTGAAGCAAACATTAAAGGTAATAGCTGTATAGACTACAACACCAGCAGTGCTAGGACCTACCTGCACCCAGTTCTATTGACATAGACCCGACTCCTTGTCAGGAAAGCTACATGGCTGCTGTAATTTTTGTAAACAATTGCATAATAAATTATAGTAGTAGGAAAGCTACAGGCAAATCCTTCATTAATTGGTGTTGAATCAAAACTATCAAAGCAGCAGCATGTAATAGACAAGTTATTATGTTGCTCAAATGTCATTCCTTTCATGTGTGACAATTAAATTTGTTAAACTTTTTCATCAAATAAAAAAAAAAGACAGTATTTCCTTCTCTGAAATTTATTACTTCACCTATTTCTGCTAGATCCTATTTTTTCCAAATTAAATATATTTTTTAGCTGCCACCAAACAGGCATCCTTTTCAGCACTATTTAATCCAATTGTGTCTTGCTGAACTCCTGAGGATGCTGCTGGGTTATATAGTGACAGTGTCTGTTCTCCAAAGTACTTCAAACCCTCTTTTACATACTGCTTAATCCCTGCTTTCTTATAGTTGGATAGCTACTTGGAGTTGTCACTGAGGCTTCTTAAAATATTTTTCAGGACAGAATAGAATAAGGTGAGAGCTCTTTATGTGTTTAAAGATTCTTCCTGAGGTACTGAATTTAGTGTGCCATAACCTAGATTTAGAAAATTTCTCTAGACTTCTTACCAATGTACTTTAGTATTGTATCACCCGCAAATTCTGCTGCTTAGTTATCATGAGCTCTTCAAAGTAACCACCGATTTTCTGGAAGCAATATTAGATTACACATTTTAAAATGATTTTCAAGATATTGGTTATTTATTTCTTCTATTTGTTTTTCACCTCCTAATTTAGCAGTGTACTGGAGGTATGCCCAGAGGCACTGGTATAGAGCAGTTCTTCCCTGAGTGCAGTCTGAACCACAACAGGTTTTTTTTATTTTATGACCGGCAATCTCTCATACTACTTTCTTCAGAGACCCTGTATAAAAACTTCTAGAAATGTAAACTATTTTTTCTTCGTGATCTTACTAATTCTTTATCAGAATTCTGTTTGTGGCAGCAAATCAACACTTACACAAGATGCTTTTTTAACCTAATTTTACAATTTTCTTGATTTTTCTCACCTAGGATTTTTCTGGGTTCTCATTTCTCTGTAATTTGCAAGATGACCTTCAGAGCCCTTTTATAGCCAGACTCACAGATAATAGTTAAATTTTGTAAAATAAATAGTGCAACTTCATTATCTCAACTGCTCGAATTTTCAGTTCCTGTAGAGCACGCACTTTTAGAGCAATTTATGCTGGTGCTTTCCAAAGTTTATCTTCTCCCTCTCTTTTTTTTCCCCTCAGCCTACAGGTGGAGACATGGGAAATGTTAAACACCAAGTATAGGGTGTGTCTTTCCCAGTCTCTCTTATGCAAACAAATCAACCTGTATCTTTTGCTTTTATACCCTGTTGGTCTAGTTAACCAGCCTCTGCCAAAGACCATCACCTAGCTTGAGGAAGTTCTTCTTTTATCACAATGTATTAAAAATTTCTCTTTATTTTTCCCGATTTGTTCTTCAAATTTCCTCACAGACCTCAGAATGTTGTTCTACCATAAATGTTTATGGGAAACTCCTACTTACTTTGCCAGTGAAACAAAGGCAGGATATAACCCTAACTCTGGTGTTCTGAATTTATATTCTGTTCTATTAGTGTCACTTGAGTTGGATTTCCATTTTATTATGGGATTATTATTTTTTGGGGGCCTGAACATTCCCTTGTACCTTGCTATATTTCTCACCTTCTTGATTCCTAATTGTTCCAGTATATACATACATTCTCTGAGTCTAATAAGGTATTTTTAAAGAACCTCCATGCTGCTTCTACAGATTTTAATTTCCTAACTTTCCCCTTCAGGCTATTTCTAACTTCCTCAATATAAAAAATCTTCCTTTTTTTGAAAAGTACTGTAATATTATTACCTCATGGTAGGATCCCATGGGAGGATGTTGAACTTAATTATATTATGGTCACTTTTATGTAGTGGCTCAGCCATGTTAACTTCCTGAATCAACTCATATATTTCACGCAAGACCTGCATCAAGACTAGATTTGCCCTCTCAGTATTCCAGAATTCTTGTAATAAATGATTGTCTTTGGTGTCTGCACACTATTCCAGTATTATACTGAGAGGGCTTAAAAATATGTGCCTTTGATATACATGAAAAAGTTACCAGGAAATAACTGTTTACTCAATGCACTTTTAAGAGTGCCTAAAGTCTAAAGGGCTTAATTGTCAGTGAAACCACATGGAGTTTTTAACATTCAAATATTCCTTCTTTGTGCATGAATCAAACTCTATGTTTGGGAGGTCAGTTACACGTCTAACTCTGTGCATGTTGAAATTCATGTCTGTGCAGCATGAATTCTTGCAGGTTAAATATCCTACGGTTATTTAAAATCAGCAAATGCAAATTACTGGTTCTCCCATGGCTGAGAGCCGAAGCTCATTGAAACAGCAGTTGGTGCCTTGTGTTACCAAAAAACCTCCCTGAAATTCAAACTGTAAACTAATGATTTTGTGATCTGTAGTAAACAGAAACTGTGACACCTTACAAGTGAAAGCACGTTATGATGTACAGTAATGTATCTCAAGTAATCAGTTGTTGTTAGCTAAGATTCAGCTGAAAACAAGCTAGTAATGAACTGTATGGTAGTTTTGAAAAGCAGATTGAAATACGGTTTGTCTTTGAACTAGATCCACTGCTTCTCTGAACTTATAAACATGACTTTGAAAGAATGTACACTGTTTTCCTGATTAGAAGTCCCTTTTCTTTTTATTTTCCATTACTCATTTATTTCAATCCCAATTTTAAAATCTAGCTCATTAGAAAAGCATTCTCAGTAACAGAAGTTGAAACAAATACAGACATGTGTATCCTCGTTCAGCACAGTGCAAGACAGCTATTACTATTACACGTTATAAGAACACTAATATTTGTCTGTACTAGACTAAATTTCTTTATTCTTTTAAATCCCATAGTGATTAATCTAACTTTTTCTTAAATTTGCCAAGTGAGAAATGTTTGCTTCATTAATGTCACAATTTGTGGTTCACATTTCAAAAGAAAGCTAAAAATAATTTCTGAAATAGTGTGTCTTGCTGATATAAACACAGTTAACTTATATTTTTGAAGCTTCCAGGATTGTTTCACTTGTATAAAGCAGTAGAAGTATTCTGCTCTTTCCATTTTTCTTGTACTATAAGAACCAAGAAAGCAGGGATTTGTTTAGCTCATTGGCTCCATTTATCCTGAGCCAAGACCATGATCTTGGAAACCCTGTAACTTGGCTGAATCCAGTACAAAGTTCTTTGCAAAAAGCCAGTGCAATTAGAACAGCACAGTGTATGTTCAGTCTCAAAATTAAGACGATAAAGTTTCAAACAGCTAGAACTGAAACACAGAGTATCTTGGACTCAGGCCTTTAATCAGTTAAACACAAACCCTAATTCCACTAGTTTCTGATCAAATGAAGAATTATGTAGTTGAGGGCAGCATTAAGAAAACACTATTTACCTTTTTGCAAATGGGCAGAATTAACACTGGAAACAAGAAAACATACTGGAAGAAGTGTGAGTTTTATGTAGTCCAGCCTCAGGAGCTTCTCTAAATACTCCAGACAGAGTGATACTGTAATACAAGCAATACCCTTTGCACTTGCTATTTTATCACTGGTTACTGCTAAGTGACAATACACATTTGCTAACCCAATCGGCACGTTGCAGAGTCTGTTTTGAAATCTGGTGCTTCATTTTTGGAGCTGGTTTTTTCCCAAAACCTCTCTTTCACTGCATATCTAGTACATCAAATGTGAATAAGATATTGTCTTCATTTTCTATGAAAACATTTGTAATTGGTATTTTGATGAATTATAGCATTTAAGAATATCAAAGAAATCAAACCCAGTCCTAAGGATTCTAGTTCATTATGTTTCATTTCACCTTCTAAACTGTTCACTGGTTGTTGAAGGTACACTTTTGTTTTATTGAACAAAGGTAGGAATTCTCAGACCTTATTAAAAGATAATTTTAGCAGTGCTCAGATTAAGAGTAGACTAGTAGTTTCTTTCATGCATTTTGTTTGGGCTTTTTTTTTTTTTTTTGACCACTCATATAAAGCGATTTCAGTAGTTACTAGTTAGTAAGTAGCTAATTAAGTTCATTTCCCTTAGTCATTTGCCACTGTTTTTTCCTTAGAATACTTACTTCTGGAAGTTGAAATACTTATGCAGGTAGTCAAATATAATAAAATTTATACACGTTGCTAAAATGTGTATAAATTTTATACCAAATAGAGTAATATATGAATTGTATTGTAATATGCTCCTTTTGTTCTTTTATTTGTGCCACACACATATTTAACATGCTATTTCAAAAGCTGAGTTATCAAAAGGTCCATATAATTTGTAAGGAGAATGCAACTGTAATTTGTACAAGAAGTGCAAAATATTGCAAGTTGCAAAATACTGACTCATTAAACTACAGCAAAAACAGAGTTTTGTATGCTTCTGCTTCAAGAGCTGAAATTACTTTTAAATTAAGTAATCAATTACACATTTTTTTACCAAGCATTTTTAAATAAAGGGTTTGATCCAATTTTATCTGTGGCCTTCCCAGCCCCACAGGCCTTTGGAGAAACATGGATGCTGTCTGTGAATTAGTTTTGGTTTGTCTCAGTGAGGAGCAACCCAGCGGAGGGGGTAAAACCCAACAGAGGCTAGTTTCTGTTAGGCAGTTCCCTAATATTCTCTACTTCTGGATTTGTCTGTTGCTTCAAATGTTTGATGTGACATTTGGAACTTCAATGTATTTGGCAGGGCTGTGATCTGTAAGTAACTGTAGGGGCAACTTTGAGTAATCTCATAGGTGGCTTGTTAAGTTTTATTTGACCTTATTGACTTATTTACACACACACATGCTTGTTAGATGAGACCACTGACTTCTTGCTCTTGCCCTCAAAAAGTCACTGTAGCAATACTGTCCTGATAATATTGTCCTGTCGTATCCTGTAAGGCAGTTAAGGGGGAAGAAAATAGCAGTAATGGAAGCTGCCAACGTTTTGCGTTGCCTTCCTTCTAATCTGAACTTCGACTTACTTGACTAGATCTTTAAAGTGTTCAAGGTTTAGTGTATGCATTAACATACCTAAACATTATCTGATACTTAATAAGGAGAGTCAACAGTGCTTAGTCACTTCTTCAACTAGGCTCCTGTGAGGCGTACAATATTATTTTGCATTCAGTAGTTACAAGTAAGCATTCAGTTTGTAATGGGAAGGTATCTGTTTTCTTTAAGGAAGAGCTTGAAATGATGTCCTGAGAGGAATGTTGTGAAATTGCTTGGAGGGGGAGAATTACAGACCTAATATTATAACTTCCTTCTAATGTGGTTCCTCATGAAAACTTATCACACTTCCAAAAAATGATACGAACACTTCAAGTTTAAGTAAGTACTTTTCTTATGTAGTTGGATATAAAAAAGAATTCTTTTCTCCTTCATAGAACAGTGTGACTCAGATCCATTCACCTACTAGCACTTCTGGTATGTTGCCTCTAGGCTGTTACAGTGATTGAGAATCTAGCTGATAAAGATTCACAGAATTTTTAGGAATATCAAAAATATAAAAGTTTTTGTGATTTACTCCCTCTTTTATTTCTTTTCAAGGCATTCAGTTAGCATAAAAATAGTGATTATTACATGAATTAAAGTTGTTGCAATTCAGCTGTAGGGATTGTGATTCAATGCCAGTGAAGATGGATCAAGGTTTTAAAAAGTATCTGCTGTAAATTAAAAACAAATGGTTGAAAGTATTTTGCAGACCTCTCTCCCACAGATTGTATATTCCATTTTCCAAATTAAATCTAAGAGAGAGTATTACTTTATTGAGATTTATGGAATAATTTCTTTAAAAATTCCAGCAATATGAGAATGCAGGCAGACACTGACAGTGAACAAAAATAAGTGTCAGCTACTAAGTGGTTTCATCTTTTGGAGGGCTTGGGGGTTTTTTTTGGTAATGGGAAAAATTAGTTCTGACTGGTTTTTAAAACTAAGATTATATATAAACCATTAAATTAGGGACAGATCATTTGTCCAATTTTAACGGCAAAGGGGATAAAATGGGTGGAAAACATGATAGTATACCGGCGCTCTGTTGGAGGAAGTGTTCCTCCCTCGATACAACTTGCTGATCCTGTCTAAGGAATAGGACTTAAGAGCTTCTGAGAAAATGTGTGTCAGAGGATACAGAGGAAAATTGTTCCATGGCATCTGGGGGAAGTATATCTAGGAATAGCAGTTGGGCTGTATTAACTATGAAAATACATATGTTACTCAATTTTTAATCTCCTTCAAGACAAAGACATGACCCATGTTCTGCATGGCACAGTACAAGGGATATAACACCAGAGGAAAACACGTAGCTGTGATGGACAGGAAAGTACATGGAAGAAGTCTCAAGGACACGGTACTGGTTTTGAGAGCTCCAGTACTTCATGGGTTCCCTGGAGAATTCTAGGACCTCATTACAGATTTTGGGGTGTCCAAGAGCTTAAAGAGATGATGAATCCTGGAGCCTTAGTGGACTGTTAAACCTCCTCCCATTAAAGAAAAACATGTGGTTGAAACTGTGTTGGCTAAAACCCATGGAATTTTCTGCACAACGTTATTCCTTCTTTGCCATTTTGTGTTGGATATCGTGACCTGCCTGTTATATTTCAGCAAACGCAATAATTTCCTTTTAATTAGATAATTACCATGTTATTCATTGGTTTTGATCACTTCTAAATTCAGCTTTTGGTTTTAACAAATGCAGTTTCAGAAGATGATGGATTTTTACATTTTTAAAACCGCTAAATGTTCAAAAAGGATTTGTACATATAACAAAATTAAAGTAGGGATTATCTAGCACTGTGTGTGGGATACAGCTATAATCTATACAGTGCATGGAAAAGAAACTGGCATTCTCAATTGCACTGCACACATCTCAGTAATAACAGGGTATAAGGCATACAATTTCATGGAACACCCACAATGAAAATTATTCTTTCCAAACAGAGAATTGTTTTGGAATAAGTTAGGTTAATTGGCACCATGGGATTCCTCTCAAGGAAACACAGAACATTAAAATCTACACATGTGCATGTAAAATGATAAAGTATTATCTTCTTTCCCCTCTCAGCTCCTCAAATCTAAGACATGCTACCCAAAATCAACAGAAATGATTATGTTTTGTTGATTCGAATTTCCTCAGAATAAACTGGCAATTCTTCATCTGGTCAGCTTACAACCTGAGAGTCACTGCACTGTTCCGCAATTGCTAGCTTTATGTATGGTTATCTAGTGCAGTCTCTCACACAAAAATAGAGCTCTCTAGAGCTTTTGGCACATGCTTTTCAGAATTGTAAGAATCTTTATTTTCACTGCAAGCACCAGAGCTATATGGTGGTAAGATACAGCCTGTTTCAAAGGACTGTTGTGCCCTATTAGGATGAGAACCAAAATCTGCAAATGGTTAATGATAAATCTAGGCACATTTCACTGTCATTATATAGTCCTCACTTAAAATACTGATTGTAAATTACGGTTTCTGAATACAGTTGAAGTATATTAAGTCCTCACAAAAGTATTATCACCCTTTCAAAAATCATAAGGAACTTCTCACTAAGAAACAAACAAATCTTCCTTTTCCACAAGAAGGATGAATTCTCATGCAGGCTATTGCGCTGCGTGCATTGCATCTAGTTAATGTTTAAGGTCATTATAAACAAGGACATTCTACTTGGTGGGGTTTTTTAATGTCCTGTTTGGCCATTTGCACACCTTAACCATTACTTCTTTCTTAGTTTTCTGCCCCAATTATGTCAAGACATTTAAAATCAATTACCTGTGATTCCTAGTGGGCAGGTCACAGGTGAGGTGTGGCCTCAGAAATGACATCTGTTGTGCTGCAAGTCTGACTGCAGCTTTTCTGACCTCTTGTATGAGTAAGAAACCCCTGTGCCCTGTGACGCCACATGACTTCACATGCAAGTCCTGTGCTGAAGAATAATCTTCATCATTTCCCTCTCTGCAGTCTCCAGTGGAAAGCTGAGGTGTATGTTAGTTGCCTTGTCATTTTTGGAATAACACAGACAACACAGCATTTCAGCTTCTCACCAAAGACATCCTAGAGTCTCCCCTTTCATAATCTGAAAGTAGAGTTCCAGAACACCAAGGAATATCCCAAAACATATCACTGTTATATGTCAATAATTTTATTTCCCTTGCCACTCTGCCTGAGCCTATGCATGTATCTTAAATTAGTCTTAGTCAGAAGTACAGGAGCATGAGACCAAATAGAATTTGCACTTAGCATCGGTGGAATTAATTGTAGGATGAGATGAAAATGAAATCTTACACTGTTCATAATAGGATATTTGTATCATATTTATATTTTATACTCTAACATCGTTATTTTACAGGACTACCCCTATTCTTCATAGACAGATGAGAGCTTGGTCTGGTACAACAAAGAGGGTTTACTTTCCAGACTTTTCATATACAAAGTTTCTGAGTAACTCCGAAGGGTTACTGTTGGGTTGAAGGCCTGTTGGGTTGTAGAAGGAAGAAATTTAGATTATTTGTTTCCTAAAGCCATGAGAGAAGTACATCCTTCCACTGCTCCCTTTTCTCTCTATGCATCAAAATATTCCTGTTTGGGACTAATTGGTCACAAATTTAGTAGCCACTATAAGTTTGGCTTAATAGGGAGCAAAGAGCAGAAGATAACCTTTGCTAAGAGCGTAACCTAGAGCTTAGTGGAGGAGAGCCCAGCTTGCTCTGTGATGTCAAGGCAAGGAAGAAGTTCAAGAAAGGTTCATTGATTTCACCCTTGTCCACATAAGAATTCAAAGGGAAATAAATTAATTGAAATTACTGGACTTGGATGGAAGGATTAGCATGAACTGTGTGAATTGTGGCTCTTTTGTCAGTAACATAAATCCTGTGGGTATTGATGGGCAGTGTATCTGTAAACTTAGGTCTGTACTGTACATCTCCACTGTCAAGAGGAATATGTGAGGAGCTTTATCAATGATAGAACTAAGCATACAATTCAGCAACAGTCTGATTCAATGCACACACTAATTTTTAAACAGATTTTATCACTGATTTGTTGTAGTTTTCTGTAGCAGCACTCCCCACTGCATAAGCCGCACAACCTGTTACAAGCTCCTTGAAACGTGCTGTAATAGTGCTGAAAGTAGTGGTATTTTTTTGATTTTTCTATCTGTATTTTATATTGAATGACCTGAGCAGCATGTATTCATGTGATTAGATGTTATGTTGTGATACAAAAATGAAGGCATAGTATAAGTTTCACTACTAATTCTGCATTCCTGCAAAAAGGTGCTTATGGTGACAAGGTGCTCATTTGACCCTGAGAAGCTCTGGAATAATTGGCTCGTAGCAGCATAGTTAGCATATTTAATACCTGACAGTCCACTTTCACATGAATATACAAATTGTAGTGTTCCACAGCACTCTTCATGGCATCACAGAAGACTCCTACCTGAATCACTGGATCACTCATAGAATCATAGAATCGTTTAGGCTGGAAAAGACCTTTAAGATCATCAAGTCAAACCGTTAACCCAGCACTGCCAAGTCCACCACTAAACCATGACCCCAAGTGCCATATCTACATGCCTTTTAAATACCTTCAGGGATGGTGACTCAACCATCTCCCTGGGCAGCCTGTTCCAATGCTTGATAACCCTTCTGGTGACTAATTTTTTCCTAATATCCAATCTAAACCTCCCCTGGCACAACATGATGCTGTTTCCTCTTGTCCTGTTGCTTGTTGCTTGGGAGAAGAGACTGACACCCACCTCACTACAACCGCCTTTCAGGTAGCTGTAGAGAGCAATAAGGTCTCCCCTGAGCCTCCTTTTCTCCGGGCTACATAACCCCAGTTCCCTCAGCTGCTCCTGATACTCCTGAATAAGACTTTGCAGGGCTGAAAGTACTGGCATACTAATACAGAAACTAACCAACATACAGTAAGGAATATATCTAACTTTCAACTCTTCTTAAGACTATTACTTGGAAATTATGCTGAGTGTACACTTTAAATAATTGTTGTCAGATATTTCTGTATTTTTTTCCACTGAAAAGAGAATTGGCTGCTAAAATATTTACAAGGAATTATATAGGAATACAGCATTTTAAAAACTTTGGGAATTAAGAAAAATATATAAACTAGTCTTACTGATTAATTTGAAAGTAAGATGAAATAAAAAGGTGATTATGGCTTAGGATTTTAAGTGATTCTGACAAGGAAAATCACAGTCTTAGGGTAGAGAAGAAGGTGATGGAGGTCAAGGAGTCTAACTCATATATTTTTAACAGTGATCTCCAATACCATTTCATTGAGATTTTCTGTCCCTTTTCCCTTCCCTTCCCTTCCCTGCCCTGCCCTTTCCTTCCTCAGAAGCTTTGCCCTTTATCACAGTATTCTCATGAGATGTACTAAGAGAATTTTATCACTAGCTCAAGAAAAAAAAAAAAAGAAAAAAAAAAAGGAAAAATAAACATCTCTACACAAGTACAAGTGGTAATTCCGTAAGAGCAGTTTTAAGGATACCTATTTTATAGGGGTTTCTACTCGAGGCACTATGTGAGGCAAAGTACAACAGAATGCAGCCATTCTTGATGGCTGCACAATTTATGAGCCTGTAGTCAGCAGATACACACCAGAGCTATACCAGAGCTTGTCACAATCAAAAAAAGTAGCAATAAACTGAAAATAACTTAAGGATCAGAGATGACAAGTAACTGAACATGAAGCCCAACTGCAATACCATGCCTAAAGAGGTAGTTCAGCAGGTGGATTTATAAGTAGAAAACTACCATGTAACTACAGGGACTTGATTTCACCATTGGCAGTAGTAAGATGTAAATTTGGCTACTTTGTACAGTTCTGAGGTCTTTCAATTTGAAAGGATATTGGGAAGTCGAATGATTGTAGGGAAAGACTGCAAAAATGATTTAAGGACTAATTGTTCAGCCCTAGAGCTACTTAGCTTTTCAGGAAGTATTCTGAAACGTGATTATAGGACTTCCAAGGAAGTGGTAGGCTCATCCTTTTCTGTGGTTGCCAAATCATACCTTGATGCCTTCCCTTCTCAACAATATATTTTAGACCAATATATTTTAGACAATACATGTTTTTGGGCTCAGGAGACAAGAGAGTGAGTGAAAATTGATATGATAGGTTGTGTTACATTTTATAATGGCTGCTACTAATCTAAAGGTTTCCAAATCTTAGGAAATAATACAGTTAATAAGATAAAATACAGTCACCAGAGTAAGGAAATTTGGAGAACTACTACTGCATTCAGCATTTTTGTGTAAGTTACATACAATCTTGAGTACAAGGTGACTGATCTTGTAGTACTAACATATTCACACTGCTACATCTCAAGAAATCATTAAATTCAAGTATTTAGAATGTTTTGATCCTTTTTTTTTTCTGCTGAGTGCATTATGGGATAAAATTATATTTGCCTGATACTTTTAAAGCATTTAATTATTTTGCCTAATTTTTTAACAATACATTCAGATACATCAGAACTATTTTTTTCTTGATAATGAAGTTCTTAAACATCAGTGAAATCAAAGTATTACCAGTTCAATAGCTTCTCATTTAAACTTTCGGCCTCTTTTCTACTTGGCAGTAGTTTAAAACAGAAAGAAAATAATGGTAGTGAAAATCAGTCTGCCAGAAAAAATGGGCACTAGTATTTTCATTAAAAAATTGTCTTTGCTACATAACTTCGAAGGAACAACTGTAAAATGTTGCTCTGTGACTAACAACTCTCTTCACCACAACATAATGGAGCAGTAAATCACCAGAACAGGGAAGCAGACTTCTAGGGTTTTTTTTCTGGTAATTGCTTATTCTTTTCTTCTACACACATGCCACATACTCAGGGTACTCAGTAATATTAATAGGCACAGGTGATGGAATCAGTATTTTCTCCACTACACTGGGTTATATATCCCTAAATACTTGAGCCCAGGTGCATGTCCTAGATTTGAGTTCCAGGTGCATGTCTCACTCATATCCTTACTCAACTTTGGGGCAAGACCGTGGTGCACAGCTTCCTTCTTTTCACCACATTCTTGAGATAGGGAAGAAAAGGCTAAGGATGACAGGATGGACTTGGCTAAGTGCCCAATCCATCCACACATACTACAATACTTATGTAGCCAGTGTGACATAAAATACATTGGAGAGGGCCACTGATGTTGAATTAGCAACTTCTTCATTAAGATCCATTCATGGCTTCCAAAAACTAAGTTGAAAAATAGAATATCAAAAAAGTATTCCTTCTAACCATGCTGTCAAAGAGGATTAGAAATTGGGAGATGTGCAGAGAAAAACTGTTTCTTAAGCTCTTCAGAGCTTTTTTTTTTTTTTTAATTTAATCTTCAAGAATCCTTCAATTTTCTCTTGAGTAGGGCTTCCAGGAAGCACAAGTTACCATCATCCATTCATGGCATCTCTCTCTGTTATGAAATACTTCTACATGCTTGTGCTAATTCCTTCAGAGATACTGGCTGCATATAAAATTACCACCTCTTCTCTTTCATTTGAACTCCTTAAAATTAAATCACATAATTGTCAGTAGATTTTACCGCAGCAACAATTTTCAAGCAGAGACCTCAATGACTTCAAGGAACATTAAAAGCCAATGGACCGATAAAACATATGCATCAGGTTGTACCACTCTTCGTAATTTCCATTTATATCTACAGACCTTCACAGGAGTGACCGCCGAGAAGCAACTCCAAAGAATCCTATTTATGTGCTTAAGTTAGCAGGAGCAGTGAAGAAGCCCTACAAGCTTGCTCACAGCAATGTTAGGACCTCCAAACGAATTTCATCAACGCAGGGACCATTAGTTCCATTAGAGGAACAAAACAGCATCTTTTTAGGAGGGTATCATGGCTGATTGTTATACAATGCAGTCACCTCTCCTCTGCTTTTGTACAGTGTTTTCCTCCTTGTCTGACTGCCAGTGCTGTAATGAGTGAAAATGATGTTAGTGAGATCAGAACTAAAGTCCAGGATTATTTTTGTGAAGGAAATATGTCACTTCTGTTTCTTGGTTATGTCAGCCTCCAGACAGTTTTAAGTATATTCTTTGGAAAATCATCATGCAACAGATTTGCTACTTTGTGACAATGTAATGATTTTATCACTCCTAAATTTCCTCTTCACAGCAGAAAAAGAGAGAAAATCAACAACCACTATTTCACTCCATCTATCAACATTAAAAATATCTTATTGGGATAGCTGTCCAAAATGCTTTTTAGAGGCATCAATTCAAATTACCTGTCATTCACCCATAGCTGCATAATTATTTTTTTTTAACTTGATACAACATATATCTGTAAAAGTTTGAAAAAATATTTTTACTATTGTCACTAGAGTTAAGTATTTGTTCGTATTTCAGATACAGAAAAAAAATTAAGAGAAACTTCTATTTTCAGACACTTGGGTGTAAGAGACAAAAAATTTACACTTATTTTTAGGGAAAAAGAATTGTTTGCCTTTTCTGGCTACCATTGCTCCAAGGTTGGAAAAGAGGTGAACAGTTTTTGTTTATTCAATGAAGAGTCTCTGTGTTAATTCAAGAGTAACATTATATGGATGATGTCATACAGGAATTGACTAGATATTTGGGTTAACATCTATGAATCTGTGTAAATGAACAGGGGACTCAAAAAAGGCAACATTACCTTGGCAAAACACTTCACTGGAACATATAGGCCTAATTTTGATCAGGGACAACTAAAAATTCATGGATTTCATTTTACTTTTTCACATACACCACTATATGAGAAGAATCAGGCACATCAAGCAAAATGTATACATACAAATTAATATACCTGACACTACAAGCATTTCTTGAGTAAGCACAGAGGACACATTCAGTGCTTCTCACACTTTGCTTGTGGATGCAGTATTTTAGATAGTGGGGTTTTTTTAATTGCTGGCTGTACACTATCTATGCTGCCTGCTGAAAAATTATCTATCCACATAGTATTCTCCATTACTGATTTCTAGTTTTACAGTGCATAACAACTAAGTAAAATCAAATACCCTTCAAGTAGTCTATTTTGATGGAATAATTGCTACCGTTCTCACAGTGATCTTCCATCCTTATAGGTAAAAGACCATGGACAATGATTATAGGAATCAGACTGAAGGGGATAAACATAAAAATGTTTTAAACCCCCTTGTTTTAAAACTACCACTTGGATTATGTGGGTTTTGTTTTATTCTATTTATTTATTATTTTATATAATGTATTAATTCCTCAGATTCTTTCCCCTTTCTATTTAAGAGCTGGAGTATTGCTCCTTTCTATTTAAGAGCTGGAGTATTGCTTCTAGGCACATTCCCTTTCTCCTTACCTGTGAAGTACATAAAGCCCCCGTTCTTGCCAGCCTGCATTAAACACTGCAATACACTTATCCTCAGTCACTGAACTGTTATCTCACGGAATTGAATTAGACTTTCTAGCTTAGAGAACGTCAAATTATTTACACAAAATGTTATAGTTGAAACAGATCCAGTTTAGAGTACTATATGATGGTTAGGGTAGTAAAGACTAAAAAGATCAGGCCACTGATTTAAAACAGAACTAAAAGTTGAATCTGAATCAGAGGGTAGCTGTTGAGAGTCTTATCAAGCAGGCTGTTGCCTATTCAGAAGCATGGAAAATCAGTTTCCCATTTAATCTTGCCTCTAATTTCCAGCTGTGAAAGTTTCCTCAAGGAAGGTTTGTTTGGGACCGATAGCAGTTCTGCGGAAAGTTTCAGTGTCAGTTTTTCACAAGTACAAGCTATCAGAATTTCCGGTTCAGAAATATGAAACAGCCTTAGACTGATGTTCAAAAATACCTTCTGTTTGGGTGTACTGAACGTAATGGTTACCTACAAAGGCAGAAAAGGAAGTGTTCAGGAAATAACAGAATCATATAAATTGGTTATTTTCCTGAAAAAGGTGTAAAGTATTTCATTTTTCTCTCTCTAATGCAAACCAAAACCATCTTCCTCTCAGAAAAAACTATCTTAATTGGCTTATTGCCCTTATAGCTGAAACACAAAATGATTAGTTAGTATGTGCGATGCATTTTGAATCAATATAGATTGTCACAATTACTATTTACGATTACTCTGTCAAGAGTATGTCAGTATATCTTTCATCCATGAAGGCTTTATAATATATAATCCTGACTGTTCTATACAAAACCTGATTAAAATTTAAATTTGCTTTATATATCTGGATTTTACTTGCATTACCACTCTAAAATGTGACCAGAAATCAACATGGAACAACACTTAATGACATTTCCAAAGTAAAATATCCCCCAACAGACTTAAGTACTTACCCCATACCTAGATATAATTTCTTACCTCTACCCTCTGATGTATTCCCATCAGTGCCCACTCACCCACCATTCACTCCCCTGACCATGAAAGTCTTCCCATTAAACACGATGAAAGCTGTTGCACCAACCCCCCCGCATATCTGAATTGAGAGGGTCAGTCCCTTTTTACGTGCGTCTCAAATACATGCCGTTTTAAAGCAGCCTCCCACCAAGGGCAGCTTGTGCCACATTTGAGGCTAAGCCAAGAGGGAGCGAGCACCACTGCCCCCTCTCCCGGGGGTCCCTGAGCACTCCTGGGGGTCCCTGAGCACTCCCAGGACCCCTCTTGTGTCCAGCTCCTGGGGCATCACTGAGCACCCACAGGTCAGGGGAGGTCCTGAGCTCCCACTGGAACCACAGCAAAACTCGGCTGAATTCAGTGGAATGAAAATGAACCCAAAAGATGAAAATACAAAGACAGTGTTGTGGGATGCTGATGTTGGATAGTTTCTTCTGAATTTAAAGTGAGGAAAAAATGAAGGGAAAGAGAAAAATGTTATGATGATTATAAGATGCAATGTTTTCCCTTCCTGAAACAAGGAAGTTTTCACTTCTTTGCCAGATAGAACTGTAGCGTCTGTTGTCATGGCTCTTCTCTTTTATAACTTAAATTAAAATAATTTCTGAAAAACATTTCTTCCCTTTTCCCCCATATACAGGCTAAAATATAAACAGGTAGAGATAAGCATAAAATCCAACCTTTATTCCACTTTGAACAAGCTTGTGTATATCCAGAAAAGGTTCCTTGAGTATGTCTCCTTCAGGAGTGAAAATCTTCACATATCCTTCTTTCTCAAGAATAAAGAGGCGATGGGATCCATCCCCGCAATGTACTGCTCCAACAGGCTGCCTTAGTCCACTCACAACCTCCTGAATACAGAAGCAGTTGTGCTTGTGTTTTCTAAAAAAATTTTAAAAAATAGTGAGAAATTTCTTCTTTTTTGTAACTGTGACACAACAATGTCCCTAAAAGATAAAATTATTGTTCTGCAGTGATATTAAAAACACACTTATACAATCCAAAATAAGTTATTTCCTTGAATGTATACAAGCAGCTAATACTGAAAATCAATTTGAACTTCATTTGAGCAAAATTTAGTTTGTATTCAAGACAGAAAATTAGTTCATCTTAGATCTGAAATGTAGAGGAATAGGAGAGAAAAAATTTGGTAAAGAAATAGAACAGTTTATAAATACAAAATTTCTACCATACAATAAATAGTAAACTCTAGCAATCTGACAAACTTTGGCCTCTAAACGCCATTTAAAAATAATGACTTATGACGGGACAATCTAATTTAATTATTTTCACAAAGAAAAATGCACAAGTGAAATGAATTGAAAATAATGAAATAAGTATTTTATTAATAAACTTATTGTAGTTGTTTAGTAATATTAAATTCAGGTAGAAATGACTTCCTAGAACTCCGTGTGATCCACAGGGTGGACCATAACCAAGATCCACAGGGTGGATCAAACCAGGATTCTAACACCTTTTCAGCAATGCAAATATCAAATGGTACTGAAATTTTGACACTAATGTAACTTTCTCTTTTGACGTACGCTAGCAGCAGCAAAAGAAAGTAACATCTGGAAAACACAGCTGCTGAGCATAAGCACACACTGAGCTGTTTCACTGTGAAAACCACAGGCTTTGCTAGGTTTTTTTTTTTTTCGGATAAACAGCATTTATCTTTATGAACCTGCTGATCTCTTCCTCTTTGTCATATTCTTCCATGTGGTCCAGGGAGTTAGAAGCTGGCCCTCGCACTTGTTTTCTTGGAAAATCTGGAAAGCATACACCACCATCTTTTCTTGCATAGTAAAAGCAAAACTCATCAGCTGTAGTTTGGAGAAAACCTTAAAAATGCAAAAGAGCATACAAATATTTAGTGTGTTGTCATGTCTGCAGTTTTGTGCTGTCAAACTAATCTTTAAATAGATTATATATTGAGTGGAAAAAGAAGTCATTTTAAACAAAGTGCTATCTGCAAAAAAGGCCTCTCTGAATAAATACAAACTATTACCTTTTATAGTTTATTCTATTAAACCTTATTTTCAGTGTGCTTAGATAAAAATACAAATTCATCCAAAATGACTCTACAGTTCACTCATTAAAAAATGAAGAGACAAAGTTCAGAGCTGAGGCTGTGATACACTTTTCCATAAATTTAACCCTATTAATCAAGTGTAGTATCTGCTGTAAAATAGCTTGAGTAGCTTTCATCTAACTTTTTTTAAAGTGTCTCGTTGTAGTAAAAATTTCAGTAAAGACTTTGGTAAAAGACACGCGGTAGAGACTTCGTGGAATTCTGGCAGCAAAGGAGAAGTGAATAATTAGCTGTCTCAGAAAGCGAGAAGTACTGCTGAGAACTGCACCGTGTTGACATACAGTTGGCCTCTGGTTGATTCCGAGCATTACAGTGGGTGAACACAGTGTCCTGTCGTGAGGTCTGCTTCCTCAGCCCCCGTCCCCTGACAAGGGGATATGTCTCACGCTGCATTGGAGCTGGCTCTAAGCTGGCTTGGATGAAAGGTGGTCTTTAGGTTTTAGGTTAAAATGGGAAGGGGTTTGAGGATCCAGGGAAACAAGAAGTTGGTAAATGAGAGCCTTTGAGGAAAACCCCTGCCACTACTGATACTACGTTATGTTTAATGACAGCAAAATTACCTATTTCTGTCCACAAACCTATTTCTAGTAATTTCTATCCAGTTTTTAATTATTAGTGTTAAAACTAGTAAGATAGAATTTGGCTAGTTATACACGTACTATTTTATAGAATGTTGTTAACATATGTCTTAAGTTACCTTCATTCCTCTTTGCATTATTGGCATAATGTGTTAGGATGTACTATGGTCCAGGACATAACTCATCGGATACACAGAATTAGCACTTAATTGGAATTAGAGGCCTAATTTATGCATGGCTTTACCACTTGTGAATAATGCAGTAATCCATAGATCCTGGCTATAAAGCCTCTGGCTTACAACGTACAGCAAGAGCTGATCGGGGACAGCTGTGTTTTGTTGGAAAATGCCAATTCCTTAAAAGCAAAGCTTTTTCAGAAACATTATCAGTTTTGACAAAATTTTAGTTAACACGATGTTTCTGGTCCAGACTCAAACTTCTGGTCTAAATGAAAAAGAGAGAAACAGACAGCAAACCTCATATCACTATACTCCAATGTCTTGCAATTAGGGTGTTTCATTAGGAAGAGGAATATTCAGGTCAATGCCCCTCATCTGTCAGGCAAGAGTTTGACCCTAAGTCTCCCATTTCCCAAGTAAATGTCCTAACAACGACTTTATTAGCTATCCTGGGGTGGTCTCTCTGTGGCTTTCTTCATGGAAAATTTCGAAAGAGTTCAATTTCTTCCTTATGTGGAATAGGAAAATTTTTTAGATCCCAGAATTTTTGTGGAGTGGAAAGCCTTTCCCACCCAACTATACTTCTTTTCATATGCATCTTCCTTGAAAAATATTGGAAAAATAACACGACAAAGCCCGCCTTTGGTTTCTATAAAATAGTATCTGGAAACACATGGTAGTGTGTTGTGGTGTAAAAGTTTAATTACCATGATTTGGAGCTTCAGTAAATATCATCTCTGAGGAGCTGGTTTTAATTTATAGTAGTTATTTGGGGAAAATGGGAGATATAATTTCAAGTGGAACAACCGAAGAGGAACTCTGATATAATCACAGAGTAGTATTCCAAGGCTTGTAGATACAATGCCAAAATCAAAGGTAATCTAAAATCTTGCTGTTGAATTATTTGACTTAAGAATACAGAGTTTTGTCTTTAATAGTTTATTTCTCTAGGCACAGTGGGTCATTCAAGAAAATGTAATAGCAAATTAGAGGTGTACAATTTCTAAGCATTTCTAGAATTTTTCAAGTATACCATCTACTATTTACTAAAGATAAACTACTCTTGGCTTGAATGTTATCTTTAATCAGAAAAACTGAGAGCATATTATGATCCTATTGTTTACTCAGTACATATTAATTTCAAATAATAATGGACACAAACTGACTTGATTAACGCATTATGCAATGCCTTTTGTTATATGTAAGACAAATCTCTTTTCCCTAAGAAATATTTCATTGCGCACTTAAGTACATGTTGCACTGCAGTTGCCTTTTGCTATTTAGCAAACCCATCAGCAGGTTCCAGCAAAGGATAAGGCTTACGTTCCATTTTCCTTAGAAATGCTCATAAAAAATTGGGTTTGAATTAAACTATGAAAATCAGTCAGTAAATTTCTAAAACGTTGCGTTACTGGAAGAAATGTAACCTCTGTAAAGAGTTTCATCTGCGTATTAGGGATGGAATTTTCTTCTATGAAAAACACAGTAATTAAAAAAAAAAAATAATATCTGGTTGTGTTATATATGTTAGATTCAACATACTAACAGCTTCACTGAAGACAGAAAAATATTTGCTTCTACTCTCTTATCTGCTTGTAGCCATTTAATGTTTTTTTTATCATGCTTAGATTGTAAGGTCTTTAGTGTAGAGTTTGCCATTTTGTTCAGCGTTTGTATAGTGTCCAGAAGAATGGTCCCTGCCAAGCACCCCTATGCACTAAAACTGTTTGGAGAAAAAAAAAAAAATCATTTTGCTTATTCGGAGTTTATTCAAATACAGCTCTGTCACTCTTTGAGAACTATGCCTAATACGGACTGCAACATTTGGTCCTGTGTGAATTTCTGCACTTACTATATTTTCAAAGACTCATACATATCATTACAAATTTCCTACCAGCTGTGTATGTGTTGACAGAGCAGTGCCCGTGTTAACAATGAAAACTGAAATCACAAAGGAAGATTAAACATAATGTTTAAGTGTTGTACATGTCAGGTTTTGCACAGGCTTGCACTTCTATGCTTTTAGAACTTTCTGTCTTCCAAAACTACAGACTTTTCAGTTAAGGCAGTTACAGTGAAGGCTCTCTGTGTTCATCCTTTTAAAAAACTGTAGGAATCAGTTGCATGATATCAAGCCTTTTCAAAGGAAAACTTCTGCTCTCAGCTGATCCTCACGTCCTCTTTCCACTCATACTTGTGGTCAGTTATTCCTCACACTGTATCCTCCTTCCTATACCACCTCCATCAAATTCCACTTTGCTGGATTTCCTGCTTACCCATCCCCCTGCCTCTTCTCTTTGATATATAACTCATATGTCCTGGTAGCATTTGTCCTGGTCTTTACAGCAAGTCAAGTTCCTATTCACTCCCTTGTTTGCACTGCACACAGGATTGAGTATCATCCACTCATCTGAGTAGACCTACACTGGTTTAGACAGCATCTGGAAGTCAGGCTCACCTGCTTTATTCCTGCTATGACCTTGAGCATACAGTTCAGTATCATGTAAAGGAAGCATTTTCCTGGTTTTGGTTGTTTTGGGGTTTTTTTTCTGATTTGCATTTTTGACAGCTAGGTGTGAATTTGTTCACAAAACCCCCACGTTCTCCTTTCTCTTCCGAACTCTCAGTGAAAACTAAATGAAAGAGGTGATTCCAGACTGATTGTTTAAAAATGTAAGAAGTTCAGTGGTAGCTCACATAATTTCCTACTGGTTTTAGAGTGACTAGTGGCCCTCTTCTTGTACTCACACATTGCACATACCTGCACACAGGTTAATCCCCTTGATGCTCTCATTAGCAGTAGCAACATTATGAGCCACTGCTATTTTTCTGCAAGTTGACTATGTTGACTGTGACTATTAGTCGACTATGTCAGAACTTCTGACAGTGTTGTATGGGTTGCAGAATTTCTTAAGATTTCCAGGATTTTTGGCTGGGGTGCCCCTCTTTGGTGTTAAAAATTCTTATCAAGCATCTGTTCTGGTAATGCCTGGATTCAGATCTGGGCCTGGGTCTGAATTCACCCACAATCATCTGGAACCCATTTCTTCAAATGAAAATAATGGAGAGCACATAGTTCAAAATCTGTCCAATGTCCTTGGATGGCAGAACGCGCCGTGGCTGGGGCACAGTTTTGTTCCTTGGAATATATCACTTCCACTGGCATGGATCAAGTTTCCCCTCATGCCTAAAGGGAGAATCAGCCGTGCCTTTCTCTAGTAGCTAAATTAATAATAAATATTAGACAGCCTTCTCTTTCGACCTTGGAAAACTTAATATTTCATATTGATTGAAGATACTTCATTAAGTCACTTAACTCCAGTGTCTCCATCAGTAATCACTTAAACTGAGGCTTACAATAAAGATCAGATGAGAAATAATGACAACAGTCACCTGGGATGAAGCAGTGAAGTTCTAATCTCACAGACTTTGTGAAACGTTCCACCCTCCTGGTTAACATAGCCATACAATCCTAACAGCTATTGTTATTACCGCGTTTGAATAAAGAATCGGGTCCACTTTTTCTCTGGATATTCCTAAAGAAGTCAAAGGAAGTTCTGATACAGTCATAACTGGTGGGCAAACTGCTGTCTTCAAAAGAGTTAACCAAGGATCTGTTAGAGTTTTCATCTTTGAAAAAGGAGACAGAACAATAAATGAATTTCTGGAGCTAAGTCATGAAAAAAACCTGATGTATAATTGCCCAGTCTTCTTGTTTAATATGTACCTCTAAAATTTCAATTCCAGAACAGATGCTTGCTATCTGAAATCACTATTAATATTTCTCATTTGTGCAGGACTTAAGGGATAAAATTATTTTTGTAGTCAGCAATTTCCTGAAACTCCTTTGTATTGGTGTTCAGAAACAATTAGCACTCCTTAATGGAGCACCAGTAATTATTTGATTTTTTAACAAATGCACAGTGAATCATTGTCAGAGACCTTGGGTTTAGGGGCCTGTTAATTTCCAACTCTTTGTTTAACCCTCCAGGCTAAGCTGAAAACATAGCTTGCACATTTTCTATTTTTTTCTTTCTTTTGCAATAAAAATTATTATGGATATACAGGTCTCACAAGTAAGATGGAAAACCCAAATAAGTTGTTATTTTAATTATTTATCTCTTAGAATGTATAAGACTGTTGAGCTATATTAAAATCCTATAGGCCATCCTCTCAAAAAGAGAGACCTGAATTTTACCTAATTTAACACCTTCAGGAAATGCTAGTATAGGTATCGACAACCATATGTACCAGTCAAGTCACCAAATTAACCCTGTTGGTGGATGTAAGTATGCAACAACTTTTTGTTAGTACAACCCACTTTCAGAACAAGTATTTAGAATGATTATTAGCATCTGATTGATGTAGGAAAAATCCTATTTTAACTGACGCTAAAGTATGTAAGCTCTTTTCCTGCAAAGCACAGTGCTCTGCCCAGTGCTAAAGTTATGCTTTCATCTGGTTATCTTTCAAGGCAACCTGGGTGGTCACAAAAAGCACTTGACATCTTGATGCACTTCAGCAGTTTTACATATACACAAACTTTGTAGAAAAATAAATTTGTCATTCGTCACCACATATGTTGATCTGAGGAGTGAGGTTCCTGTGGCTATAGCTCCTGTGCTGCTCAGCCCTTTCTCATTCTCTCCCTCTCTCTGCCTCCTCTTCTTTCTCCCTTTTCCCCTCTTTCACTTTTTCCAATTAAACAAATTGTTTCCTCAGGAACACACACTTTCACAAAACAACTATGAGGGACTTGCTCTGCAGAATATGCTAATCATTTGCACTAGCTACAAACTCATGTCAAAAAAACCTCTTTGTGCTGACTTCTTATATGGGCCAAACATTTAGAATATCTAATCTGTTATCGCTGTTCAGCAGGCAGTCTTGGCAACTGTGATCTATTCTGCTTTGCTTTGGGGAATGTGATAAAGAGCAAGAAACAGCTGGTTTAAGAAAGCCTTAGAAACATCTCTTAGTTTATAAAGACAATAATAATATTTTCATATTTGAATGGGTTGAGATACATGTTAAACCACAGTAAAGGGAAAAAGTAAGTCAATTCAAAATGTTTTCTCAAGTCAATAAAAGAACGCTGCAAAAAATCCCTGCGCTCTTGGGATTTCAGAGAAAACAAGTACACACTGTACACATGCAATTAAAAAACCCTCCTCCAAATCTCATCCACTTAAACTATCCCCTTTACTCAAATATGTTTATATTATATTACAAAGCTGTGTTCATATGTCAAAAATGACTGTTCACAAATTCATTTTTCGTATCATTATCAACTGTTTTTTCCAGTCTGTGTTGCTAGTAAAAAAAAAGAAAACGTAACCAGTTCAATTATTTTCTCCTGTGTGGCATTATTTATAAGTAGTGTTTGGACAGGGAAAAAAGCATAGTTTAAAAATGACAGTCTTAAACATATAAATAGTTTACTATTGAGAATACCAAAGATGTTATTTAATATAATGGTGTATTAAGACAGTATTTCTAAAAGAACCATCTTCTGTGGTTATTTTGTTGATATAGTTACAAGTGATAGCACACATTTGGTGACTGCCTTAGGCAACACAGGTCAAATTCTGGTTTTGGTTATGTCCAACTAACTCTACTGACTATAGTGAGGAAGTGTTAGGTTAGTTAAGAATTTGGTTGTTAACAGCATGTTGGAAGTGATTCAAAGATCACAGAAGTCTATCGAATAGCTCCCTTTGATTTCAATGGGCTTCAAACCCTGTGGAAAAAACATCAGTTTCTAGGGTAACAAAACCAGAAAAAACACTTTACTCATCAGCTTTTAGAGTCTATAGCAAACAGCCAGCATCCTTTATTTCTTGCATTTTAAAGCTATCGATCATTTAGAGTAGCCTTTTGGATGCCCAGCTGCTTGTTTACATGATTTGAATGAGCATGCTAATGTTTCAGCAAAGGTAATAGTTTCAGGTGCCTTTGACAACAAACAATTCAGTGTTTCATGGAGGGTTTAATAGAAGGGTGGTGAGAAAGCGCTCAAAATATTTACCTCACTACACTACACTCCACTACCACGGCAAAGACCCCGAGATGTTCTGTCTTTGCTTGGGCAAACCCCTCCTGGATATCAATGGGGATTTTACCTAGTGAAGAGCTGGATCTGTCACTGCGCAGGCAATATCAACATTTCAAAACAGACATCCTTTAGCCCCGTATTTTTTAATAGGTTTTACCTGGTATGTGACCTCTGCAAGTATAATAGAATTCTTTACAATAGTCTTTGCACAGGTAGGGAAGAGTTAGTTCTCTCTCGGGTGTTTCCCCCTTCTCAGGTGAGTGGAATAGGTTCTGAGCATGAGGTGAGCAGTGTGCACATTTGATTTCCTCCAGTAGCTTCGCACATTCTGTGTTGTTGGTAACAGAAAGTATCTGCAAGCCACAAACCAGAGACAAATAAGCATACGACCTGTTTCCCCATCCTCCACAAAAAAAGACTGCATGATCTAATGTAATAAATAACGCTAGTGGAACCATACAGTTAGTATAAATGCATCATGTTTCATGTCACTGTTCCGGAAGTGCAGAAATTATTACTATGGAATGTGCAATATGTCATTAGTACAGTGAGATCGTAAGCGCTTGCTTCTGTCTCCCAGATAAGAATAACAGTACTCAAGTTATTTTATGGACTCATGCCTGCAATCTCTTAATCACGTAGGCAATCTCTGAACTAGAGGGATCATTTACATAAGGAGAAGCTACAGCAGCAGGCCTTCTACCCACTTCTCTTACGAGAAATACTTCAAAGCCTAACTTGTAAAGTGACCTGTCCAAGTATTTCAAGGCTAAAACTTCTACCATCAAAACACATCAGAAAAGCTATATCTAGGTCTTTGTTAAATAGGTGTATCTTGAACAATACCCCGGTCTGGCTACTGAAATGACTGCTGTGGAGTTCAGCAGGTGCCTTGGATCTTCACGTTTTAAATGCTGCTCTGCTTTTTGCTTTCTCTGATGCAAACTACTTGGAGGTAGGAAAAGCTGTATGTTTTCAGACACTTCACTTTGCAAGTGAAAAAGTAGAATTTGTTTGTAACATCTTGTTTGTCTGAATATTGAAACAGTAACTTTTTCCTGAAAAAAGAGCATGTATTATGCATAGTAGTTGAAGGAGCACGAAATCACGATTGATGATGTGTTTCAGTAAACACAGGAGCCTAAGGAGCACAATGTCATCAAATCATGAAAAATAATGGAAAACAGCATAGTCATCTTTATTAGTCTTTGAATGCAGTGCACTTTGTTAATCTATTGTTAACCACATTGATTGTTTTTTGATCATTCATCCCAATGGTGGGTAGTGGGAAATGTGTTCTCAGTTGAGAGGGAATGAATCTGATCCAATGCAAAAACAAAACTCAGGTTCTTTCTGTGATTTGTTTAACGCAGTTTTAAACAAAGATTGTAAGACACTTACATTAAGGAATATTAATGCAGTAAATACTGGTGTTTTGTAAAATTTGTAAGTATTTGTAAACAGCACATTTCAAAACAGTGCCACAGTTTTGCTAAAGTTCGCATCTCTGAGTTGATTTGTAGAAGGACTTTTGAATGTCATTCCCTTGCAACATAACATTGAAGGGAATTACCTAAATTACTTTTGATAAAATAAATTATTCAATGCATGAGGACTCTTCATATGTTTGAGTAAAGCTGTCTCATAGGTCAGCTCTCTTCTAGGATGCAGTACTTTGATAACACAGTTCTGAACTCAGCATTTTATTTACAGATCATAATTACATAAACCTCAAACACTTAAGAGAAATGTACTCTCGGTTGTTTTGAAGAGATAGATATTAAAAATATTACACAATATATGGCCTGTACAGTTACACAAAATCCTATTTAAAGGAACTTTAATTTGGAAGATGAACTGTTTCCAGGAAAATTTAGTCTTCCCATACATACATTGTCAAAAGGCCATCTGAAACATATACTAAAGTCTAGCAGCGTAAGTTGGACCACTGATTAGAAGAACACTGTTTGGATTCTACCCTTATTCCGGAAGAGTTGCCATTGGCTTCAAAACTAATTTGTCCAGATTTGCCAGGATTGTTAAATGCATTAAATGTACTGTTCTTTAGACTATCTGTCCTCAGACTATCCTCAGCTTCATAGCACCTGCAATTAAGTAATGTGACTAACATCTGGCACGTATGGTTTATTATCTCTCTTCAGACCCTTCTTGGGATATAATTGTCTCATATCTTCTTTTGGAAAGGGTTTGTCTTCCTTTTTTTTTTTTTTTTTTTAAACCTTGAAGACAGTAATCAATTAATTGCATGTTGCATGTATGGCAAAAGGTTTGCATTGGCCCTGAATTCTTTGGGGAATTCTTCCCACAGCCCCAGCCCCTTCTCTCCTGAAAAGGTTTAGATTCTTCTTGCTAGACTGCTCCTTTGGGCCATAGCAGCAGAACTGTTAACCTTCGTCTTCTTTCTTGAATTTCAGGTGTTCTAGATATGGTAGATCTGAAGGAAAATGCCTTGAAGGCAAGAACTAAAAATATAATGATAACTAAACTATAACCAAAATACACAATAACTAAAACGTTGAACTTGACTTAATACTGCCTAGGATTGCAACGCAGGTAGTAGAGAACCGACTTTACATGCAGTAGTCGACACTGCTGAGGCAATCCTCTGCATTAGCTGGACTTTCTTAAGGGATGATGGCATCCTGACCTTGGTACTTTGCGTTGCTGTGGTTCTGATGTTGTGGCCTGTATAATTCAGTCAAGTCATTGTCTGCCAAATAGAACAAAGCCTGAAGCCAACAGGGGATGATCGAAAGCACTATCCATAAATGCTACTTTTTAAGAACATTATGTCACCAAGAAGCTGGGAGCTCTCCTAAAGTAAGGATGAAATGACCTGTTTTGGTGTTTCCACCACAGGGAAGTGCGCCATGACTACAGACTCTTCAAAGTACTTGCCTACACTCAGTATCACCTGCTTTGCAAAAGGCTCAGATGTTTTCATCAGGGAGTTGATCTCAGGCAGTAGGCTTTCTTGTGGTAGCAGTATGATAGTGTGTTTAGAAGTACAAGTAAACATGAGGTATTACTAGGTAAATAACTCGGTGTGTTTATTGAATTAACTCCACATTGATGCAGACAGAAAACTGCACTTCTACTGGAAGACTCCAGAACACATTGTGAACAGGGGAAAAAAATTACAGGATAGCAATGCTAATTTACTGTTTCTTGTGGAAAACGTAATTGACGTTGCCTGGTGATACAGGAGAAGTAATGCTTGCCAACATTTCAGTCCTCAAAGTTAAGACAAAAGGATCCTAATCCCCCTGAGCAGCTGCTATCCAGGAATTAACCACAGGAATTCACCCCCTCATGTAATTTCTGGAATGAATCTTGGTCATATAATAGCTAATCAGAAGATTAAGGAATGAGAGTCAATCAATTATCTGAACATCAAGTACAGTGTTATTTAACTTTTAGATTGCTCAAGGAAAATAGGGTGGTAACATTTGCTCTGTGTGAGGTCTGATGTATAACTGTGTCCTGGCCGGGAGATAGGACAACTGTTCTATTCTGAATTTCAGTAAATCGGTAATGTATTTATCCTGGAGTATATTAAACCAGCTTTAAGAGAAAGCTGAAATACTTATTTGAATGAAGCTTTTTCTGTTGGATCTGTACTTTGAAAATGACCTTAAAGTTGACAATGGCTTTGGTCTCTTGAAGAAATGTAAACTGATTTCCTGCTTCAATTTTTAAAGTTGTATGTGAATCCATCAAACTGCAGTGGTTTAAACTAACTGTGCTCTGGAAAATATGTAAAACTTCCAAACATTTATTGCAACATGCCTAATAATGATTATGCCTGCTGCTGACTAATTTACAACATCTGTAAGATCATCCTTTAATCTCTAGCCACATGAAAGTAAAACGAGTAGACTAAAGGTAAGATAAATCCTGGAATGCACAGGAAAGCACAGCATACTAAATGGGTTTATCAACAAAAAGAATAGTGCGAAGAAGAAGAAACAGAAGACAACACAATAGACAGAAATTCTTTACATTGGATATTGTCATCTGTTTTGTGTACTGTCATATTTAGTTTGAGAAAGGCAGTATAATTTTAATGTTAACAGAAAAAAACCCAGTGAAGTAAGCCATTGCATTAAGCCGTATTTGATATACAAGCATTTATGTCTAAAAATCATATGCTTACGAGATTGTTCAGCTGTTGGGTTGAACATATGCTTCTTCTGTATTATAGTGCTGGATTATGTCATTAAAGAGTTCGGTTTCAATTTTAGGGTAATATGTAAATAGATCATTGTACTAAGGCAGCTGTTAAAGGGACCCCAAGATGAGTTATTTGTTTAGTTGGATGTGTTCAACAATAGCCTTTGTTCGTGAAAGAGCCAGAGCAAACAAATGATTGTAAAAGGGCACACTTGAAAACAATTACTTTTCACCCATTCCTTGACAGCCTTGGCTGTGAAACCATCCAAGGTAGAGAGGACTTCTTTGCCTGTTGGGCTGTAAGCAAACTTTTAGAAAAACTGGTATTACAATGTTCGACTGGGATGTAGTAGCCCTTCATAAACAAGGGGATACTGCAGAAAACTAGAAGACAAAGAGTTAAATGTCAACAACAGGATGCAAAAATCTTACTTGAGCCAGTGCAATGTTGTATCTGCTCGTTATGGTAGCTCCATTTTTGTTCCCAAAACCGCAGGCAATGGTAGTGTTTTCATTATAAACACAGATCAATAATTTGGGTAAAAATTCTCAAAGACCTGGCATCTTCACCAAGAAGGTCTTATGAAAATGTCTACTGAGCATGCTCAAATATTATTTTTTTTTTAAAGAAGCTAGCATTCAGATTTCTGTTAGTGTCATAGCCACTCCATCTTGTCGATATATGATGGAGTTAAAAAAAGTGGGTTTTGGAACTGTAGTAGAACAGAGTTTAAAAAAATGTGCTTTTAGAAAAGTTCCATTCAAATGTATTCCTTAGTAGTTTGCCATGTCTTTTATGGAATGACCGCCTCATTTTGTCAAATATAAATGACATGTATTTTGACATTTTTTCTAAACATATACTGATATGATAAAGCAGGTTTGTGAGTTTCATAAACGTTAATCTTTGGTGAAAAACAGTCTGATTTTAAACCCCTGTAAAACAGTATTCCTTAAAAAGTATAATTTATATTTAAAAAAACAGGTTCAACAGCTCAGAAATAGCTACTGTGGCATATATGGTCAATTCCTCCCATTTATATCAGGTTTTTAGTACCATTAGTAAAAAAAAAATAAATAAACAAAACCCAAGGGGAATTAAAAGATATTTTCAAGGAACAGCAAGAAAAGAATAAACCCTTCAGCTGCCTGGATATTGAAAACTAACCAAAATCCAACTTCCAATTTACTACATTCAGCCAATTACTACAAGGGTCTCCAAGCACTGAATAATCTCAGTAGCATATATGCCACCGAGACATTGCAAACAGGGTGAATTAAGGACATATTTTCCAGTCCTTATTCTTTTTTTTTTCTCTTTCTTTATTTTTTTTTTTTTCTTTTTCTTTTACCCAGCTAGATCTTTCAGGTTATCTGTGTGTGGTTAGTTTATAGTTTAATTCAATTATCACACAGGAGCTTAATGACACTGTCTCTAGACAACATGAAGAAATCTATCTGCCTTGAATCTCAAACTGCTGCTGCATATGGTATGAATAAAGAGAGATCTGCAGCTGAAAACCTGCAGTAAGACAGTTCTCACTCATCTGGGAATAGAGGGGGTAGGACAAATGCTCCCTCAAAAGGCATGAACATTTGGACAGAGCTGGAGACTGAAGGAGAATGATGTTCTCCAGTTTCACCCATTAGTGAACCAACTAACAAACACAATGGTGTTGTTGTTATTCTTTTGCCATAAGCAACAGGACTCTGTGTGTGGGCAGCAGTTTAGTGGGGAGGAGGATAAGTCGACCCCTTTTTGTCCTATTGATTTTTTCCTATTTGCATGACTTGAGCAAATTAAATGATGCAATATGGCTTTTTGTTACAAAACAAAGTGAGAGATACCACCCAGACACATATGTTGATTCGTAGAAGCTGTTTACATGAGAATGGAGTGAAATCTACCGTGAACTGAGCATAAAAATTCGATTCAGGCTGGGTATTTTTTTTTTATTATGCTTGGGCCAGCAAGACTGAAAACACAAGTTTTCCAAGAGTCTCTCAGACCTTGACAACTACAGAGTTGTAACTGAGGAATTCTTAATTAAACCTAAACCAGGATGAAGGGGGGGAGGGAGGGGAAAAAAAAAAAAAAAAGACACCTGATGGTTTATTTCACGTGCAGTGATTCTTAATGACGTTATTCAGTAACTTCCCTCCCTGTGCGTACCCTGGATGCAACGCTGGGCATCGCAGCGGAGCTTATCCAACCCGCTGCCGCAGCTGGGTACCGGCGCGGGGAGCAAAGCTACACGGCGGGCCCATAAGCAGAGTGTAACTTGCTATAGGATGCGGAGAACTGACAGTTTTGGAGCCGTAGGCGAGATCGGTGAGCAGAGGAGGTGCTTCCCTTCACATGACCGCAGCCTGAAAGCGGGCAGAGAGGCTGCCAGGTGATGTGAACAGGGAGACTCGTCTCACGGCACCTTGTGCGAGAAGCCGGTGCTTAGCGGGGGCTGTTAGCGCAGGGTCCTGCAGCGGGAACTCCGGGGGTCGTTCGCGGCCGGTACGCGAAACCCTGAGCCATGAACGGGCCCGGAGCAGGCTGGAGATGGCAAAGTTTCGGTACCCCGGCCCCATCTGCGCTCCGAAAAGCCTTCCCGACTAGGCATGTGGAGCAAATCCGACAGGATTTGTCACCCCGGCAAAACACCCCGGTTACTGCCGCCCAGCCAGCGCGCAGCCCCGCCGCTGCCAGCGCCCCGCCG
>JAVJGI010000001.1:13465310-13705344 GCA_035590275.1 Ibycter americanus | reverse complement strand
CCGGCGGCGGAGCCCCCTCGCACCCTGCGGCCGGCCCGGCTGAGGTGCTGCTCAGCGTCCGCTCGGCCGGGCCCGCCCGTGCTCCCCCCGCTCATCCCCAGATGCCAGGGAACCTTCCAGAGGCACGGGGCAGGCATCGACGGCCTGGGGGGCGAGCGGTGGGAGGTGCCGCTCGGCTCCCGGTGGCTTTGTGGCGGGGTTCTGGCGACCTTACTCCCACCCAGGTATCGGAGGAGTGTAGGCCAGCGGGCCGGCTCTTGGTGCCTGTCACTGCGCCTTCGCCCGCGCCACGCTGGCCGGGTTGGGGCAGGACCCGCTGGCAGCTGCGGCAGCCGACATGGCGGCCGTTGCCGATGGCAGGAGGGAGCGTGGTGCACAGGGGCCAGCGTCCTCCTGGTGTGCTGGAAGCGGGACACCTGTATGTGGGAAGACTGGGACGAGCCCGGTATCTGGCGCTTGGTGGCAAGAAAGCACCTGGGAGACCAGGAAGGAAGCACCTGGGAGACCAGGAAGGAGCCAGCTGGAAAGGGAAGGGCCAACCCAGCATGAACCGGGGTGAAACGAATTTGGGAAAAGGAGGAAGATGCCAGCCCAGGGTAGAGGCCGAGGCCTCTGGGGTGGGGGGGAAGACGCGCTGCAGAGCCCTGCAGGTGGGAAGAGAGAGCTAGAGCGTAGCGTGGAGGTGTTGAATCCTTCCCCTGGGGGAGAGGGAGGAGTGGAAGTCCACAGGGGCAGCTGTGGCACGGCTGTGGCTAAGACCACTGACTTGGGGGTGAAGGGCAGCTGGAGAAACAGAGCCCCGAGGTGTATTTACTAGGGACTTGCTGCTAACCCCTGAAATAGAGGAAAAAATGGCTTGCACCCAAGGAGCCCCCTGAGGAGGGAGAAAGGGTAAGAAGTATTGCCTGGAGTTCCTGATGTGCATGAGCGTTTTTTCTGAAGCAGCTAGGGCCTGTTACTGTTCTCCTCATGTTTATTTTGAACCAAAGAAAATTAGTCTTTTCAGATTTGCATTTAAACTCTTATCCTTAAATGGTCCACACTGAACTAAATAGGAGTTGGGCATGGGCAGACAGTACATCAGGTAAACACTGAGTAGACATAAAGACACTTTCCCTTTAGGTGCATTTCTTAAAGGCTAGTGGTTCCTAAACTCATGACCACCACTTGTCTTACCACAGTCTCTCATTTGGGTGAAAACCTTCCTGACCAAGGCTTGGGCTACATCAACATGAATGAGGCAGGCCTGTGGTATAGCATGGGCCCCAGCACTCATGATGTCCTTAGGATATCAATGACACTGGTGATACAGCATCCTTGCTTTGTAGCTTTAGAAAAAAGTACTGCTTGGCAATACGTGGACATGTTCCATGAGCAGCCTGACCAGCAGAACTGTGGCAATGTAGTTATACCACAACAGTTATGCTATTTTTATTACTCTGGGTTATTACATAGATTATTCTGAAATAAAAGTGACTCTGGTATAAAGCAGAATAATGGTAGCAGAAGAAAGTGACTTTTATTCCCAAGCAGATGCCTTACAGAGCGTTACACTGGCAGAACTGTAGTGGCAAAAGGACACATCTGGAGGCCTGTATGTCGTCTTTCCCTGTGTAGGCAGGTGCTCATATGTTCCAAGTAGATTCGCATACTTCTGCCCTGCATATCCCTTATGGGAGTGGAAAGCTGGAAGGAAGTGGAAGGAAATGACTGTGGGGCAGATGCCCTCTTGAAAAAACAAAAGTTCAGTGCAAATTTCTGTTGAGCAGTTGTGGCCTGGTCCTCACAGTTCCTGTCTCACTGAAGGAGAGAGGAAGTGAGGAATGTAAATCTATATGATCAAAGTAATACAGCTACTGGTAAATAGCCTTTCTTCCTCCTTCAAGTGCTGCCTGCATAAATATCTGTTTCTATGTATACCGGTACCAGTTCTCAGAGGAGGTGAGATTGAGGTGGATTAATTAAATAGAGAATGGTTTCCCGAAATGGGATTTAGATCAAGTTGCCAGACTAAGTAAGAGCTGACAGTTTGTGAAGGTCAGTTTCTACACAGAAATTTTACACACAGATCTGTGATGGAGACATTTCCCAGAAATTCCATGGAATGTACTGTTGACCTTGTATAACATAAAGTGCTCGAAACTCCAAGATGTATGTTGATAGAGTGATGTAAAGATACATAAGCAAGACTTGAAGATGGCTGAGTGTTCTTTAAAACCTCTGAATAGAAGTTGCTGATTCTTGGGGTTTTGTGCAAGAAGACCTGATTGAATCTTATGTTCCTTTCCACACTTTAAAGGTACATGATGGCTTTTTTATCGAAGCATTTTCTCTGAGCTGTTTGATACAGGATTTTATTTATAAACCTTTTTAATAATACAAAGTTAAAGTCAGTAGTATTATATACCAGTTCAGAGTGTCAACTTCAGGTGAATTCCAGCCTCTCAGAAACAGAGATAAGGGAATACTTATGAAGAAAGAAAAAAAACCACATAGGAAATATGGTTAATAGACATCATTTTTTTAAGGCAACCTGGATTCTGTCATATGAAGCTCATTACTAGAAGTGATTAAACATGGTAATGCTGTAAGTCAGCTGAATGAATTCTGTAATTTGTTCAGAGTATGTAGGATGTAGGTGAGACTCTTTGGGTTACAATGCAACTAAGTGTGAAAGGGTTAGAAAGTTTTAAAAAAGGAAGTTATTGCTGCTACAGTATTTGAATGTAGCTAGATTTTCTTCTAGTTTCGCCCAGGAGGTAGGCAGACTGTGCTTATTTATGCCATTACCTTCGTTGTCTGTCTTATTATCTGTATCATGATACATCACGGTACCTGTATTGTGTGAATTAAATGTGTCAGAATACCCTTCAAAGAGTGTAAGGCTGATTGTAGCATGCACTTGAACTTGTTATTTCTCAGAGTATTTTATGTTCGTTCTCAGACAGTCATACATATTTTGCAAAGGAATTTGTTGCACCAAGAAACCCGCTTTAAGGTTTAAAGTTAGTGAATTCCTTGGTAGTTTGAACAAAAGAAGAAACGTACAGATATGTGTAGCAGGTAGTGTCAGTTTTGGGAAATACAGTTATCGTATGAGTTTGCAGATAGGAGCAGAGGCTGGACAAAGTTATCTCATGGTGTCAGGTTTGATGGAAGCGAACAGTAGCATCAAATTATTCCTAACCTCCCAACAGATGGTGCCTGACTGCACATCTTTACATACTCTTGTGATTCACAGAAGAACTTCACATGCGGTCACCTCACTTTCACAGCTAAGCCCATACAGTATGAGATGTGTATTCTCAGCAGTAGTATCTGGGCTAAATCCCATCCTTCCACACTGGTGGCAAATACCTGGCATGCCATGAGAAGGAATGTTGCCATGTTGGAGCAGACCAGGAGACAAACCAGCACTCACCTTTGTCTGCGTTTGAAAAATTACGGTATTTAAAATACTAGTACAGGGAGATCGCCCCTCTGTTATCAGGGACACTGCACTAGGTGAAGCAGGTGGACTTCAGCTCTTGGGGAGTGGCTGTGCTTTTGTTTTAGCTGGCATTTGAGCTGAACTGCTGAAACACACTTTTGCATTGCTATTTAGTTTTTTTAAGAGAAAAAAGCTTTTTTTTGCTTTTTTCAGAACCACTTCGTTATCAGATGAAATGAGGGTGGAATCTCTCCTTATCTCATCACCATTACACTTTTCACTGAGTCCATTGCAACATTACACTTGTTATTTTGAGCACTCTTCCTAAACTGTGGGATGTGTTGTGAAGCCAATGATTCTATTTTATTTCTTAGTTTTAGGTGGTCCTGTGAGGAGCAGGGGGTTGGACTTAATGATCCTTATGGGTTCCTTCCAGCTTCAGATACTTTTCTATGATTCTGTGTTCTTCTTGGGATCACTCTGTCATAGACCAGTAAGAAACACTCAATCATGGATTCTCCACTGTAGATGCTCAAAATCAGAGTTCCATTTCCAGATTCAATTCTGAAAAAAAAGTCTTTCATTTTGAATTCTACATGTTTCATTTAGGAAGGAAAGCAGAAAAATCTTTCTGTAGGAGTCAGATAGTTCATTTAAATTACTTTGAAACAAAACTGAACTTGAGAGTCTAAGCTCTTAGACTTCTGCCTCAGCTGTGGCTCCTGAAACTTAAAGGTCCCATCTCCCTGTTTCCTGTCAGCTACATATACAGAGACCCAGGAGTCTGGACATTTGGAATGAGGACCTGGGCAGGAATCTCAAGGTTTGGCAGTCTGGGTTCCTGTGCTTCTGCCTTTTTTGAGTGAAAGCCCAACTGTCCTGAGAGTCCCATTAGAAGTGAAGTTGAGAGTTTTTTCTGGCTCTTTGCTGCGTCACTGGTTCTAGGGTTCCTGTGGCTTAAAGGCAGAGAACTGGAATAGCAGGAAACCCTGACTCCGGGACAGTCTTTATGGCAGGAGTTCCCCACGGCTGTGGACTCTGCAATTCCATTTGCTGTGGCGGCTCCTCTGGTAATGAAGAAGGAAAACCGCTGGAATGGTTCCATTAAAGCATCTTGTGGTTAGTCAGAAGTTTATAAAACCATTATATTTTTGCTTATATTTCTGTTTGTGATGTAACAGAATTTTTTCAGTTTGGTCAGAACATTTCTGGTTGGTTCTATCATCCATATACTATAGCCCACATCATTTCATGGGGCTGAGAATAACATGTTGCTTGTCTTTGCATACCACAAATACGAGGTGTGAAAGCTGGTATAACATGAATGAACAGGACTTGTTAGGATATTTTTTATTGAAAATAGGTGCTCAGAAAGTCACAGACAAGTTTTTAGGGTATGTCTTTACCACAGAGTTCCCCATGGCTCTTAGAAATCCTCTAAACCAGCTGAAGCCACCTGGACCATTTGGGACTGTAAACTAATGCATCTACTCTCTAAATATGACTTCAAAAAAGCCCGAGTCCCTTCTGGGTACAAAAGCAGTATTGGGCTGATGTTAACTCCACTTGATTGGTCCATCAGGGAATGTGAATTACAGATTATTTTAGCACATCACGTCAGCTGCTAACACAAACCCTCAATTATGTGTGTTCAATTTTGCAACATAGGCTAGGCTAACTAGAAGGCAGATAAAGCAAGCCATTTTGTGAGGGAATGAAGACTCAAGAGGCCCTCTTGCCTATGGTCTGCATACTTTCACTACCTGCTGTAATTCACCTCAACAGTGGGTCTCTATTTATGTGTGTTACAAAGAGACAAAGGAAGCTGCTGTGGGAAAATCTTTCTTTCCTACCAGGGACTGGAGTAATCCCACTGCCTACTGCAGTTTACCAGCCACGTGTATGCTATCCCTTGCTCCAGCGTTTGAAATATCCTTAGCTGGCTATAGCAACAATTTGTTTAAGATGCCATCAAGGAAACTGAAATGCTTGTGATAGTTATCAAAGGAATAAAGTTCTTTCTGAATAAGGAATATTGCACATACCAGAACTAAATAATGGGCCTAAATATTTGTGCCTAGTGTTCTTTTTTCCTCCTAAGAGTGGGGATGGAAGTTGTAGCCCGGCAGTGTTAAAACAAAGCGGTCATGAAGCTCTGTTCTGAGCTGCTCTGACTGGGATGTCAGAGAGGATTCCACAGATTTTCTCTGTGTTGATGCAGTGCGTGTGCATTTCACTCTGTTAAATAAATCAGTGTGAGTCAATTCATGTTTGATATGGAAGCTTTGGGAAATTCTTCACAGTAGCTTTCATAGAATACATGCTAAGGCACCACGTACAGCGCTGCTGCATATACAGCACATAGGCTATATTAACTGTGCTATCTGAGGCTCCTTTCCAAACAGTAAAAATCCTTTTCTCCCACAGGTGGAAAATAACGATAGAGTCAGTAACCGTTGTCATATATTTTCCTAGAACAGCATGTGTCTAATTCATATCTGTAATGTAGCTTTCAGAAAGATGTGTCTAATTCAGTAGCATAACTTACCTTTCAGAAAGTAGGGAGTTCATCTCAAATATATATGCTCCTGAACACATCATTCTCAGAACTACCCAAGTGCCCTGGCATATGGAACAAAAGTACAGGTGTACCTCACAGTCATTCCCAGACACATGCTAACAGCATGCTCAAAATCAGTTGTTTTGGCCTCTGTTAAATGACTTCAGAACGGTGCCGAAAGCTGCCTCACGTTTCTAACATCACACATGCTTCTGCAGGCTTATGTGCACTTCCAGGCTGCCTTGACTGTGCCAGTGTAAGGCATACCTACATACCTACGCCATCTTTTTGAAGTGTCCGTTTAGTGGTTACAAATTTTACCCTTAGTAACTTTTTCTACCTTTCTTCCGTGAAGGGGCATGGGGAGCATTGTGTTAGCAGCCTAAATCCTGAATGAATTAGATCAGCCTGGAGAGGATTAAAGCTATAGCCTGAGTCCCAGTCATGCAAAGGAAAAATTGGAAAAAGCAGGTGATTTTGTAAACAGCTAATCTTACAGAAGCTGTTCTTTGAGACCCCATCATTGAAGTGACTGAGCTTGGCCTGCTCACCCTCCCTCACACTCCTGTGATGCACAGCAGATTTCAAGCGTGTGGATCTTAGATTATTTACAGTAGTCAACCTTTAACTAAAAAATTATGCTTGACCTCACTGTAATTAAAATGGAATGTAGACACCAGTTTGGCTAGGAGTTTAGGATGTGGTCATAAGGCTGCTTTATCCGGATGGAGCACTGTCAAACCATCAGATTTTGGGAGTCCCTGGTTCTGCAGGCTGATACTATTTTGCCAGGAATGTGGTCTTCAAAGACAGGTTGGACCATGTACGTTCTAAACCTTGAGATGAAGAGTCCATTAACTTTGGTTGGAAATAAATCTAAGTAGGTGGTAGGTTCACACACAGGTGGCAATGTGTGAATAATTCTTTTCATTTGACTGTAAGATGTATGAACAAAGAAGATCTTTGGATAAAGATGGAAACTGATGTGTATGCCAGATGAACTTTGATTGAACTTAAGGCCAAACCATATTTTAAAAAATAAATAACACAGGATAAGGAGACACAATAGCAGATGCTGGAGCCATCTGTTCCTGGACAGCTCTAATAGAAAACTTCTTCTAGTCTATTGTATGTTTCCCCATTAGGTAGTAGTATTCTCTGTATGAATGTGGTCTGCCTGTGGTGAGATATGAACAATAACGGCACTGATCTCCAGGTGAGCTGCCCTCAATCCTAGAACTTCTATATGCAGCCTGGCTTCTACAGCATTTGAAATTATGTGTATAATCAAGTGATTGAGTTAAGCACTCCATCCTAACCTTAAGGCATGTATTACAATCACTATCAAATGAACTTTAAGGATGAGCTGTACTGCTCCATGTAATTTGTTACAGATGTGAGGGAATCCCTAATTTCCCAAGGAATGGTCACTGCAGACTAGATGTTGTTTGAATGAGGTAAACAGACTGTTATTAACCCTTACGGCAGAGGTTCGGTTCCGATTCTGGCAAAAATATGATTTAAAGTGGTCATGATTCCAGCATTTTAACCTTTCCTACTCCCCACATAATTTTTTAGAGTAGGGCCTAAATGATTACTTAAAACAGAAATCATAGCATTCCAGGGATGGGACAAAGTTACCAACTACTTCCTATGTCTGGGACAAGATTAGTAGGTGTAGGTCACCGCTCAGATACGATGTAACAATCAATAGGTTAAGTGTGACTTCCATAAAGGACGATAGTCAGGATCAATTTTTCAGACCCATCCACTAGAATAATGATATTTCATGATTTTTAATGTGGAAAGACATTGTGTGCAGGACAATGTGTATATCATGGACTAGTTGTTGAATTTTGCTAGCAAATCAGTCAAGTATGGGTGGGAGTCAAATGAGTTTCTACTGCCAATCAACGTTTTTTGGAAACTCAAGGGTCAGTTGGTTGTTCACGAGGGAATACTTTGTTCCAGCAGTCATTTTTTTCTAATATAAAGTCCGGGATGCTAGCACTGTACTTTCAGTGGAACTCTTTATGATAAACTTATCTGAATATATGTAATGGAGGAAGGCCCTGAGGACATTCGAATCTTGTGCCTCTGGCAGCTTGAAGGAGCAGAGGGACTGTGTGGGCTGTTCTCTCTGGACCTATGGTGTTTTATACAACCTCACACTGAACGTTCAGTTCTTCTGAGAGGTTTATGTATCGCTCCACCAAGCATGGTTTTCCAAAGGGTTTGAACTTCAACATCAAGGGCACTTGTATGTCTCAGGAGTAGGTAATCTGTACAGACAAAACTTTGGGAAACACAGTTCTAAGTGACAGCTGTATGTTCCCTGAGAGTGCTGTTGTACCAAGGAATCAATGAACTAGTCTGGAAGTCTGCAGAATTAAATTGTTTTGACAGAGCTGAGTGGACAGGTTCCAATAATTCCAAAGTTTCCAGTATTTTTGGGTAGGAGACAGAGCTTTAGAAAGTTTTACTAATATTTTTAACATGATGTTAAAAATGTAATTTCAAGCACATAACATAGTAATTATGAGTTATCTTCCTGGTTTCCTACAGGGAGGGAGTCATATAGGATGCCAATAGGGCATTTCTAGAAAAATAAACTTGATGGGGAAACAATCCTGTACTTCTTTCTTACTGATCCTTAATTTAGAGATTTCTCAAGTAGGATTCCACACACTGTGTTGAGATCCACCTGCCTACAGCCATTAGGATGAGATGGAATTCTGAAAAGATGTAAAATTTAAATGGGTTAATTATGATTTTTTACATCCTTTTGCAAAGTAGGCAGCAGTTCACCCATTGATGCACAGAGCTAAGTGAAGATCTTTTCATTTGAAGAAAGTAAAAATTTATGAATGAAAGGAAAATGAGGCTAGCACTGAAAAATAGGGGAAAAAAAGGGTAACAATTAATGATAAAAGCGAGAAGGAAAAGTGAATAATGAAATCGAAGTTCTTTCAGATATGCTTTATCCTCTCTGTTGTGGCTTGATCTAGACCCCATTGAACAAGTTCCCCTAAATTTATCAGTTCTTTCTTGCTCATCCCCTTATTCAGGCCCCTTCTAGCTGGGCCTGAACTTCAGCATTATATCATCTTGATACTTTATTTCTTATGAGTGCAAAGATGCTAGCTAGCTATGTATACAATATGTGTTTATTTACATATTTATGTTTAATTTTATACTTATCAATATTACATTAATATGGAATATTTTCAGTCATGCATTGATAGGACAATAAAATTGGTTCACATAGCATGTAACTTTTGAACAGTTGAGGAAGCCATGGTTTCTGGTTAGCTCTGAAACAGAAACCATTGCAATGTATTCTGATTCTTATTTGGGAAAACATTTACTTTTAAATCTTTCTTAGAAAAAGATGTCCATTTCAGTGACCTTACTTGTACAATGCGCACAGTACTTACATGCTTGTTTGAAGAGTATTGTGAAAGTGCAAAGCACTTCTTAAGTACTAAGTACTGTTTATAATAGGAAATTTTTCTTGCATTCCCAAACTACCTAAGATCTTGGTAAATTATTTAACCAGGCTGTGCTGGAGCTTTCTGTAGCATTTAAATAAGAATAACGTTTCATTGCTTCATTTGGCGTGTAAGATACAGTCATTCTGTATGGCAGTCCACAAACTAGAAAAGAACTGTAGCACTGCAGTTTTATATTATTAAATTATTATATGTGATAAACACGCATTTTTCATTGGTATCAAGTGCTCTGAGTAACTGGGTTAACATAAAGCAACAAAAATGGAGAGATCTTATGCTTTTTCATAAGGGTTTAGTGCTTTCTGAGTCTGCATATTCATAAACATTGTGGAATATTTATTATTGACCTGATGGAAAAGAACTGAAGTTCTGTCAGATCAATATGTATCAGAAGCACGTGAATACTCAAATATTCCTGTTCAAGTGAATGAAGAAAGTTCCTTCTTTTTCATAGTTACAGTTTTACATTCTCAAAACATGTAAAATACTTGAGTTGCAATTTCTTGTATTTGCTTTGCTCGTGGAAATACAGCTTTGCAAAGAGCCGTACTGGTTGATGCCATGGTTTTGTTTACATATCTTTAGGAAAGAAACAATTGGAAAGTGATGATATCACTGTTTTACAGGTAGCCAACACCCTTGGCTTTGTGAATTTTGGCTGAGACAGTGAGGAGTGCTGCAACCCAAGTATGATTCTACCGCCAGCTCCATCGACGTTTCATACTGAGAATGGGTAATTAGTTTCCACTAAAAAACTTTAGTTGACACTAAAAAATGTGAGTATTGCTACAGAACACTGTTTGCAGGCATTGTACTGAGTTTCTGGTACAATGTATATCAAAATTAATTTTATTTGCACATGGTGGCATGGGTAAAATAGTGTCTGAATCACCTAGCTTTTCGAAATTTACTGACTACAGCAACAATAGTGGAATGAGACACGCAGTGAAACAGAAAGTGAATACAATTATTTTAAGAACCTTTATTATTTTAATTAGTTAACATATTTCTAGTCTTTTGTTTTAAGCCTCTTGGAATTTAATTTTCCATTTGTATTTTATATGTAATTATATGTTACCCTGCACAGTGGCAATCTTCTGAATTTGATTTTGTCATCTAATTCATATTACAGTAGTCTGTAGAGTAGTGTTAGAGTAAATTTTAAAGAAACTATGGAAGTATAGAGATTGTAGAATGAACATTTATTTGAGTAGTGTTGTGTATGGAGAAAATGCATGCTCCCTTCTATTATTTAATTAAATATCTGTAGGTAGAGATATTGAGACTTGTTGAACTCTGGTGTGAATTCTGACTTATAGATAATATACAGAATGGTGATTTCCTGGTTTGGTCCTATGAATAATTCTGAGTAAATGAGTAAAGATTGCGTATTTTTTTTAAAAAAGGGGAAATATTAAATTAATAGGTTGATTCATCTCCTTATTGGTTGTCTAGGTCTTAACGTAAATTTTAAATTTGGGAGAGGAAGACATAGCCCATTACTTCTCTAAGAGACTGAAAATTTCTAGGTTACAGAAAAATTGAAAAATGCTAAGCTTTTGAAGCGTCCATGCTCTAACAAATAAAGAAGTAGAAATAGCTGAGCTTCATTAAAACCAGCAGCACATTTGCTAAAACCTGTAGCGGAGGCAGATTTTTGTCCTTGATGTCCAAGGCTTGGAAATTCTGTGATGGGACTTCCTGTGATCCTTTTCTGGCCACATTCAAGACCCAGTCATAAAAGAGAAGAGGAGGCTTATTGGCTGTTTGAAACTGTTGTGTCTCTGTTGATCTCAGTTATGATAATTTCTGCTACCTAAGAATCTGCCCCAAGGTCTTTCTGTAAAGACCCTTCTGTGTTATTTTATTTGAAAGGCAAAAAGCCAAACCCATGAAACAACAGCAAAATGCCTTGTGCTCTATCTTGTGCATTATTGTTTTATAATATTAAAGTGTAGTGGCACTTAGTAGCAAAAGAAAGGAAGGTAGCCAGCCAACTAAAGCAGGATGCAGTTTCTACCCACCATCTTAGATGGTCTTATGATGTCCTCTTTGCTAATTGGCTTCTATCATATTGAATTACTGTTTTATCCTCATTACTTTAAATTCCAAATATAGAAATATTGTTAGTACTTGTAAGGTAGAGTGAACTAGAAAAGGATAGTATCTTTTTCAGATTATACTTGTAGCACTGGGACTTAAAAAGAGACCTAGTGTTGTTTCACCTGCAAACTTAAGAGCTTTGGTGCACAATCACAGTCACTGAGAGATAGTTTCTATGGTGTTACTTCAGAGACAGCCGCCTAAAGAAGTGCTGACCTAGAGATGCCATGGAAATACCTAAGATTTTGCCTGTATTGCTGGCCTTAACTGTAGGGAGAGTTCACCAAATCCAAAGAACTCTAAAGTGATACTTCTCCAATTTGCTGTCCTGGATGCTTCGCATTCCATATGTCCTGTAGGAAAGGAATATCTCCTTTTTTTGTGTTGTTTTGTTGTTGTTGTTTCCCTCCCATGCCCCCTCCTCCCCAACCCAGAACCAAGTGTTACTCAGTGGAATTCACCTTGCAGAACTGGAAGACTTATTAAGGCTCCCAGTCTGCTGCACAAACATGTGCTGCATATGTTGTTTTGGTTAGTAGTTCAAGTATCCTAGCAAGTCCTACTTAATAATCTATCTGATAAGACATGATTGTGCTTCACTGTGTTTAAATTTTTTGAGGAACTGTTTAGATAACGAAAGTGCTCCAGTGCCTGCATTTGTGTAAAAGTCCAAAATTAGAAAACGCAGCCTTTAGTGTCTCGAGGTCTCAGATGAGTGAAATGCCGAAGGAATTGCATATTGCAGTATTTTACTCAATATCTCAACATGAGCATATACGATACCATGTGTAAATAATGTCTGTTTATACTTTATTTGCTGTATTACGTTTTGTTGGTGTGAGTGTTAAACGGCATTAATGGTTAGAGAGCAGTTTCACAACTCTTTGCAGTAACAGAACCTGCAGAAGAAAAAGGTCATGTGTAGATCATCCAGATTTTATCTTGGCACTAGAAGATTATAACCTGTATTTTTTGAAAGATTCTTCTGACTTTTCGAGCTTTTAGCAGTACTATTGAATTGTAGAAGATGCTATTTCTCTTTGGCATTATGTTTCCATTAAATAATGTATATTGAAAATAATGTGTCCTCACAGACTGACAGCATCTTATGTCCATCTGGAAACAAAAGCTGCATTAAGTCTTAAGAACTGATCCTGGATAACTAGTGAAGTATTGTTGTTGTTATTATTATGCAGTAACTCTCCTATCGAATTGCTCATGCTTATGCAGTACAAATGATAGAATACAAACTTGCATTATGTACTTGGCCTGAGTCTTAGTATCTCAAAGCTATTACTTCAAGTAAAAAAAATTAAGCTACAGACCATAGCTGCTGTGACAAATAAGGAATTCCAAAGGAGGTTACAGGAACCTTGTTAAAGTTAACATGTTTCAGACCTTCAAAATCCCATAGTTCTGGACACATTCCCTTACCTCCCATTGAAGATATCCATGTGTGGTTCTAGTGATAGCATTGTAGCTGTGGTTGTTTAGGGGCTTTTGTTTAAATATAGCTCTTCCTTTCCCTTCTGCCCTGGCATTATTTTCACTATTCCCAGTGTTTTTACTTAAATTCATCATTTTGATAATTTTAACTGGACAATTCTATTTCATGTATTTATGGCACTTCATGTGAAACAGTTCTGCCTTCATTTCCTGTTTATTTTTAGTTGCTAATTTTCAGACTTTTTCCATCCCCTTGGGTTTTTTAAAATCCTGTTTGGTACAAACCAGGGTGGTCCAACTGGCAGCCCAAGGAACAGTTCCATCTGGACTGCTGCATTTGCCAAGGAGGAGCTAGGAAATGCCTGTAAGGGCATGCACTGCCCTCACAAGCGAATACTACCTATTGCTCAGATACATAACCATGCTTAAAGCCCAACTGTTGTGCCATATCCACCCAGAAAAAGAGATTGGCACTAGACATCCCTTTTCCCAAGCACAGCCAGGTGTTTAGAGGGGCTAGCTGTCCTTTCAAAACAATCTTCAAAGAGGTTGCTACAAGTGGAAGATAGCACCTGTCCCTAAAAAAGCTAGGCCACTGTTGTTTTTCATGGTTAGAATGATAAATTGAAAGAGTGACAGGAAAACTGTGCTTAAGCCCCAGGACAGTTGGACCTAATTAGAATTTTAATATCAACTTCAACAAAGCTGATGTTACTGATTCATGGAATTGTTGCTGGCTTTACATCTGACTCCATAACTGCCTTCTGTCAAGACAATGTGTCTTCTTCCCTTGTGCAAAATGAGCATAATAATAATAACCAAGCACCATGCATTGAAAGCACCATAAGAACCAAGTATGTTTTGTCAAATTGACAATATAATTTTAAAGGATTTTGTTGGGTTACTTTGCACCTTTCTTTTTGTTGGAGAATATTTTACCTTCAGATGCACATGGGTGCCTCACTTGGAATCAGTGCATCTGCCAACATGCAGCTTCTCATAGGAAATTATCTCAAAAGCTGAATTTATCCCGTGTACTCCATTATGTTGTACAATAATAGCTTTTCTGTAGCAAAACGAGCCCAACTAAGTATGAGGTCTAACCAGTGCCTCATAAAACAATAATATCACATCTTTTGATGTGTATTCCGTTGCCATTAAAAATATTTATAATGTTTAGCAAGAATGGGGCAGACTACAGCTTGGCAAAAGGCTGAAATAAGCAATCAGGAGAAATATACCCAAATGTACATTTACTGTTAGCATATATCATTGTGTAATGACAGCAGAGCTCTGCTAGTTTTAGTATTCTCATTCAGTATACTGTAGCATGTAGAGTTATCAAAGAGCATATAGGAGAAAAAAACCCACCGTAATACAACATATTGGTTTTATGCTAATGCCTTTTAGCATCCTGCTTACCTTTTAAATTTTAGAGAAACACCAGATTAATGTTCGTAACTTTTAAACCCTTTCCGGTTTAGAATGTACTGCAGCACAACTGCTCTATTCACTCTGGGCTCATTTATTTTAAAATATTTTTTCTGTTTATTGTCCTAGGCCCTCTACTCTGGTCTGTAGTGTTCCCCATTATACTGTTCATCTCCAATTTTGGTTAAAAACACCCCTTATTTCTGACATAGATCATCTCCCCAGGGCTTTTTTGGGTCTTGATTAGTCTTTGTTTTCTGTCTCCTCTTTGTCTGTTCTGTCTTATTGTCTACTCTTTATGCTATCTATAATTGTGGTGTTTTCCTCAAGTCTGTCTTTCCTTTTCCTTCTTATCCCCTTTCATGCTCAGCTCTTTTTTTCACACTGATTTGCCCCTTTCTTCCTTTGGTGTTCCTCTCCTCTCCCCGGTTTTCTGCCCATATCCTTCAGTCTGTCTTTTCGCTTTTCTTTCTGCTCTGTTCACTTTATTGCACTATCCTACACCCCTCTTTGTCTTCCTTTCTCTTCCCTAATGTTGCCTTACATCTGGGAGATGACTGGTGGTGACAGAAAAGAGAAAGGGAAGACAACAAGCTGAAGGAATGAAGACGTAGGCTAACTTTCAGAGAATAATTTTGTTCAGGAATAAATAATTGAATAGAAACATCAAACAGGAACAGCAACAAAAAACCCTGATTATTTATAGCTAATTATTCATTAGTGAAACTGAATTTTACTTGACAATTACAGTCAGCAATGTTGTAGAAGGACTATGTGACAGCATACTTAAAAATAGATAAAGCTTAAGTAGAGGCAAAACATAGTTATAGTTATTAAATAGTCTTATTAAACAGTTGTAGGGTGCATGTCTCTGGAAATGTTTATGGAGAAAGAAATGGCACTGGAGGATAAGGAGAGGCTAATGAAAGAAATAAATATAGAAATAAGACGAGGAAACTATGCAGTCATACATGAAGTATGAAGAGATGGTGAATCAACGGCAATAAAGACCTGCATCAAGTATTTGGAGCAGGTTGAAAGACAGAAAAAGTAACACAGAACTGAGAACAAGCAGTGATTATTCGGTTATACAAGATGGAAAAAACAGGAGCAGTGGAAATGGCAGCAGAACCAGCTTACTGAGGGTACCAGACACACACTATTCATTAAAGTAATTTCAAGCAGGATGCAAAACTTTTTGGGTAAGACAATGAAGTGCTAGGAAGCCAATGGGTTTGAAAGAGGATATGGTTCATACTGCTTAAATTCTTCCTTGTTTGGATGGCAGAAAGTGCTCAACTGGGAGGAATTTAGGTCATAGTTACCCATTGGACAGTGGCTTGTCAAAATTTTTACGTTTTATTTGTGATAGTATCCAAAGTTTTTATCTAGATTTTGCTACGTGTATTCATGCTTTCTAACAGAAATTTATTCAGAGTTGTTACCCCAATTTAGTGAAGTCACAGCCACAGGCAGAATCTAGTCAGTCACTGGCATAACTGGAGTAACAGTCCTATAGAAGTGTCACAATCCTTTCAGTTGCAATACGTGCAAAGACTCAGTTTCCAAAATAAAAGGTCATTTTAGTAGCTTTGTCAGTATTTCTAAAATGCTAGTCACCCCTCATTGGTCATCAAAGATTATGGTTAGATGGTATGTATTGTAACAGTGCTGAAAACATGATAGTAATACCAATGGATTGTCTGTAGTTTCCCAGCACAGTGAATAATTGGACAGCATAACCTTTGTGGCCAGAACATTTTTCTGCTTGAAAGTCACATTTCCTGGAAGTATTAGGCTAGGAAATAATATCACAAACCTGAGTACCATGAGTTTTGTTAGATTAAGGTGAAGGAAGCAACTTCACTAAAACATCGATGAGGTATGCAACATTTTACAGAAATTAGATTTAGCCGTTTGCCATGGCTTCACCAAGGGCAAACTGTGCATGAATAATCTTGTGGCCTTCAATGATGGAGTAATTGCATCAGTGGACAAGGGAACAGCTATCAATGCCATCTATCTGGACTTCCGTAAGGCCTTTGACATAGTCCTCCACAACATTCTTGCCTCTAAATTGGAGAGATAGGGGTTTGCTGGGTGAACTATTAGATGGATAAGGAATTGGCTGGCTGCATCGAGAGAGTTACAGTCAATGGCTCAATGTCCGAGTGGAAACCAGCAACAAGTGGTGTCCCTCAAGGGTGTGTACTGGCACCAATACTGTTTAATGTCTTCATTAATGACATAGATACGGGGTTTGAGTGTGCCCTCAGCAAGTTTGTGGATGACACCAGGCTGAGTGGTGCAGTTGGTATACTAGAGGGAAAGTATGCCCTCCAGAGGGACCTTGTCATACTTGAGGTTGGGCTCATATGAACCTCATGAGGTTCAAAATGATGAAGTGCAAGATCCCTGCACATGGGTTGGGCAGTCCCCAGTATCAGCACAGACTGCATGATAAATGATTGAGAGCGGTCCTGCAGAGGAGGACTTAGGGATATTGGCGGATGAAAAACGAAACAGGAGCTGGAAATGTGCACTTGCAGCCCAGAAAGCTGGTTGTATCCTGGGCTGCATAAGGAGAAGCATGGCCAGTAGTTCAAAAGGGAGGTGACTCTCTCCCTCTACTCCACTCTTGTGACACCCCACCTGGGGTACTGCATGCATTTCTGGGGTCCCCAGTACAAGGACATGGGCCTGTTAGAGTGGGTCCAAAGGAGGGCCTCAAATATTATCAGAGCTGGAACACCTCTCCTCTAAAGAAAGGCTGAGAGAGTTGGGGTTGTTCAGCTTGTAGAAAAGAAGGGTCCACTGAGATCTTATTGTGGCCTTGCAATACTTTAGGAGGGTTTATAACAAAGACAGAGAGAGACTTTTTACTAGGGCCTGTAGCGACAGGACAAGGGGTAATGATTTCAAACTGAAAGAGGGTAGATTTAGATTTTGCATAAGGAAGAAATTATTTACCACGAGCGTGGTGAGATGCTGGAACAGGTTGCTCAGAGACATTGATGCCTCAACCCTGTAAGTGTTCAAGGTTAGGTTGGCTGGGGCTTTGAGCAACCTGATCTAGTGAAAGATGTCCCTGCCTATGGCCGGAGCGTTGGATTAGCTGTTCTTTAAAAGGTCCCTTTGAACCTAAACCATTCTATGAAAACCCAACTTACACAGACAGATAGAAGGGAAGACAACACATAGTACTATACCTATGCTCATTGTGTCCATGGGGTTTACACTTAAAGAATGAAGAGTAAGAAATATTTTATATGCTAGTTGTTCTCAGCTATTGTCTCAAGGAAGAGAAGAATAAAATAGACATCAATGTTTTTTTCCTTAAAAAACAAAGGAACATTTTATCTTGGATTGCAAGTTACAGGTTCATTACAGTAGTGTTATTTTAAGATGCAAATGATTAATTTTTATAGCAATTTATAGACAATAAGGGAAAAAGAACAGCCAGTACTATACTTTGAATGGTTACGGGCACTCCATCTCAAGTCTTGTCAGTTGCAGCAGGCATCAGTTTTCTTAGTATCTGATTGAGCCATGCATGTATGTTCCTTATTACTATAGTGTATATACCTACACAATTTTCATGACAAGTTAATCTGTTCAAGTCAATAGCCACTTAACAGAAAAGAAAAAAAAACTTCCTTAGCTTCCAAGCCATAAAGTGACTGGGACAAGTAGGACAGAGAATGGTTACAACAGCCCTTGGACTTCCATGCTTTTCTGTCCCCTTCCTTGCTGTGCATTAACTTTTCTTTGAGGGTATACAGGGAATGGAAATTACTCCAGCATGGGGTTGTAATCTTTTTTACAGATATAAATGAACATAGAGGAGATGAGCAAAATGTAGGCTCATCCTTTAGATTTGCGGTTTTTTTAATATTGATTCTATTACATAGTCACAGTTGTAAGAAAGAAATGAAGGGGATTCTCTCCCTGAAGTGAAGCAAATGTTTTACTGAGCCAAGTCTAAGATTTTGTTCTTTGTAAGGAGGCAGAGGGAATGCCTATTTATGGTATTTTGCAGCTTCACTGAAGGAAATACTCCCTTCAGATTATGTTGAGTGGCTCCATAGTATACAACATTTGTGGTCACTTAGTTGAGCCAAGAGCCATGTAAGCAACTTCTACGCAGGCCGGACCATAAGAATCTGATCCTCAGACATGAAGGCAGTCCTTCATAAGTTTAACATCTGTGAATTCAGGACTTATTGCAATAAGCAGAATTTACTGTAGTCTGAGGAACATGGGTTACTAAATCAGTTGCTGGTTGTACTTTTCAAGTTTAGCTCCTCTGTGGAAAAGACATGTAATTGCAGCTCTCTAAAAGAGACAGAATTGTAATCCATACTGTATCTCCAAGGTTATTCAACATGTAAGTAAAATATGTTGCAGTTTTATGTTCCAGTGTAGCAGGTTATAGTGGAGGCAAAGAGTTAAGGGTTCATCTACTTCCCAACTAAATGTGCAGAAAAGCAATAGTGTTTGAGGACACTATTCTCTTGGCTACTCCTCAGGTGACATGGCAGCTGGGGATGTTTTAGTCCTTTTGCGTTCCTGTAGCCCTACATCCTAGTTCCTGGCATGCACCTGTTATTTCCAGGAATATCAATTAATTCTGGACAATAAGTTAACTTTAATTAATTCAGGAATCTTTTATTATCTTCATAGCCCTATTGAGCAGTAGGGTGCTTTGGCTCGGAGGGAGCAGTGTCTGTCATTCAGAGCAACCTTGTCTATCCGTATATGGTACTGTGTTGCTCCAGTTAAAAATACCTCAATTGAGTTGGCAACACAGCATAGCTTCGTAGTTGCATAATCAATGTTTTCCCCTTTTGCTTTGTTTGTGACCTCTAGCCAAACCCTGCTTTGAGTAACTAATTTCCATGTGGGATTTTCTACGCAATTATTGCTATATTAAATGAGTTCCCTGCAAGCAAGAAATAATTTATTTTGTGAAATGAGCTGCCCCCACAGAAATATCTGTGTACTTGAAACACTGAGAGAGCAAATCCTGTTTTGTCAAAAATGCCTAATCCTCAGAATATGGGAGAATTTAGGCCTGATTGCTCATATGGTTTGGATCTGCTTATAGAGCTTGAAGTGTGAAAAATAGAGCTCTTGACTTATGCTGCTGTTGTAAGAATTCAGGTCTTCTGGCAGACCTCAGAGGCAGAATACGGTTCCAATAAAGCAGCCTTACACTGCATTAGTGAGACCCTCACTTTCTCTTCTCTCACACTTCTCTTGACAGTCTAGTCCCTCAAGGGCTATAGTGCTGATCCTTCCCTCTGGATCACCTCCTGTTCAGCTCAACACAGAGTTTTAAATCCACATTCAGAAGAGAAGACCAGCCTTTGATTTTGCTTGGTCCTTCCAGAGCACTATCTACCTTCTGGAGCAAATGAGGCAGAAGTCTAATGACAATATGCTTATTCAAAGCCTAAGCCTTAATCATTCCCTAAACACTGTACTTCCTGACTATTGAATGATGTAGGGATCCAGGACAGAATATATTAATATATATATATAAAAAGAAATAGAATCACTATGTATGCAGGAAGCAATTAAAGATTGCACAGGTGAACTTAATACTGGTATGTTCTAAATTTTGAGTAAGACTTTGTGGCATGTATTATATATTATCCAAATTTTAATGTACCATCCTATCTTACAAGGTAGGATACAGTAACAAAGTAAGACCTTCCTGAAAAACAGAGTTGTCATTAGGTGGAGCTATGCAAACTGCTACATTGATGTTAAACAGAGATTTTACAGACCTGTAGCACAGTCTTGCAGGTCTCCAAATTAAGTATTTGGCAACAGCCATAAGCTATCATCTCTTCTGTGGGTTGGCCACAGTGTGGAAAAGATACATGCAGTTTAGCAGTGTCTTTCCTGACCATATCCCTACAGCAACGGAATCATAAAAATTGAGAACTGTCCCCCTTCTTCCAGGTTCTTGTGGAAGGTAGCTGTACTTAGTAGTACTAAGTTGTAATTAATTTTTTGCATGCTTTTCCCACCAGTTTGCACCTTCTGCTTTTATCCATTAGCGTATCTCACACAGCCAGTGATATTTTCTGGTAGTTCTTTTTCTCCTGTCAGGTCTTCTCATCCACTTGTCACTTACTTTTTTATGACCACTGCATCTTCCAACCCAAGTGATTCTTTCTCTGAGCTGTGTGTGTAACAAGAGGAACACTGAGAACACAGGAAGACTGTTTGCCTCTTTTCTGTTCCGGTGCCCAGTGCCATAATTGTTTCTGGCAGCCATGAGGAGCTGTTGCAAGGAAAAGCTCTCTTCAGTTCTGGAAGACAAAATGTGAAAACAGACTCCGTAAAGAATGTTGCTTGATACCCTCTAACAAGCTTTTATCGAGCACGTGCAAACTCTTGATTTTTCTCAGAAGTTTGTAGCAGGGTGAGACTGCATAGGTGACAGTGAAAAGCATCCTGACAAATTTTAAGTCCTTTCTTCAAAGAAGGAAGGTTGAAGACCCTCTCAGTGAAACAGCTATAAGAATGTTTTAATACAAGAAGTGTATAATTAAGCTTCTTTATTGGTTCTTTTATAGAAATGGAATTAAACCATAAAAACAAAATGTGTAATCAGACACAGGTTTAGAAGACTCCTAGAAACAGCATTATTTGCCTAACACAACAGAAAGTTCCAGATTCATCTGTAGAACATGAGTTTCTAGAAAAAAAACCCATTTTTTCTGAGGGAAAAAAAATCAGTGGGAGTTTTTAACATGTGTATCTGACTCTCTGCTTGAAATAAAGGTTGTCAGGCCAGCTTTCCCATGTGATGTAAAGTAATGTAGTTCCACTAAATGTCAGCTAGTAGCTGACACTTGAAATCACTTACCCTGCTTTTCAATAAATACAACTGTAAATTAATTCTTAGACAGCAATGGGACCATTTTGCATTCCTTGAAAACTCTTTGGCAATTCATAGTGTTCATAGCTTTCATAGATTCATAGCTTTAGTATCTGCAGAGAATGTATTAGATCTTGAGTATAAATCCCCTCTTTCCTCAAGAGAGCCATGTAGCATTTAAATGATTTGTTAATCCCTTCCATGGTCGGTGGCTGTTCTTTGATAGCTAGGTTTTTTGAGGAATGGTATGAAAGAATTTCAGAGAGAACAGAAGAGCAAGTCCCTGCCTATCTGATTAATAGCTGGGGAGAATGAAAGGACAAATTAACCATCTAACATCTTCTGCTGGCCATTCTGAAACAAAACTGTCATTCAAGAAGAGACAACAAACAAGAGCCCTGCCCAACACAGGCTGAAATGGCAAGACCAACCACTCATCTTCTGTGTCTTCTGGGAACAGTACAGCGTTACAGTAGCCCTAAAATGTGTGAAGGGTGAGAAATGAAGATTACTGAACTCTTTGCCACAGTATGACCTTGGTTTTTTCCTCACACCCATGTAAACTGCATCCAAATGTTTATTATTACCTCCTTTTGCTTGGGCTGTCTCCTTTTCCCTACAATGTCATATTCTTTGCTCTTTAGACTCCAGGTTCAGTCAGCTCAATGTGCAAATTGTTCAGGAAATCATATGCAAGCTATGTGCTCATTACTGCCATGTAAATTAGCTCACAGTTTGCTCTCCAGATAATTTGGATAATCAGGTACCTCCCTTTCTGAGGTCCTAAAAGAAAGGTATCATTTTAAATTGTCTATCATTAAAAAGATTATTTATTCTCTGTTGGATTTTGAGGTGTTTTTAGTGACTTAAACACTCTTGATTTGAAGAAAAATTTTAACTGGGTGGAATTAAAGCCAGATTCTGATGACTAGCGGCAGCAGCAATCTGTGAATTACTGACATATACGTTTAATATCTCCCTTGAGAGTAGGAAAGTTCTTCAAATGTTGAAACGGGTTTAAATAATTTAAATTCATGAGTGGTGAAAATACTTTGGCTAATAATGTTAACCTGATTTCTTCACTTCCAATTTCTATATATAGTCTAGAATATTTGGGATAGTTATTAATAGTATGTTGATTTATTTGAATATCTTATTCAACAGAATGGTTTGGATCCTTATACTCACACCTTAGAACTGATTAATATTCCTGAGTTGCTTAAAATAAATACATTTTTATCAAGCAAATGATTATGTTTCTTTGGCATACCTGTGTTTGCTTGGTGCAGTAAGAGCAAGCAAAATGCTTGGCTGTTTTTCCTCTTGGTTTGTACGAAAGCTGTAGGGAGTGATAAAATTTTTCTAGTTTGTTTTTTTTGTTGTTGTTGTTGTTTGGTTTTTTTTTTTTTCCCCTGGAAATGCTAATTCATGAACACTTTTAGTAGGAATGAAGAAGAAAGAAAAAGATGAATGAAAAATAAAAAAAAATGAAGGTGGCACTGACGAGGTTGCAGAAGGCTAAGTTTTAAGTCCCTGCTCTGATTTTAAAATAAAGGCACTGACATGATGTCTTTCTGCTGTTCTGGAGTCTCTCTTCCTTGCTTTTATGTGGAAAAACTTTGAAACTTCTGGGGTTAATTTTAATGTGGGGAAAAATTATTTCTGAGATTTCAGAGTTTCACAGGAAAGGAACTATTTCCCACCCAGCTACAATGTCAAGAAATAGCTTGAAGCAAAACAATTGTCAGCAGCAATCATTCTAAGTAATTTTTTGTCCAGGTTTAAAATTACAAGTTCTTACCCACAAAATACTTAGGTTATTAATAGGAGGGTGCTTCTGATTGCTTTACAGAAATGGAGCTATTTAGTCTAATGATAATGGAGTCTTTAGGAATAAGAAATGGAATTTAACATGAAAACTGTTAGGTAGTACAGACAGTACATTAAGCTTTCATCTTGTTTTTTTCCTTAAACCCATCTATTTTCTTTCTGCGTAATTTGAAGACCTAATATCGCTATACTTCAATATGTGTCAAACATTTCTACCTATATCCTTGCAGAGAGGAATAAGCAGCACTGTATCGCACAGCCATTTGTTTCTGGTGGTTTATATTAATTTCAAGTTCTGAAACAGCTTGTTTTAGGTCTTACCTTCAACCTCCGCACTACCCCTGTCAGCCCTCCTTGACTTTCTTCATACCCTTCTTCTTCAGCCAAGCAGAGATCAGGTCTTTCTATTCTGTCATACAGTCAAGCAAGTTTGCTTTACTGTAAATATTGTAAGGAGAACTTCAGAGTCCCTTCTTCACCAGTTGTTTTCTTATGTAGCCAAAACCAACTTTTCCTTTCTTTTCAAAGAAATTGTTCAGCTTTCTTATGAACGCAATCATGTTTAGTATTTAGCCTCATATTCTGCGTTATACTGTTAAAGGGACACTACAAAATAAAAGACATGGCCTTGTATTTTACTGTTCAAAGGAAGAGATGTGAGAAACCTGCCCCAGTTTTAATGGTGGTAAGCCGGTAATGCATCAGTGTTAGGTACAACAGGGGAAAAATAATGCTTAGTGTGTTTATAAACCTTAATTGTGTATGTGATCCAGATGTCAGGATTGCATACTAGTTATCTCCAAGGGAAAAGGAATCCACTTTTGAAGTTTATAGTAGCAGCAACATGGCAAGTGCTGCCATATCAAGAAGTCTTGTTAAATTCAGGTGGGCTAGAGATATGTAAATGTAACCTGCATATTCAGTACAATGTAAAGGTACCCAAATACCTGTATAAATAAGGAAGTTTAAACACTGGAAGAAATCTTGCTGGGGAAATATGGAAATTTTCCAAAGAAAATAAGCTGATATGTTCCTCCATGGCCATACAGCAGGATGGTTTCTTGTTAGCTAACTTAAAGTGAGCTTTGACATCTCTGCATTTCAGTCTTTTGTACAGACTTTTCTGTGATGTAAATTAGCAGTGCCATACCAGTCTTAAAAGTTACTTTATTGCTGTGTAAAAAATAATGCATTAGAAGGTTGCCTCCAGAAAAGGTATAGTAAGTAAGTACTTCTAAAAGAAAGCATAATTTATTGCACGTTTTGATCAGCAGTCAGAAATACTTTAAAAAACAGAGTTAATCAGATGCAGAAACTGTTAGATAAAACAATTCTCATGAGTCCCTCAAAAGGCATAGCTAGCAGAAAGCTTCTAGTTTGCAAGATTGTATACCTTCTCAGTTGTCAGAGGCAAAATCAAATTCAATTCCTAGGAAGGATGGCTTTTGACATGCAAAAGTTTTGAAGCTCCTGCCCTTTAAATCAATATTTTTCAGCTCATTTTGTGTTGCTAAAAATATTGTACGGTAGGGTCACTGGTTGGTAACCACTTTGAGAAGCATTTTTCATGTCTCACAATGTCATACATGATTTATGTCATAGTCTTTAGTTAGCTACTTAAGGCTGCTTAGTACCAAAATGGCTTTTAATAAATATGACAGAGACTATCAACTTCTGACAGGCAGCATGTGTCATTGAAATAAAGGCAGTCATACAATAGCTTTAAAAGAGGAGTGCCACAGCTGAACAAGCAGCTTTTATGTTCTTTTTTTGTTGGACCCCCTCCGGGAGTAAGGGGTAAGTTTAGTTTATTGCCTTAGTTTAGCTTTCGGTTTAGGGCTAAACTGAAATTTTCTGGCAGGAAGCTTGAATAGGATCTTAGTAGGATAAGCAAGAAAACACAATAGAATGAATGTAGTCAAACATGGCCATACACAAAATGTAGTAGACCTAAACTGCTTTGTATACTTTCTTTGTTAGAATGTTTGAGTATGCAGGTACATGTACATATACGCCTGCTTGTATAAAACCTGATGTATGTGTGCAGGTATTTATTGGTATGAAAAGAAAGCAATAATTTACTGTCAGATTAATATGCATCAGAAATAACTTCACTGAAATCAAAGTAGTTCTGTGGTGTAAAGCAGTGTGAAAAGAGAATCAAACCTCCTGTATATCAAGGGCGCAGATCAAATTCACAATTTTCTTGAGAAATAAATCACACACAAACACAGGCACGTACACAGACAACCTGTATTAAAAGAACATTGTTAGTGTTGTCAAGTTCAGCAATCAAATGATAGGATTTAATGTATTAGCATAACCCATGCAACTCGATTTGAGCTTTTATGTATGCACCATGTTCAGTTACATGACCTCGCGCATTTTGTTTGACAGTACTCAGAACAGACAAACATATACTAAGGCATGACCTCTGCTGTTGCAGGCAAGCTGATAGTATTGCCAATTACTGAAGTTTTTCAGTTCAACCTATGACAAAATCAGGTTTTCAGTTACGTTCGCCTTTAGATACAATAACCTTGAACAAAACTCTTGCTTTGTACACATGTGTTCCTGCACTGTTTTAAATTGGATTGGTTCTAGGTCCAGTCACGGCAATGGGTTAGGGAACCTGTTTTGCATGTGCTGCTTGTTACCCCTATAGAAACATAGAGGAGGAACGTAAAGGGGGAGAAAGGCAAACATATATGAGTAAGAGGAAAGAACTGGGACAAGAACAAGAGAGGGGTGGACAGTGATGATAACAGAGCTGCAATAATAGATAGGGAGAAGGAAGGAGAAAAAGCCTGGGAAGTTTTGATGGAGTAAACTTGGTCCCTGGTACGTTTACATTTAATTATGAGATGACACTATTTTTCCGCAGAATTCCTACCTCATGCAGGATGCACGTAATGAGCAGCTATTAAATATATTGCTTTGCCCTATCATTCATGGCCCCAAGCCCTACTTACTGCAGACATTTCAAATCCGTGTCCAAAGGCAGATTTATTCATTTTTTTCAGAGATTTCAGAGATTTTTGTGAGGCTGCTGTCACTGTGAACATTTTAAGTAGGGTTGCACCAACAACGCTAATTCCACTATTTCCTAACTTTTCAGTGCTTAAAGTTTTAGTCTTAATATTTAATTTTTTCAGGTGTATAATTATAGATATGCATTCATATATATACAATATAGTGTGAGCAAACAAATTGATGTACAAGTGTTACTGAAGGACATAAAGGATATACAAATTTTATAAGGACAGAAAGTTATGTGAGGGCATGAAGGACTCTAGAAATGACTGGCAAAAAAAGAAAGCAAAGATACTCCTTACTATTTTTAACCATTGTGTTACATCATGTAGTTCTGCCGCAGATTAGTCATCACATCAAAAGGTTGATGGAAATAATAGCGAAAAGGACTTGGCGGACGTTGAACATATATGAGGTAATTCAATAAGAGTGACAAATGACTTCTGGCATTTTAAGGTGAAATGGAAAAACTACAGCCAGAATACCTGACCCTTTTCTGGTTGTTTTTTTTTCTTGGCTTTTTTTTTTTTTTAATTCCTGATTGCAATATGCTGGTATCAGTGTAAATTTTATGGGTCTGTACAGGAATTAGGTAGAGTAGAAGGATGTCAGTTACAGTAAAGTAGTTTTGTGATTTTAAGCATTTTAGGTAGTGTAGACTAGAGGGTCCATGGGAGGAATAAACAAGACAAAGTTCTTGCTGGAATAGCTGGAACTATAATATTTGAGAGAAGGAAGCTAGTGATTTCTTAATTGCATCAGCATATTGGTACAAAGTTCTCCTTAGTAGTGTATAATAGCTGACAATAGTCTTCAATATTCTTTGAGAAAACTCTGATTTTTCAACAGAGCTCTGCAATAACATTTTGTGGTGCTGACTTAAAATTATTGACTGTCTAAAATTGATGATCCAGAGCTGAGCTGAGGGCTATTAACAACAGTCAGTAACAGACCCCAAGGTATTATCTATGTTGAACATTGTATAGTTCAGATGAAAGTGATAAAAAAAGGGAGTTTAAACCTGTTTTTTTCTTCTAGAGGCAAAATAGTTTCAACAGATATGAACAGTACACTTCTAGAAAATTACTGTTAAATACCCTAGTAAATTACATTACTTGATATGTTTTTGTTGTTTCACATATGCATCATCCATTTATGCTTACCTGTCAAGATCTTCAATGGGGCTAAAAATCATAGAAACAAGTAAAGCAAAACATACGTACAGTGAAGAGGTAGATGAAACTTGTTCATGAATATATGAATTATTATTGGACTGTTCAAAACAGTATGCATCCAATTTTATTTAAAAGATATAGCTGATATGTGTATAGTAACAGTAACAATTATGTTTAAGGGAATTGATATAAGACAAGGATAAAATTAATTTAACTTTTTCATTGTTGTGATGAAAGGACAATCCTGGCATTTTTGTTAGGCAAGTATTAATAAGAAGGTGTAAATGTTAATGTTTGTGAAGCAGAAAAAATAACCGAGGAGCAAAAATTTATCTGAGAGGTCCCTTTTTCAGTAAAGTTCGTAAGTAAAGATAAATATCAAATAGTATGCATTTTAATAAACAAGTGATGTGATACAGTACTTCATAAAGTCATATATTAGTATGTAGTTTGTACAGATTCGCTCTGTCACATTAACAAGTATTTAATTGACTATTTAGTATTCAAAGTGCTCTTTTGTTTGGATCAGTGTTCACTCCCATTTTATTTATTATCCGCTTTATTGAAGAAGGTGGTAATCACTATGTTCAGTTAAGTTACGTGTGATTTTAAGGCTGCAGTTTCACAATTGGTGTAAACCAGTTTAAGTCTATTCTGCTACTGTCCCACCACTTTTCTGCTCCAGGCAGTGGGCTGTAATGCCTTTCTTCTGCTGGCACCAACATTCATGCAGCTGTGTAATTGGTTGGATCAGAGAGCTGATCTGCCTGAAAACTAATTAATTAATTTTGGTAGTTTTCAGCTGAATAGAGTCAATCCATCTGATCCCAGCAATCCAGTTCTGGCACAAAGGAAGGGCCAAAGAAACAGGGAGAACTTTCCCTTTTGGTGGTAACGTGGACGTGGATTGTGAAATAAACTAGTTGTGAAGCTATGCCTGAATTGTGATGAACAGCCTGCTCTAGAGAGGATGGAGGAATAAAAAATGAACTAACAAGTTGTAAATGGGTACAGCATAATCAGTGGAAGTGCTTGTAGGAAACAAAAAATTCAGTTTTGAAGTTTATAAACTGTATCATGGAGTGAAGAGGGAATATTCCTTCTCTGTGGGCCTAATCCAGTTCTCTTAAGAGTCCATAGAAAAACTATCATGTATTCAGTGTAAGATGGATCAGTTCCTGTCTGACACTAACATGGTTCAAAGTGAATGACTAGAAGAAAAACAGTAGTGACAAGTTTGCCAAGGAAGAAAAATCTTCACTGAATATCTATAAATCAGTGAAATTATCTTAAATATAGTTATTTGAAAGTGAATCTATTAACAAAACATTTCATAAATATGGAATATAGTATGGCTTACTGTTTGAAAAAATATTTTAAAAGTTTATTTTATTTGGCTACTAGTGGTCAGAAAACTTACACAGTATTACTACTGCGTCCTGGCCAAATACTTGCTACAATTCTCTTAAATTCCAGTTTCTGATGTAAATGCTTAATTTTGCTTTTCACTGATACTGAAGTTTAAAATTAATCCCTTGGTCATAATGGAAGTACTTGCTGAGATGAATGCAATATAAATGTTATCACAATTAGTTAATTTCTCCATTGAATGTATCTTCATGGAGGTAGGGAGATTATAGTATTTATTTATCCCAGAAAACTGCAGCTAGCTTTGAAGCACCAAATTTCCAGAAATCTTGGAAAGTGCAGTAAAGAAACTAGGCTACAGAAATGTTTTATAAGGTAAGATTATACATTTTCAATATAGTTGGGTGAGTAATTTGTTTTTCTGGCAAATATTCTTGAAATTAGTATTAGGATTCTCTTTCTCATTTAGCTAGTTAGGTGACGGTCAGTAGCTAAGTCTTGCTGTCCGTGTTATCTGCCTTTTTTTCTCTTTTCCTTAACCTCACCTCCCAAGGATGCACTACTCATCTAAGTCACATAGCCATCCAGAATTAGATTTATAAAGTTCTCTGGCCTTCTAAGTTGCTTTTCTCACATTCATAGGATTCTCCCCTGCCAACTTAGCCTTCTGTCCTCCACCCATCCCTGTTTTGATTCATTTCCCTCATGCCGCGTGCCTAAATATTGCCCAACCCATGTGGAAAGTCCTTAATTCTTGTCAAGACAGGGTCATGACTAGCCCACCCAGGAAGATCAGAACCAAGGCTCCCAAACTGGGAACAAGGCTTGCCCACCAGTATAAAAGCCATTATTCCCTCATGCTCATCCAGGCCTTTGGGTTAGCAGACAGTTTGAGCAGAGGCACAGAAGGTATGTGTTAGGGGATGGAATAGAGAGGGAAATAGCAACAGATTTATCAGGGACATGAGGGGGACCATGCAAGGGACAAGTGGGGTGGTAAGACTGTGAGACTGGATACAGGAGCAACTAAACTGACGTTAGAGGTATGGGATAGGGAGCGTCAGTGGGTGAATGGTGTAGGGGGAAGCAGACTTGGTAAGTTAGCCGGTATGTTTTTTCCCTTAGTTGTGTCTGGACGTTTGGAGAAGCTGGGGAAACAAGCTTGGCAGAGGACCAGCAGACCACCTACTCTGGCCTTCTCAGCCCCATGGGGGAGGCTTGAATTGAAAAGAATTACTGAGCCTACTGAGGCTATGCAGTGCTTAGTTGTGGAACAGGCCCACCCTCAGTTCTGTGATGCCTTTGGCCACCTCCATCCAAGTCTTTGATGAGTATTGCCCTTGGTCCACTGGCTTCTTTAACTGCACAGCCTATCAGTGCATTGACCAATTCATGGCCTGTAGGATACTTGGAGAATTTAAAAAGCTAGTAAATAATAAGAGGAACAAATCAAGTTCCTTGGGGATTTAGAAAACAGAAAACTGACCATAAAAGAATTTTCAGGAAAGGCAGCATTTTGAGGATGGTATGGACATGTAGCAGGACCTGAATAAATAGTAGAAAACTCCATTAATCCCAACCATGCCTTCATGAGATGATAGTGGACATACAGTATGAATAGAATTACCATCTCTCGTACCAATCTCTATTTTACATACCTGTGTCAAGTTTCTGGGATCTGTGTGCAATCTGGTTCCAGCCCAGCCTTGAGATATACTTACGTCAAGGACAGTTTGCTAATAGCTGACATGTTTGTTAGTGCTCTCCGGGCAGCAGACATTTCCAACTATTCTGCTACCTATTTATCTGCTCTCAGGTAGCAAAAATGTGTTATGCATAGCAGTATCATTTCTTAGCCACATTTTACTAGATGGTGGCTTCTGTGGCTTATCCTAAACACAGTGTAAATATATCCACCTGAACTATTCTTCACAACAAGCTGATAAACACCTACTTTCCTGGAAGTGAATGGGAGGAGGCCGTGGTCATGCTGTGGAAGCTGTCATTATTTGTTAACTTAAATCTTTTCGGATTAAATAAAATAGGCTGAACTATGTGGCTACCTACACCCATGTTGTTTTGCAGATATTTCTGTTGTTACTTGAGAAAGCATATAAAACATGGGAAAACCCCAGATCTTTAGCCTCAGTCTTTTTTTTATGCAGTCTTTAATTCTGTGGTATGAAGAGTCCCATTTACAGCATCTAGTCATCAAAGAGGCTTTACACAGCACTGCAAGTTTCTGGTCTGAAGGCAGTTACCTCATTCCAGTCAGTCTATGCTATTTACTCCTTTCTAGCGTACTATGTCCTATGGCACCTGGCCAAGTAGCATAAGTTCCTGAAACACCTTTTGAAGTACTTGACCTTTCTGATGATTGCCGTAGAGTGTAGAGTAGTGTAATTAACTGGACCAGCTGGACCTAAATATTTGGCTCTCCTACCTGACTTTTGTGACCTGGAGTAATGAGCAAAGTGGCTTATTTGGCTATGAAGTGACTAATCTCAGATGGCGGTTGTTGTTATGTTAGGGCAGACTCCTATACAGACCTTCATTTTTGTCATCTTATCAGTGATGTTTGTGGAGGATGTTCTTAGGAGTTTGTGTATTAGGAAGTTTATTTCAAGAAATCTCTTAAGAGAGTGGCTCAGTGTACACCAGAGATCTGCTTGTTTCCTCTCAGACCTCACTGCCTAATCCCGCAGTCCATATGGAATTAGTACAGGGAATGAACAGCAGAAACCAGAGCAAGACAAGGATGTATATAAGAACTGTGCATTGTACCAACACAAAGAAGGGCTAGGGAGAAGAAGGAATGTCCCTGGCTGGGCTCAGAAGTAGTGGTGGGCTATGACTCTCTGAGTTATTAGTGAAACAGCCTGGGAATGAGACTCTGATGGTGATTCATCTTGGAACTGGAAGAGTAGGAAATAAATTGTGGGTGCAGAAAACAGGACCATTAAGAAATGGACTACTGTCTTATCTTGAAAGACTGTCTAAGTACATAAATCAGTATTCTGTTTAAATCATTGATTCAAATAATATGGAATCCTCAAATCCTAACTGTGCAATTAGAATTCTGGATGCTTTTCAGTTATGGTGTTTTAGGCACAGTGACCTAAGACGCAGGACAGCCCATTACCTCTCCTATATAACAAGCAGTTGCAACTGGTTTGATGCAGTCTGGGATATTGATGAGGCACATACTTCGTAGAGTTCATAAGGTCAACGCTCTTGTTCTAGGCTATACATGTTAAGCGTAGTGAGAGAGGTATATAGAGACTTGTGCCTGCCTGCTTCCCTAACACTTAACACCCTGGTCATCAAGAGAGAATCTTGATGTGGTTGCATTCAGTAGAATTTGCACATCATGAAAAGTAACTATCTTAAAACATGGACACAGATTTAGAGAAAATGTTTTGTAGCACTTTCAACAAGATTGACAATTAAACATAGAAGTTAATTGTAACGCACCATGCTGTAATGATGAGCAGAATCTTAAGAATAGAAAATTAATGTGATAATGTCTGATAGATCAGAATGCATGAAAGATGAAAATATCAAGGAGAAAATAAAATGCTTCCTAGGAGCCTATAGAATAGATTTCCATAGGAATCAGGAGAAATCCTATTGCTTCAGTCTACTTATGACAGAGTATAAGTGAAAGGGAAAAAATTCTGAATGAACAAGGGCTGGATGAGGTGACCTTGTAACTCTGACAACCATTAGTATCTTATAACACACAGTGTGGCAATGCTGGTAGGAACTGAAGTAAGGAGAAAACTCACTACAGCCATTCATGACTGGCTCATCCCTGTTAAATGTTGGAACAGAAACACTTGTAGAGTAAAAGCTGATGTGCTTAATCAGTGTTTCTGGCACACTCACTGAAAGTACTAAAAGAACATTAGTGTCCTTCATTGCAGTTATCTGTAGTATGTCTGGGTTTTTTTCTGCCTATGAAGTATGTATCTTAGAATTGAACATCCCATATGGTTTATTTGGAACTAGGGCATGAAAAATATTTTAAGTCATATTTTAGGCATGATACTTCTTCCAGTTAAACTAGCAAAATTTACTTCAGTCCTGTTAGGCTGGGCTCTGATATGGGAACTAAGACCTGTAAAGGGCTTATTTTGTTCAGAATTCAAGACATGAATGCAACATCTTCCATTCTTTGGCATATTTCTGGAGCTTCTCTGTTTATATCATAGGACACACTGGTACTGTTTTAATTTTTATCTGGAAAAGTGATTCTTGTTTCTTTTGGCTGAAATTGAACTGATGGAAATTACTGCTTGTAATATCATGCAATTACTAATTACTGGTGTAGATGATGAGACAACATTTCTCCAGTGTTCAGGAGCTTCATGTATAGTTATATCAAACAGTAAGTAATACTTCTTGAAGCCTGTTCTTCTATTCATGTCTAGCAGATTTGATTATTTTAAGACACTTGCTAAAGCAATAGCATCACAACATCCAGGAGTTTTTAATCTTTTACTCTAAATCTTCATGTTAAGATTTTTAAGTAAATTGGAGTAACAGAAAATAACTTACAATTTCTGTTTCTTTCATTTCACTGAGAATGCTATTTTAGTGTGAACATTAAAATCTTTTTTGCATTCAGAAAGAGTATTATATAAGTGAAATTATTAAGATAGTTGGAGACACTATTTCAATTGACGAAAATTAAAAACGTTTATTTGGCTACATTATAAACAAATGGTCTTACTGCTTTACAAACTGTGGCAAGACACCATGTCTTTGACATCAGTAAATGCTGCAGTTCCATTTTAGTCCTGTCCCCAAAAACTTACCATTATTCCCCAGAACACTGGCATTTAAACATAAAGGACATGATTTCTTTGAAATACAACATGTACTTTTGTGGGTGGCAAGTTGGAAGTAAAATCAGTTGTTTCTGTGAATGATGACATTCAGCAGCGTAACTACCTGATTGTACTCATATGGTTTCAGTCTTTAGTCCAAATAGGAGCATTTGTACCCATGTTTCCAGTATGCAACATGGTGTTAACTTCAACAAATAAAATTTAAAGGCATTAAGAAAAAAAGAGAGGATTGATTTTGATCACCTTAACTTTGACCATGTTGTCACGCCTCCTACTGAAGCCAATACAATTGTTCAAAGGAAGCAGAATATTAAAGCTATAGAATTAAATTGATTTATTGCAAAGTATGAAGGGATGTCATCACAGGAACAGGAATGGCCACTCTGTTTTGTTATGTTCTGTGACCTACATGGGAGTCACTGTTACTTCTGAAAGTCATCTCCAGATGTGTACAGATATGGTTATGGAGGAGACGGAAACAGCTTTCCCCCTCCCCCAGGAGGTACAGTAATTGTGCCAGTAAGCGTAGCATTAAGCTTTGAATCTGATAGCCAGAGAAACAACTGCCAAAAAGCAAGTATATTTTATGCCCCCCAAAATTATGTACATACATAATATATGCCTGTGTGTATCTTGAAACATATTTCTGCAACTCTGCTGAGTGTTTTCTATGATCTGCTAAAACTATGAACCAGCTATATGTTTGGCCACAGGAATGGGTTTTTTTGTGTAAATTATAATTTTGTATGATATTGTCTTAGCCTCTTCATATCTGCTAGCATTTTGGAGCTGCCTATGAGGGAGCTGGGGATAATTTTCTGAAACTGCTGAACAACTTCAATTCACAGTAGAAAAGTTGGCCCAAAAGAGTGTACAACCTCTGAGCTCAAATAAGAAGTGTACATGCAACTTCAAACATTCAGATTAATATACATACAGACCCACCAGAGTAGATGAAGACTAGATTTCAGCAACACATGCTTTATGTATCCAAACATGAAAAAAATCCAGTGGCAAGTTAAGTGTTCATTTTGGGAAAGAAGTGACTTGCCTATTTCCTAAAGAAGGACAAATTTATATTTTAAGATAGATTTCCTGCACCAAAGGATTGCAGGTGAGAAGTGAGACTCATTTGCAAATTTAATGGCTGAGATTATTAAATATGTTTACTTGAAATAAGAGTTATAGTAGATAGTAGATATTAGTATATCTCAGCTGTTACCAATACACTTGCAATGCAACTGTGAGAGGCCAATCAAACGTAATTTCCAGCGACAGGAGAACATTCAACAAATTTGTAAATACTGTGCTGGTAGGAAGTGGGGAGGGTAACTTTTGGTATCTACCTCTATGACAAATACGAACTAAATAAGGTGTTTAGTAACATCACAGCTCATGTAAAACCCATGATGTTTGCTTAAAAACACTTTCATTAAATGTAATGTTGCATTTTAAGATAAGCTGGAAAATCTTGTCATTTTTATTTGCATTTGAGCACTAAACTGTATTTCCTGTATTCTGATGCCTTAAATTTTCTAGTTTGATTCCTTGTGTTTGTTCTTTTCATGGTGATCCTTGACTGAAAAAAAGTTTTGATGTTTTTTTTCTCATTGTATTTACATTAATGGTTTGAATGTTTTATAGTATTCTGTAATAGCTTATTTTTGGAAAAAAGTCTCATTAGCTTAGAAGAAGTATCATTGAAAGAATTTAGGTTAGAAGAAAAATTAAAGGATATGTCAGCTGTACTGTTTCTTATAGCCACATTTAAAGATTTTTTTATAGACTGCTGGAAATACAGTACTAAAATACATAAACAATTAATAGAATGTGCAACATACCATGAACGCACATCAATGAAACTCTGGAAAATGTTAGAATGAATTATTTTTGTGCAGCTTGGTGTGGCTTTTGCTTTGGAAATCAAGCATCAATTTTCTGAAATAAGGACCACCCTGAAGCCAAGCTTAATTGAAATAAATCTCTTAGGAGGCTCTATTTATCACTTTGTTATAAATTTGGCAGCTAAAAAGACATAACAAAATATGCAAATTAGAGATTAAATAACTTTTACATTAAAACAAACACTTAATTTTGAGTATTGAATTCATCACTGACAACTGATTCTTTGGGGAGACCAAAAATTACTTTAAAAGTAGTTCTGAAAAATTATCGGTCTCAACCAGGATACGTGGTACTAGGAGATACAGGGTTTTACTACACCAAATTTTAGTCATTTTTTCATAATGAAACACTTCTGGAGAGACAGAAATATAATTGGCAGCCTAAATCCATTAGTATTTACCAACACACATAACTGTCTTCCTCTCTTTCCTTGTGTTGATAAAGGAGATACTCTATGAATAATTATCTTGTAGGAAAAAATAATAATGACCTCAGTATGTTTAGTATCCGCTATTAAGAAGACTTTTGAAATACTGAGCCAATCACTGTCAGACAGTCTTTAGATTAGCAATAGATATGGAATATGATGTTAATCTCTGTTGGAATGTCTTTATAATGAATAATTGGAGTTTGGAACGGGGGGAAAATGTTATTAAAAATATGATATCACTCTGACTAAATATCAAGGCAATGTTGGTAATAAATTGTTCCAATTTTTGTATCAGTTTATCTAATGGACTGACCACTGTAGAAGAAGGGTTCTTGATGCTGATACATACTGGTTTTGGAAGCAAGCTGTGAAAGCATTGAATGTTAGTATGAAAGTATTTTTAAAAATAAAACTTTACATTTTGCTTCCTTGTGTCAGCACAATTTGGTAGATCTGAATGTGATCATACATGCATTTTGTACTTGGCTTTTATCATGTCACGGAGGTGAAACAAGAGTTTTCCCCCCTTTACTAACTCACAAAGCACTAATGTAATAGGTAACTTGAACGAATAAGTCATTGCACATAAGGAAAAGCACACAGCTCAGGTAATCTGACCTTATTGTTCTGATCCTCAGAAAGGTCCAGAAGATGCAGAAATTCTTGTTTTTCATTGCTGAGTAGCAGCACAAAATGCTACATCCATGCCGCTTTCAGCTTGCAATGTGGACTTATTGTAGTTTCTCCTTCCTTTCCTCACTTGTCTTTGAAAAGGATATCACTGTTCATGACAGCATTCTTTCCTGTTACCTGACAATTAATAGTTAGAATAATTTTCCTTTGAGTCCTCACCAACCCCTGTTCAAAAATATGTGTGAAATATTTAAATGGGTGGTCCATGTAAAAGTACTTAAGGTAGGTATTTCAGAGTACTTTCAGTGTTTCTTGGCTCTGGCTGAGCACTCAGTGTTTTTCTGCTATGTGCTTTGTTATATATTGTCATGCTTTGCACAAAGCTATTTTTAATAGCAATATGTACCTGCACATTTGCTTGCTTTCAAAGCACAAGTTTTGCTTACAGTTTTGATCTGTCGACCACATGGTTACCAACTGAAAAACAGATCCTGTCTATGATTACTCCTATAAACTATTGAAGGGATTTAGTAGCTCAAGAAGTAAGAAGAACTAAAGTTGGAAGAAACAAAGAAAATTAGTTCTTTTTAAATCGTTGCTACAGACATATCTGATGTGAGTGCATTATAAATACATTTCATGAAATACTTTCTGATGTGCCAGGCACAATAAGAATAGTCGTGGGAACATGCTACTTCAACAGCTAGTCGTGGTCAACATGGTAATGGTCCTGGGTGTGAAGAATGGTAACAGATAATGTTCTAGGCCTATGTAGTGACAAGTTGCTGCGTACCTGTCAGAGACAGATAGGCAGGCAAAAGTGGCTAGCTTTTACAACGTCCCTAAGAGACATACATGGCACGGTTTAGGAGTCTGATATATAAAACTCCCTTGAATTCCGTGATAAATACATTCAGTTCATGAACCTTTTGATGCAAACACTCCTATTTACTCTAGTGGCTTCACATTTAAGTGCAGGACTGTCTAATTCTGAATCAACTCACAGAACAAAATAGCAATTGCACTTGATCTGACATCGCTCTGGAGGAAGATGTGATATAAGGAGGTTGTACTGCTAGCGACAGGTTATTGTAAGTATAATGCATCTCCCAAGATGCATGGTAAATAGTATGGTGAGGTGACAGGCGTTTTATGGCCTACTCTTGCAACAGCTTGCAGTTGTAATTTTTGTGGTATTTCATGGCCTTAATAAAACGGCAGGATTAAACTTTTCTATGCTTTTCATTTCTTTCCTAAATTTAAAAGCAGTGCTACACATAGTAATATGTTCAAATTACTCCCCTGAGCAACATCAGCCCCATCAGTTAAAATTCTGTGCAATGAAATAATAACTGTAACTTTTGTCTGTTTTTAATGTGTAAGAGTGTGAGAACTGGTAATTATTTATTCTTATGCATAAACTTATGCTTGGGTAAAAAAAAGTTAGAATTGTACTACAGTGATTTTAAAATTGTTCCAAGGTTTATGTTCACTGAAATGACAGGAGCGTTTTCAAGGAAGTCATTAGGGTTTAGAATTTGCAGTCAGTTCATCCCTGGAGTACCCTATATATATAATTTTTTATTCTAGTGACAAAACATTATTTGATAGTTTATATCAGCAATAATTTAAGTTCCTATATAGTTGAACTGCATTGACTGACAGCCATTGTCCAGGTAAACCAAGAAAAGATGTGAGGGTGGGCTCTACTCCTTAGCCAAGTTAAAACAGGAAGTCAATTTATATTTGTAAACTCTGATAATTTTTTTCCATTCCTTCAATTCCAGTAGAACTTTGATTTATTAAAGTGCAGACTTAGAAATAAAGCTCACTGAGTTTGGACTTGCATGATCAGATCAGGAAGAGTGCATAAACAGAGGTAGAACATAAATATGAGTGCCTTATATTAACATATAATGAGAGTCAGTTGAAAAATGTTCTATACCTCCATGCTTAGCCACCTGCACTTGTTCTTCTGTGCAGCAGGAGGTTCCACAGTATTCTGTTCCTTTCATACTATTTTCAAACTTCACCTTGATAGACTATTTTCATTTCTACTGTTTTTTGATAAAATGAATGGAATCACCGCCTAAGAAATATTGATTCAGAAAAGTCATAAAATGTTGGATCCATGTCATTTGGATCTGTGTTAACAGACTTGTATTTATTGGGAAGCGATTACATGAACAATCCCATTATTTATTATTTCTGCATCTTTAAAATGCTGACGAGCCTGCAAGCTGCCTTCTTGGAAATCCTAATTATACAGTAATTCAGTCTGTTTATAACATGTTTTCAATTTTCACTACATATTCTACTGTCAGAAAATCCTCTGACATTTGGTTTTATGGAAATATTTAAATTGTAACAGCAAGCTACTGCACTGGAACTCTGGCTTTTGGAGACAAGGATGGGCTGATGAAATTGTTCTTTTGTAAGTGGGACATTCAAAAGAATTCCCAATTGATTTCCATGACAGATGAGTTAAATCAATGTGGAGAGCATCTGAAATTCCATTGTATTTTAGCAGCATTTGTAAAATGGAAGCAACATATAAAAATACTGATGAGCAGTGTTCAAATACTGATCTAAATTGATGTTTTGATTTATTTATTCAGAACTTAAATTTATCTTTATGACTCCAAATTTATTAAACTATTCCTGATGCTTTAACATAGCTATTTTTCAAATACGCTATCAGATCAATCTTTGGTTGTATTTTTTATATTTATTTTTAGAAGGGTAATTTTTGCTCAGACTAAGTTTCAATGGAAACACCTAGAGAAATCCTTTTGCTTTATATTGCAAATTGATCTGTGTTTTATAATTGTGTCTGGTTTCTTTCAAACTTCTTGATAGTTAATAAATAAGCATGTGTAGCATGCAGTATTGACAGTGTCATTAAAATAAGGTCTTAAAAAAAGGTACGTGTAGACAAGGGCCAGGCTCGAGTACTCTCCTGAAATACCATCTGCTACTGCCACTGTTGAAAACAGAACAGCAGGCTAGGCGGACCATCTCTGACCCAGTAAGGAATTTATTTTCTTTTGGTCTTACAGTGTTAGCAGCTCACTTTTATTAACTAGATTTGAAGTTTCGATAAGCAAACCCCTTAGCTTTTGCTGCCGCTCACAGTGCGTAATGCCCATAGCTGTTGGAATTTTCCCTTCAAAAATCTTCGGAGTATATGCTCTGTTGAAGAATTAGAATTGCCTTGGTCTTGACTGTCCTAAATAAATAGCTACATTGCTCATGCTAACATCCTATCAGGATTTGTAAAACAGGCATTGCTCTCTCTGTCCTGCTTGCAGGGCCTGATAACTGACATAGTTGTTGGCGTGGTAGGACTGGAATTGTTTCCTTGTTGAGTTGCCTGTAGTCTCTAGGATTGTAGAAGCATTTTTTCTCACTTTAATAAATATTTAAATGTTAATGCAAGGTGGAACAGCTTCAGTGCAAGACAGCGGACAAACATTCAGACCTTAAAGGCTGGTAATTAAAAAGTCTTCTGGGATGTAGATGCATGGAGAGAGAGAGAGAGAGAGAGAAAGGACTGAAACTGGAATACATTTACTGTCTTTATTACAGTTGTCAAAGTGTTTCTTTTGTTCCAAAGAAGTGCTGAATGAGAACATTTATTCCTACATTTGTATGTATAGTCTAGGGCTACAGTCTTTTCTGTTACTGCTTGGAAAGAGTTGAACATTGCTGACCTAGTGTTACATGAGTAGTATGTTAGACATTTCTCAAAAGCTGATAGGGTGTGTACTTCAGAGGATCCCTGGAGAGTCTCACCAGTCTCCTGAATGACCAGACTTTGACTCCCAGTATCAAAATAATTTATGTAAATATCTTCCACCTCTTTTCTTTCTTAGTGATTTTTTGGTAACTTCCAAGGAGAAAGTACAAGCTACCCATTGCATTTCCTGAGTGGCCCTTGGTCCCTATTCCATCACATGACCAGAAATACATCAAGATAACAATTTGACTGAAGATCATTGCTGGCCCCTTGTCGAAAAGGGATGCCATGAATGAACTTTGTCCAGCTGAACACTGTATAAGACATGCAGGCAAAACGTTGGGTATTTTGATCTGTAGATAATAATATGAACTTGGCACATGGTGCTGTGTCGTGCTGGGTAGTATATTTTACTTCATACATAGGAAAATACAATTTCAATCCAAGGTGCTGCTTGAGTGAACTTGCAGTATTGGAGGGGTTTGCATATGAAATGGCAGGAAGTGATTAATTACCTTTACATAACAAATAAGATATTTACTTGAGTCTGTAGGTTTTCGTGTGCATTTTTCTGCTTCATTAAATTCACTCACACACTTCACATGCTTTTCCTGTGCATAGTGATAATAACTATTAATCTTCAGAAATTTCCAGTGTCTTAAATTAAAGTGTCTTTCCTGTCTTAAATGGTATATTTAAGGATTATAATAATTTTCCACAATTTTTATGGAAGCTAAACAACAAAACTCCTTTTTGAACTTATGACAGCAATGCAAAATGCTAAATTGCTGTGATGTAAAGTATTACCATTTGTTTTGATGTTACGTAGCTTGGAAAATATGTGGTAGATCACTATTATACAACATTGTGAGACTCTAGCCAAAATTCCGAGAACCCATATTTTATGGGTCTGACAATAATGATTCTCAATTCTAATATTTAGTCATTTCCTCATTAAAGAGCTCATAATCTCAACTGGTAGTTACATGTGTGATGTGGTGCTATCTCAGAAGCACAGCAAGCAGTATTTACTTTTTCATTTTTTGCCTCTGAGTTTTCCAGGATTGGGGATCTTATGGTGATAGGGACAATGTAAATTCACTGACAGACAGGCAGACATCTCTATCTAAAATCGTTTCCTTACTGTGCATTCCTTTGCATTCTTAATCCAATGAGATTTTTTCGTTTTCCTTTTACTTCTTTCAGTTAAATCTCACAGTGCTGAAGTCAGTGCCACCAAAACTGTCCTCTGCCAAGTTTTACTTCCTGATACTACTCAGATAAATATATTTAAAAGACTTACACCTATATAAAAACCAAACAAAAATGCTCAAGCTGTATATGTGTAGTAACTCATCAGTCCCATTTTCATCTGATTTTCTAATAGCCATGTATTTCCATAACCATGACCTGTTCTTTTCAAATCTCTTAAAGCTTAAAAAATTTACTTTAGATTCATGATGTGATGGACCATTGTTTAAACACAAAGTCTCACTGTTACTTCACAGAGTATTTTGGAGTAAGGGTGTTCTTGCTCCAAATCATTTACAAGATGGGAGCTTAAATCTATGAACTCTCCATGGCTGAAACATGTCCTTTTTTTGCAAAAACATCACGCACCAGTTTTTTCCATGTTAAATATTATATTGATATGGAGAAAGATAGGGACAGAACTGAACTGAAGTTGCAATGAAAATCAAGTTTTCACAACACTATACTGTACTAATATATTTTTAGAAGTATTGTCTTCTTTCAAGAGATGTTTTAAGACTTTTCTCTAGTTTCTTTTTCAAGTAATAAATAGAAATTACATCCACTGAAAAGAGATTGTGGCAGTCAGTTTAATATAATGGGTTGTAGCCAATTTCTTGTCATACTTTTAAGGACATGATCAGACTCATTCTCAGTAAAAGTTCTTGCTTTATCGAACACCTAAGAATCTCAGAAATCTGGAAATCAGGAAACTAATTCAGATGTTCTGTGTGATCTCAGAAGAGTGCAAGTTTTCAATGTCGTAATTCTGTTATTTAGGATTTTTTCAGTGTCAGGATGTAAACCACTTTTTATACATTGTAGAAAGCTTACCCATAGTAGAAAATGCTGTCAGGGCTATTATTTACAGATAAGCAATGCATTGGTTTGTTTAGAGCTTCAGCTAACAACAAGCTTAGTATTAAAACAAAGCTGTTTGTAAGGTGGCATAACACAAAACATTACTACGCCAGGGATGTCAGTTCAGCTCTTTTGAGCATATAAAATTAAACTGCTGGATTTATGTATTTATTGCTAGCTTTCTAAGTTACGTATTTTCTTTTCTCACAGTAAGGACTGTTTAAGTGCTGTCATTCTGGGGAGGGAGGATAAAGCTATTGCTTTCCCTTGTAACAAAAGGATTTGGAACCTTTTTGCAGTGCTACACCTTAACACAACTTAAATTCAGTTTCTGTAATGCCTCAGTGGGGAAGATGTAGCCAAAGCAGCAGAGGAAGGAGCACTTCCCTGGTAGTCCTGCTCCTACACCAAGATGTAATCAGAATCCACACTCATGATAGCCAACAGGAAGGTGTTGGCTATTAATGCCAGTGTCTTCCCAGAGCAATGAAGAAATAGTATGTAATTTTCACATAGAATATCTATGTTTAAAGTGGAGATCCCCCCAGGCTGCCCTCATGAGCAGCAGTGCTAATTTCAGGTCTCCTGTCTGAATCAATAGCAAAGTCAGTCTCCTAATACAGTGCTTTTGCAATTCAGAAGGCTATATTCAGTTTCCTTCTGAAAACAGCTGGAATTGTATCCCTTTAGATAACAGCTGATTTGGATTTCATCAGAACTGTGAACTGGTGCTGTTCATCATATGCAGTTATTAAACTGTGTCTACAAAAGGAGGGGGATTAACTGTGGCCCACACTCCAGGTTTGATGTGCCTGTATCCCCTTTAGTTTCAGTTAAGTTTGGTTCTTTACTTTGCTTCTTGTCTAAACTTTAAAAGTGTTTCTGAAGCTAACCACTGTTTAACAATTGCCACATTTCCTCCCACAGGCAGTTATGTTTCACTTGTGGTTTAAGTAATCCATAACATGTTATTGGTTACTATGAGTTTGTCAAAGCATTAGTATTTCTTTGAGTTACTAATATCATTGAGAGACAAAGAAAATCTCATTCATTTCCAAACCTGAGTACTACTGGCATAGAAACTCACTAAATGCTAGTAGTTTCTCTATGGCAAGGGACTATTAAAAGAGAAGGATAAAGAAAAAGAAATATTGTTCTGGAACGAGATCCCATACTGCATCACTGCTCTGGTATACCATGAGAGAGAAACACAGCTAAAATACAAACAGAGGCAGGGATTTTTTGGGAGAACTTTTGGCCACAATAAATTTGGGTTTGGAACTAAAAAAAAGAGGTGGAAAGAGAAGACATGCATGCCTAATACTGAAGGAGAACTTGTTTGTATCTAAAATATTGGAGAAATTGTTTGAGAACAGTTCATTCTAGTGAAAATATTACTTTTGTAACACTGCCAAGATCAGCATTTTCTCATTCATGAATCAGAGTTCTTTGCTTATTTGTGGTTGCTTTCTTCTCATCCTCTTTCTTTTCCTACTGTCTTTTTACAGCAAAAAGCCATCAACAGTTGCCTAACTAAGCACTTGCTCAAGTACCAGTTGTGAGGGGTCTATAGCATGGTAGCTGGGCCTCATCCATTTACACAAAAGCACCGAGGTACTCTTCTTATTTGTGTAGTCCAGACAACTCTTTGATTTTGTGCCGACACTCTAGGATTCTTTTGCAGTTATTTTGCTCTATTGCAGAAGAACTTGCACATCTTCTGGTAACAAGTGTGAAAAGGGTGTTGAAAGGTTGTCCTTACTGCAGATGTGGTGGGTCCAGCAAAAGCACAGTGTGGGCTTTAATTCATGCCACTAACTGCAAAGTAAGTGTGGGTTCAAAGAGCAAATGAGTGTATACTTTTAAGATCTGGAGGACCTGGGCAAAAACACGGAGTTCTGTTAAGGGTAAGACAGGTTGTAGGTGTCTCTTAGAAAGAGCTGTGTAATGGCTAAATGTCAGAATAGGTCTGCCACAACAGGTACCCAGGGCTTCCTTTTCTGAAATGGATTTGCAGGTTCTGTCTAATTCTGTTTGTATGAAACCTGGAGACTCCTGATGATTACATAGCTGTGGATGTTCCGTGCAGAAGAGTATTGGCCGTTTTGTTATAACAAATCCAACTAAAACAAAATGATAGTTGGGGAAGGAGGGAGGGAGGGAAGGGAAAGGAAGGCATTATTCCTTACCACAAAATGTTCCTCACTTTCTCTTCCATCCCCTAAGCAAATTAACAGAGTAGGTCCTTTATGCATGCAGGCCTGTGCAGGAAAGTTACTGAAGCACTGACACAGAAGGAAATCATACCAGATATTGTACCTGGCTCCAGTAAAATTTGAGTGTGTGGGTGGCAAGGAGCTTAGTTCCATGTGCTTTCCACCCCACAGGCAGCTCCACAACTTCCTGTTGTGGAGGTTTCTCCTCTTTCATATGTGGCTTTGTGCAGTAGACTTGCCTTTCCCTTGGTTGACGTATTTGCAGGCTGCGCACAGTAAGTAGCCTTGTGCAGTTTGCTCATCCAAGAAGGCTGCATATAAATTTGACTTATGAACTCTGTAGGGTGGTGTTATGAAGAATTATCTCAACTAAGAATAATTTTTCATTAGTTAAACAGGAGGTGACATAGTGCATGATTTTTTCTTCCAGACTTTTCAATATGTCCCATTCAGGAATCAGGACCAAAGACAATGTTATTTTAGTTCTTTTTGGAATATATTTACTTGCTCGCAATGTGTTCTGTCCTTCTTAAAGTGACACGTTTACTCAGAAAGGAGTATACCAATCACTATAATTGTATATTTTCTGCTTTAATATGAAGTGTTTTCTGGCAGCCTGAAACAAAATTCTGAGACTAAAATCTGACCTCACAGTCAAAGTAATAGGTCGAGGCTTTAATGATTTACAAGCAGGATTATATACCTACTCCCTTTGCTTGTGAGTTTTTGAACTAAGGGTCAGCATGAGGGTAAGCTATATCTTGCTAAAACAGACAAGTGCGACTGAACCATTAAATTTATTCCTTTTTTGAATCCATTTGATTTATTAAGGGAGAAGACAATGAATGAAAGTGTAGATCAGAGCCAATATTTTCATCTTCATCGTGGATCAGATCTGGATTGCAAGGTAAATGTTTTGTGGTTGAATGACTGTCAAGGAGTAGCTGGGGCGATTAAGTAGCTCAATGTAATGCCCATATAAGTAATTTTTTAAATGATTAGAAGTCTAAATGTTTTGACCGCTAAAATGAAGAGGTACAGAAGTCTGTTGGATGTCACAGGCCATGGATAAAGAGGATGAGGGGCTTAAAACATTTTATATTGACAATATTTATCTTAATATGTCAGTCATCATCAACAGGCATTCAGATTCTGTTGACACAGCAGTATTAAAGTGCTCAAGTGCATAGCAATCTTGGTTTTCCCTCCCAAACATCTAGTATCACCTCCACTGTGACTTCAGCTTCTGTCAGGCCAATGAAGTTGTTGCAAAAATACGCTTATTGTAGTTAGTATAAAGCAGATTTTTATAAATGTAAATATATTAAACTTATAAACTTATAAACATTTGCAGGAGCAGGATCTAGAGGTAATTGTGGAATTTATCTTTTTTCCCCTAAAACTTCTCTCACATTTTTAAAATTGCTTATTTTGTCATTGTGGAATTAAACAATACTGTAAAAAAGCCTCCTAAGATTCCACTTTTCTGAAACTACCTGCTATCACCAATATTTTCTCCGTCATGAGGACAAGAGCAATTGAATGTAAGATTCTTTGTCTTTGTGCGCTTTCATCAACAGAGATTGTTAGTTATCTTCCAATTTTGTTTAACTAGATCTTTTTTCAGGAGTATATTTCAGAGAAAAATGAAATAATATTTGATGAAGATTGTTGTCTCTGGAAACACATAAAAATGTTCATTTTCATACTTTCAGTGTAAATACAAATTTTAATTTAAAAACTGTAATCAAGAAAATAAGTTATTAAAATGCTGCTACACAAATAGCAGAAGCTTCCGGGAGATCTCCATGCTGAGGAAGTTGTGGATTTTTTGGGAGCAGTTCCTGAGTCACTAGTATGAAAAGGGTCTTTTGTATGGAGAAGATCAACACATATCAGACGGAGACATAAATCCATTTACTTCATATGTGTTTTTGTAGCTTTTCCTACAGTCGTTCTGGAAATCAGAGAAGACATTTGCTTTTAAATAAGATTCTTTCTGATGGAAGACTATTAAATCAGAAAAATGATGTCTTAGCGTTTTAAACTTATTTGAAGTATGTTGCACATCTAAAATGACTGAGAACCATTGGCTTAAAAAGACATTACCTAACCCTGAGAAGTCTGTGTTTGTGGAATTTGATGAATATATGGAGAAATACATTTAGTGCAGCACTCTTTCCACTGGCTTAATCAGTCCTATGGAATTACCTCACCTAGATGATTCTTTCTCTAGCAGCTTCCCTTTGAAAAATTTCCTTGCTTTTGGGCAATAGATCAATTGTGACAGTACCAAACTTGTGACCTGCTTACACTATACCACTTTAGATGCAATCTTGGAAACAGTAGAAAAGTTGAAAAGCCAGTTAGATCAGTGTTCTTTGTTTAAGCCATGGTACACAACTTATGCTCTAGACAAACTGCAGAAGAGGGAGCCAAGAAACAAGGGCCATCTACCAAATCAGGTATAGAGCTAGGATTAGAATCTAAGCCTGCTGAGTCATTGTTTTAGGTTCTTTTCACTATATCATACTTCTTTTCTGAGCTCTGGCTTATCTTTATCAAAACTTGTTACTGACTGGCAGCTAGTTGGCCAACACATTGTTGAGCATCGGGCAACTGGACGAATGTAGATTAAAAAGCAAGGTGAGGAAACTGTTAGGTAAAGTGGTGAGTTAATTATATTTTCATATATAGGATTGTGGAAAATGAAACTTGTGGTTGGTATTTATCATCAAAAGCTTCCATAAAGGCCCAGCTGGTTGCTAGGAATCACCATGGAATGAATATTTGTCTGACTGCCAGCATTTGGTTGAGGAATGGCAGAACAGAGAGTTGCTACCCACAGGGAAATGTTAGTGGGCTGTATTGCAGGCTGCAGGAAAGGACTTTAAGAACACTTGAGGCTCATCCATTAAGGATACTAGACACAGGACTACTGGGAAGATGATGCTGAGGAAAAGATCAAAGAGCATGAAACCCAGTAGCTTCTGAGAAGGAGGATTAAACTGAGATCTGCAATAAAACTTTTCTCTGCCTGAGAGGCTTAAAGGGAGATCTGCTATGAAATTCATTTAGTCATTACTTCTTAGCTGTGAAGAGTAAGTAAAAGTTTATTAAATCACTCTAACGGGGATCCACAATGACAAACTGTGACTGGAGACTGTGTCTTGAAATAAGGTACAGAATAACTTCAGACTTCTTAAAACCAGCAAATATTCTATGGGCATTCTTTCTATTCTTGATTGCACTGATTTCATTCTGCTTAAGTTGGGGGCAGACCTTTGTGGACTGAAGCAAAATTTTACTTGTTTTAAGTTTAATCATAGTCATATCTGAGGTAGGATAAATCATCCAGTGTAAGTGCCCATCTCTCTGAATCAACTAGAGATAGAGTTTAGCTTGTAAATTTAATCTAGATGCAGTTACTGGAGTTTGGTGAGATGAATGCCATTCAGTATGTAATAATACATTTTAATGAGTATCAAAGGTTAATTATCACTTACTGGATCACAGTAGACCAGATCGTGTTCTGCTGATCCTCCTAGACCTTGGAGGCAGGACTTTCTGTATTTTGTTACACACTCTGTACTGGATGTATACGTGGTATTCAATATACTGTCTGAGTCTGATACCTCACATTGTGTAATAGCTTAGGTGTTTTTCTTAGATTTACACAAATCACCCATGAGTAAAATTAGGCAGACAGATGTAATAATTCGTAGAGCAGTTTGAGAAATGAAAGTCACATGAAATTAGTTGAAAATTACTGGTATTGATCTGTGACACAGTAAGTAACTGCACACCCATAATTTATATCGTGATAAAACAGAGTGGGCTTGCATACTCCACCTTCAAAGCTTTTTCATCTGTTCATAACTTTAGCATGCACTGATCCAGTGAGAAACCATGTAATTGTTACTGTGTTTAAACTTAAGCCTACTGATGACATGTCATGGCTGGGTTGTATTTTCTTCAGGTAAGTTTATGGGACTTGTGGAGTAAATTGCTACTGTGTTACTAAGGCCTTCAGATTTTAGCCCAAAAGATTTACTTTGGAAAAAACACTTTATTTGCTCTTTAAATGCTCTACAGCATTTCCTTGGGACAATTACTGTAAATGTTTCAAACTCAGTGTTAACTACTAATTCCATTATTTTAAGTGCCTTGCTTAATGTGCTCTTTTGCATTTTAGCAGCATCGAGGTTAATTATGTTAATTTTTGCATTCAGTGCTCTAAAGCAACATGCAGTAGGTTCTCTAGAAACAACAAATGTGTAGAGGTAACTCTTTTCACCACCCACATAATGTTATGAGTACAACAGAGTACTCTATAAATGCTTTGGCAATGAACATGAAAAAAGGAAGAAAAAGCTGATCCTGAAAATACCATTAACATTATTTATTTTGAAATTGACACTGCTCAATTCTCAGCCTAACACCCAGATTTAGCTGTGTATCTCAGATAATCCAACACATACACAAATCAGCCTAAAATGTCTTTTCCTTCATCTCTGTTCTATCCATTTAATTTTTGGAAAAGGTGAAGAAAACATAGATCGAGAAAAAGAAATCAACTAAGGAATTTTGTTTATTATGATTGGACAGCTGCAGTTGGTCCACTAAGGATCACTTTATGTTTTATTTTGATTGAGGAGATACCAGTCTGCCAATGATAATTTGTACAATGCTGCTATTGCAGTTGAAAATAGATGACCTTTTGCAGCTGACAGTGGTACTAATTAAGGTGTCATTGCTGGGCAAAATTTTCCATCTGTCACATAATCAGTGGTGGGGTTTTTGTTTTTATTTCTGCTTATTGATATGTTGCCAAAGTAATCAGTTAGCCTTTGTCAAGAGTCTTACTGTCCCCCCTTAACCTGCATGAGGTTTAATTCTAATCGAATATTAGGTTAATCACATATTTGGTAAATGTTGCTGAATAACTTGCACACATATTCAAAGTCAATAATTTTGCTGAATCAGGATTATAATTTAAGTTTTCACAACCAGGCTTAGTTGGAGAATGAATATTTTTGCAAGCAATTTTTTTTTAAAACTTTCTTTGGAAAATAAAGGTACTCTTTTTTCAAATTCCTATCGTCATATTCTTAGATCTGCAGTCTTTGAGCATGTGGCTATGCACCTTTTCTAGCCTTTGTACTATCTCTTCATCCTGTAGGAAGAGACAGTCATCCTATTAGTCTTCAGTTTGTTTCTCATGCCTGTTCATCCATCTCAGAAGACAGATCCAATAGACAGGAAAAAATTGTACTGTCTTGTCTAAATCATAGCTGCTGAATCCAGTCATCACCTTTTTCTTTGCCTGTAGCTCTACCACTGATTTTAAAGAGAAAAGAAAAAAGTGGAATGCCATTCTACAGCCATCATGTAGATTATGTCAGGTGTCTGGATTATGCGAATTTATTTTGTAGTGGGGAATGATTTCACTCAAACTAACGCCCATACATCTATTTAATTCAAGAAAAAAGAAAGCAATACACCACTGGCTTTCAAAGAAGAAAGTAATATGCTGATTTCAATTTATAAAGACCATGTTCCAGCACCTCTTATCGTTTGCTGACACTCTCCAAATAACAGGAGCATGTGAGATAGAAGTATTTCAGTGTCGATTTGTTTTTCATCAAATGAGTTTCAGAGCTGAAAAAAGAGCAGGATCTAGCCTTTCATGAAGGAGAAACAGTTAACAACTTGAAGGATTCTGGTTCTGGAATTTGCCCAGATGGGGTTCAGATTTATTAGTTTCTTGGTCATGCTCCAAAAACCATTTCAAACATACGTTATATCTTTGAAAAGTAATTGTTTTGGGGAAAAAAAGGACAGTAGGATGTGACAGGCATGGTATTAGGTACTCTCCAATGGGCTTTACTAATTTTCAGCTCTCAGGTACTATTCTGTTGCTATAAAACAGTTCTTTGAAAAAGGCTATAAAACATTTACAGAGCAGCGGTATAGCATTGTTGCAATTCTGTATCCAGGCCAATTGAGAGGTAAAGCAAAAACACTCTCAGAAATCAGATGTTCCTGGATTGCTGCACTACACTATAGTGTTTCCCTAGGAAAATATATATTTCAATACCAATTTTTAAGGTGTTAATAAAGCCTGCTCATCTAATTTTTACTCCACTGAACTTATGGAAGCTTTGCTTGTTTTTATAGGATTTAGACTTTATGGTTTCATCAATAATTATTTCTTTTTAACTAAACCTTGAAGTACTTTTCAGTTTGTTTGTTTTTTAAATTCCTGACTTTAGCAAAATTCACGCTAAGAACTGTGAGTTTTGTATTACTGAATACTTAGCAAAATAGTAAGATTTCAGAATATTATTTTAAAGAATTATAGCATGTACTTCTGCTTCTTTGTGTAGGACACTAACTCTTTTTGAAGTACTAGACGTATTCTTTACCTGAAATATTTACAATCAAGTATAAAACAGGGATGTGTGTTTTGGAGAATGAAATAGGAAAGAAGCACATGACTTACAAATCCCATAATGCTTGTATTTCTAGTGTTTCTTCCATCAGGCACTGGACTATATGGATTTCAACACTGAAAAGTAATAAAAGATTGAAGCCCTGGAAGAGTACCTCCTCTTCTTTGCAGTGTACAGCCTCTGCCTTTTCTGTGATACTGTCAAATAGTTGTATTTCAACCAAAGGTATCAAAGATCAGAATTAAAACTACTAGCTTTAATACTTCCTGGAGAAATACCTGAGGTTCTCTCTTCAGCACTGGCCAAAGCCATTTAATAAGACATGTACTTAAGGATGGGAGTAGCTCCGCTGATGTCACTAAAATCAAGCCTATATTTACTTTTTTAACAGAACAAGCTTCTAAGGTAATGCTGATGTATTTAGATTTGGAATTTGGACACTTTAGTCTGTTTTTGAGGTGTTCATGCTGTGATATTGTGAAACAGCCTATTTCAATACAATTATTTAAAGTGTATAACTTGTACAAACAGCTCACCTCTAAATCCCAGTTTTGGAGACAACTGAAACAGAACCACTCTCTCTCACTATTGGCTGTGCAGAACTGCAGTGTATCGTAAAAAAATTTACAATGAAAAATATTGAAATGAGGAATTCTCTTTTTATTGGCCATGTGTTTATAAATCTTCAAGTGCTAGGACAACGTTTCATGCATCTCACTTGTGCTTACTTTGAGACATTATTTGCTATGACGCAAAAACTAAAGCTGACACAACAATTTAAAATCAGTGACATGCCAGCAGTTTTACAACACATTGGGTCTAGGGTTGCCAAAAAAGCACAAAAAGAAATGCCATGCGGTGGTGAGATTTTCAAAGAGGGAAAGGCAGCTATAGCTGGAAGCTTGCCAGAATGCTCTCTTCAAAGGACTGCACATGTCCTTGCATAGGCTGTTGTCTTTAGTCGCAGCATATTGCAGGGAGCATGACTGACTCAGTAATCTGTTTTCAGTTCACTGTCACATTTGTGCAACCTATCAGTTTTCAAAAGTGGCTGTGATTACATAGGAGCAAGACCAGGCCCTATGCCTTTCTTTATATGTTTGTTCAGCTCATTGCAACTAATTCCAGTAGGATTTTGATGCAAGACCTGTGACATAAGAGGAAAACTATTCAAATTACAGTCTTCCTTGCTTTTTCTTAGGAACACACTGATTTTCTCCAATTGTGTGCTCTTAAGTCTAGTTGTATAATCAGTATTGTGTTTATTAAGTTTTGATGAAAATATTTTGTAGTCTTGAGTTCTATATCCCCAATGCTGGGGAAAAAAAGGAGATGTCTGGATTTATGTATGAGCAATCTAAAAAAATTATTTCTTGCCATCACTGAATTCAGTCTTTGGCACTGAAAGGAATCTGCAATAATGACTAGTTTGGACAAGAGCTCTGAATTTTGTGTGCAGAATTTTGAAGAGGGATCTGGTTGAAAATAGCACTTACGAGAGAAGGCAAGTTAGCTGTGATTGAGAGGTCAATGAAAATCAAATGACATATCAATAAGGTATTGTTTTACAGGACATAAAGAGTTATGTACTGCACTGTTTGTGCATGGGGAAAAATTATCACAACATTGACCACAATCGTGGCCCATAAATTTGGCTGGAGGCAAGGGGTTAAATTATCCGTTAGCAAGAGATTGATGGGTTGGTTTTGCTTTCAAGAAATACCATGGTGATATCTTCGTTTTCTTCTCTAGTTATATCAATGTTCTTCTTGAACATTGATTCTGTGCAGGCTGGATGCTGTCCCAAGTCATGTAGTTGAAAAGCCGTGGCGTATCGTGACAATTTACTTCACTGTGGGTCCACATACAGGTTATTTCATCCGTATAAAGTAATAATGACTGCCACGGAGACATTGCATAGGAATTGTGAAAAATAAGTTAGATTCAATGAGACAACTGAAAAAGAATAAAAAGGAAGTTAATGATACCTAGAGTCAATCAAATTCATGTTCTGGATTTGATCATCTTTAGTGAACAGAAACAATCCCCCGTGATGTGCTTCTGCTGTTCCGGGAGTGCCTTTCATCATATCTCTGACTGACCACCCCAACAGCACTGTGCACTTCTCCTTTTGGGACCACATCTCTCAGCTAGCAGAACACTGAGAACAGTGGTTGGTGGTGGTGAGAAAAATCAGTTTTTTAATGGACCCCTACCAACAACCCAAAGCAATGTACACACTGAAAACTACCTACACTTCTAAAAACCTCAAATACAAGGAAAACCTAGGAATGAAGAGTGCTCCAGCTAGTTCCTGATTGCCATTAGATCTATTATCTATTATCACTCATTATTGCTCATGCAGTTTTCACTGTCCATTTGACAATTTCATATTGGTACTCACAGAACTACATGCAAGAGTCAAACCCAGAGATAGACTAGCGTATTTATGAGGAAATTAGACTCTTGAATAAGAAATGTGATTCAAACAATCTTCTAGCAATATATTATCTTGACCTCTGCATATGCTTTTGCCAATTTTATGACAGAGCAATGTTAAATTGAGTGGGTGGTGTAAGCTAGGAAGGATTATACGGGCTAGAGGGAACAGATCCTGTTACTGTTGCATTCCAGATATTTCTAATTTATGGGGTTTCATAGGACAATCGTTTTGGAATAGTACACACAGTACTTGTTTACAGGAGTTGGTGGACTTTACTGAAACATAAGTTCAACTTTCCCTCTTTTTTAATAAAGATTTTTGTTTCTTCATCCCAGTTTCTGTAAAGAGGCCCTAGATATGTGAAGTGAGTTATGCACAGGGTGTGTGGGAAGACCCACATAGGGTGTGTGGGAAGTCCTCCATCTGAGGCCTTTCAAAGCAGGTTCTTCCACAGGAGAAGAGTGGTGGGTTGTGGGAACAGAGGATGGTGAAAGGGAGCTGGCAGACATATATTCACATGGAATATATTAAGCACATTCCAGTCGCTCCTCTGGGTTTCCCCAATAGCTTGAACCTCTGCATCTGACTCACTTGGTTTTATGACCTCTTATTCCCCCTCTGTTTGTGCTCTTGATGTTCCTTCTCCTTCATCATGTCTTTGTCTGCCCACACAATTTGTTTCTGTAATGTTCTTCATCTTTCTAGTAGTTGAAAGCTTTCCATCCCCTGTTCATATACCCTTAGTCCTTTTCCCTTTCTCTCTACTGTTTCCTCCACAGAATTTTAGCATATTCATATGTAAATGGATAGCTATGCAGTGTTTTTATATTAAATGCCTTACCACACGTGTGCCAGCTGATGCTTGAATTATCTTAGAGTGTGATTGTAAGTATTATAAACTATAATGGGCTTCCCTTTCACATTCTGAGTTGAACTCAGATGTTCCCAGATTCCTTCCCTGCATTTCTATTGCTAGGCTTTTCTGAGAATACTGAATAAACTAGTAACCCTGCTCCACATTGAGACTGTGAGATGCATTTCAGAATACCATTTGTAATTACGTTTGTCATTCCACAACATTTGGCATGCTGCTGCTGGTGGCCTACTTGTTGACAAGTAACAGATTTTGTGACAGGCCACACAATATACCATAAAATACTGGGTATCAACACTGGGCAATCAATAAAACTGGCTTAATAATACAAAGAGATTATTATTTGAGGAATACTAAGTATTCTTAGGACCCTACCCAGTGATGAAGGTGGTTTTGCTAACTCAGGCTGCCATTAGACCAACTAGGCCTACTATTTTAATACAGGAATATAAAAGAACTTTTGTGTTCCTATCTTGTCAAAGTAGATAGGGGAAACCCTAAATAAGGGGACGATGGGCAAAAGTGGCTAGTCTAGCAATGAAAGAACACATCAAGCCGCCAAGCTCAGAAGAGAACTTGCACTTTGATTTATGCTTTGTAGCTGCTGCTGTGTGTTTGCAAAAAAGACAGGGCCCAGGGAGGGAAATGTTTGGACTGTATTCACTGTAGAAGCAGTGTGGGAACTAAGCAGTTCTTTTGTTAAACCGTTATTAAAGCAGGATAGAAATTAGTTGCAGCCTCTTAGCTAAGCTTCCATACAACTAATGTAGCCCCAAAAGATACCATTTTTCAGGCAGCTAGCTAACTTGAGAGTCAGGAAGACATTCATTTTGATCAAAACTTTATTTTCCAAGATTGTGTATTTTGTAATAATTATGTGCTAAGAGCAGCTTCTTACACTATGCAAGTTCACATGGCTCTTCTGAATATAATGTTTGACAAACTTGAATATGATGCTATACTTGGAGTTATGCCTAAATTAATCTGCATTGATTCCTGTACTGCCATTTTTGGAGTGCTATCTGTTCTCACACTAGCTTGTTTTAAGATAAGTTTATACTATCTGCAGTGCAGTCAATAGCCTTTTTGTAAGATGGAATATGATTTTTGCCTTTTCAAGCAGTAAGTATACAAGAGGAAGTTTTAACCTGAAAGTTGATGTAAAAAAGAAAAACCACCAAAAAGAAAATGGTGGAAGGCATATGAATTATAAGTTTGTGGGTAAAGAGGCTGAATGAGTCATTCTGTAGTAGTCTCTCTGGAAGGAAGAGAAGTGTTAACTATAGAAGATCACCATTAAAAAACAATGTCTGTCATTTAGTCTGAACTGCAGATGTCCACAATGTTTTGATGTTGGATCATACTCTGACTCACTTTAAAATTCAGAGAAATGTACACACTGATGGGGGAGTAGTCCAAACTCAGCTCTTAGCAGCAGTATGGAAATAACCCGCACCTAACTGGCATCGTTAGCTGCCTTGCCTTATTTTCCAAAGGTTATTTAGCAAGATCAACAGCTCTGAAGAAACAAGTTGGTCTTTACTTATGCTACCATGAACACCTACTAAGTCATAGTCGATGCAGCCAAGCCTTCCCAGATGACCAAGAGGCAGTTACATTCTTCAGCTTCGGTGAAAGCAACTTGTCTCTTTCAGGGGAAACTAGAGGAAAAAAGATCACTTCTTATGGCAGCTGGGACAGAAGGAAAGAATGTCAGATGTGAATGATTGAGGGAGAGAGAGAAGAGACTGTTAGGGAGTAATGCTTCAGGGCAGGATGGCCAACGTGCTTTTTACCTAGGTAACTGTAGCAGTTACCTGGGGCGACGTGGACAAGTTCAGCCTCAGACTGCACTTCCTTTGCAGCCAGACCACTGCCTCCAGTGGTATTGGACTCCATGAGGATAGCTCTAGGAATCTTTACTACTGGTACTAGTTTTGTTGAAATCGCCTAGTGTGCTGGGGAACGTGAAACAGACTGAGAATGTGTACAGTATTTGAGATACCAGTGCCTAGGTGCGCAACTATTGCAGTTTTCCATTTTCCCTCTAACAATCCAAAAGCCATTTGACTACTTTGTAGGAACTATAAACTTAGTTGTGAGAGTTACTGTTGTTTAGCCAGGGGTATGTGACAGTTCCAGAAGGGTGGTGTGTATATTGGGTCCAGTGCAAATTGCTGCCCACTAATGTTGCTGTCTATGGCAGTCTGGCCAAGAATGAAGAGGCCCAAATCCTCATTACAAGGCAGTCTTTTACATACCCCATCACATTGTCCACACAAGGCCCCAGTGGCCTACTAGAGCCTTTATTATGATGTAGTAGAGTACCTTTCATCGATATCATTATAGTCCTTTAGGAAATGGTAGACATATGCAGGCACAAAGGTGTTAGAGACAGGTGGTAAACCCAAATGGAGCCCTGCTCAGTGTGGATGCAGCTGATACTATAGACAAACAAAGCCGAGTGATACGGAAACTTGGTTCAAGCCAGTAAATATGAGCCTGAATTCTGACACAGCTACTAAAACAAATAGAATTGTAGCCAAGAAGACCCTGTAATGGCTCCATTTAGACTCAGTCATAAATTTTGGACACAAAACAATTTCCTAGGTTTTTTTCTTCATAGTTCTTTTTAACAGCGTTCAAATAGAAGCTTTGGAGAATTGGTACCTTATGTTGGTAGCTATCTAGCTTAAGATTTATGGTTCAAACCAAGCCCAGATAAATAATTGTCAGTGGTAGTTTCTGCCTGTCAGTGTTTTAATTTTAGACTCATTCAGAGGTGACTAAGAAAGACGACATTTGTACCAGAGAAAATTTGAATAGTTCAACATCTTTGTTCCAGATTTCATGGAGAAAATGAAGCATAAAGAATACATTTTTTGGTTCTGTGCATAACTACAATGAATTAAGAGTTCTCAGTGAGAAGACCTTTATGAAATTTCAATTTTTATAAAAACACTGTGTTAAATCATTTGAAAACTCAGCTCCTTAATTTAAAATATCCCTTTCTTATATTGAAATTAAGCAAAATGACATATCCTCATGGAATTTCTGCTACAGTTTTCAATTAAGTTAAAGCAATATTTCCTAACGGGGAAAACAAGGTCTGACTCATTTATGGGTATTTGCGTGCTAGCCAAAATGTTGGGGTGTTACAAAATTTTCAAAGAATACTTTTTATTTTATATTTTTTAAAGTAATTTTAATGCCAATATGAACCTGACTTAATAGATGTTTGGCAGTTGGCATGGAAAAGACTGTTCTATTGCAATTACATTTACACAGTATTATTATGTGCTAGCTTTGAATAGAACTCTTCAATTTGTTTTAAGGAAAGAGTTCAAAAAGTTTATTGGGATGCTAGTGCTGTGAGGCAGGTGTGTGCTTACTGTGACCTTGATCACGCACACATTTTGGAAAGCCTAAAATCTGACTATTAAAATATTACTAGTAGCCCATCAGGTTTTTAGTGAGTGTCCTAGATACTCATCTCATTTACAAATTAGCACTGGATGCCCTGTTACGCTAGTGTAATAGTGTTTACCCCTTCCTGAACTGCTGTGAAAAATGGAACTATATTTGCCCTTGCTGTTTCACTAGGCAGTCATCTGTTGATAGAGAAAACAGGGGTCACCCCTGGGAAGGAACATAATAAAAGCCTGTAACAAGGACAAGTTTGGAGGTTGGTGGTGCTGAAAGATAATTCTTTTAACTACACATTTGCATTTACATTGAAGCTTTATAAAACAGAGCATCTAGTGCAGGTTTCTTCCTATTATTTGATGTCAGGCTATAGGATTACTTTGTTTCTTAAAAGGTCAAATTTTAGAACTTTCACTTCATCAGCTGATTAAGGGATTTACTTGTAAATATCCAGAAAACAGGCTTTCAAAGAATAGGTGCTATCATTTTATAAAGCATTTCTTAAGGAAGAAAGTGGTTACTTTAAGAGCGGAAATCAAATCAGCACTACCGTAATCTCAATAAGTAAGGTTTAGTTTTTCTAGCCTGACTCTTGAAGGTTTGCACTTACTTCTGTGAATGGCACAAATTAAACCAATACGTGTCTGGCAACAAAAAATACAACTCTGAATAAGTCACAGTAGGAGATTTAAATTTTTTTGTCTGCAAATCATGTAATATAAAGCCATCTTCCTAGATTCCTTAAAGTTGTTGTCTCTTGAGGTTAGTAGAGGTACATTAATAAAGATTAGCAAGTATATATCAGAGAAGAGACTGTCAGAGCTAAAATCAAGTTTCCTAAAGAACTCCCATGAAAGGCCAGTGGGAAATTGGTTGGCATTTTGTTTCACTATTTCCCCACTTTGTTTTTTCTGTTTCCTTCATTGTGAGCCAGTTGCAAAGATTGTTTTCTTCAGTAGGCATAGGAGTTACTACTGCTTTTGCTGGTAGACAGGTTCAGCAATCCAATATTAAAATTATTCAAAAACATTGTTATTAATAATTTCAAGGATTTGCGAGGTTTTTCATAGTTCATAACAGAAATAGGAGCTCTCAATATGGTTTGTGAATGAACACCGGAGAGTGATCCATACCAAACCAGTTATTGAGTAGGCCTTTGACATGATAGGCACTCAAGTTTGAGTCATTTTCTTAATGAAAACATGAGCACAAAGAGAGCTCCCATGCTACTAGACTATAGAGTTTGTTGCTTTTTTCTGTGTCCTAATGAGTATTTGCTTTTCCCCAAAAAAGTAAAATAATATTGTCAGGAAGGACTGATTCAGCGTCCCAGTAGTCAGGATGTTCGTCTGGGAAGTCTAAGTTTTGTTCTTGCTTCAAATAAAATAAAGTAGAAATTTGAATCTGTCCCCCCCCACATCCTGTCTTAGTGCCATAACCTCCAGGATAGGTGCAAATTTGATGTTTCTGACCTTAGATTTGGCTGGAAATGTCTGTCTGGCCAGGACAGAACTTCCTGGTGAAAGCTCAGTATATTTCCCTGAGCAATTGTTGTTTAGGTACGTGGATATTCTGAATTAGAAAACCAAAATATATGGCAGGCAAGGAGAAAGGAGAGGAGGAAAAAAGAAATCTTGACTGGGTCTATGCAATATTTATCTTGCAGTGTGATTATTTAGGGCATTTGCCCTAGTGAGACATGCTGCATTCTTCACCATGGTAACTCACTAGTCCTCATAGGAGATTGCACCCCACCTGTGTGTTGCTTCCAGGTGTGGTGATTCAGAGAACAACTTGGCCTTGCTACAGGACTGGAGGAAAGAACTTTTAAATTTGCAAATCTCTTGTTTTGTTTAAAAATCTGAACCTCTCTGGTGTGACTAAGTGATTCCTGTAAAATACTAGTGGTGGTAGTGGGGAAGAAGGTAGCAGTTCAGGCTTTCAGGGCAACCTGGATTTATACCTTGAAATAGCTACCAGCACTTGGCAGCAATATTTGACATTTCAGTTAAATTGCTGCTGACTTCTCATCTTAGTGCCAAAAATTCTAGAGTGCTTTCCCAAATGGAGATGAGGAAATTTACAGACTACTGTTCCCGAGACTTTTTTTCTCCTTTAAGATTATAGGACAGCCTCTCATCACTTGTGGCCCCTTGATTAAAAGTAATTGGACTTTGGCAATTTTACTTTTCCTCTTTCTTGGACTGCTGAGTGTTTTGCATGCTTGCACGGGTTATCCGCTGGAGGTTAGCACAGTAGGTTATTTTGTTGCCTGATGCCTGTACACCAGGGGTGGCCAAAGTTTTTTGACGTGTTGGCTGCACAGTGATTTACAGATCAGGGCTCTGGTCTGCAACGGTGCCAGCAAGGCTGCTGTTCTCTCTCGCTGACACATTGCACTGCTTTAAGCCGCAAACTCTTTGCTTACCCTTTCAGTCTTATTATAGTTCTTATCCCACATTTCCTTTTGGCGCAAATCACTCCATTATTTCTGCTTTGTGCTGGGCTCCACTCCTATCTCTGTCTCAAGTAACTTGTGAAAATGACAGAACAAATAGAAGCAGCTGGCTGTGGGCTACCTGTCTTGCAAAGGGGCCACAGAAAGGACCATTTCTGCTGCAGTATGGAGTGCAAAACTGGGCCAGATGTGGTCCTTAGGTTAGACTGTGGCCATCCATGAGGAGCTGTGTTTAAAACAGGTAGTCTTAAAGGAATGCATCTGTGGTTTTCTTTCAAAGATCGCATAGGTAGATGACCTTACATTTAGGATACAAAAACCCTACTTAAAAACCCCAAACATGTGAAAGCACTGGCATCTCTGTGGGTGTATTGTTGAGTTTCTTGAAGGGAGACCTGTCATTATAAGAAAACCTGAAATGAGAGGGAAAATGTCTTACCATTTTTTCCTACTTTTACTCACTAAGCACTAAGAACAGTTTTACCAGTTCAGAGCAAAAGGTCCATCTGGTCTAGTATTCTGCTTTCAACACAAGCAATTATTTCAACAGTATTTTGGTTTTGTCAGCCATAAGATAGTGACTAGGGAAGAGTAGGAACAGGAACAGTAGGAACATATGTGATCCCTCTAATACTTTCTTGGATACCAATAATTTTAAGCTCAGGGGATTTGGTGAGCCCGATTTGAGTTGTTTGTTTAGGTACCTGCAACAGATCTTTCTCTCAAGTAACTTATCCAGTCTTCCTTTGAATCCATGAAAAAATGTTGCATTCATATTCTTTGGCAAGGAGTTGTATAAAATTGCTACTCCCAGCATCAAAAATAACCTCTTTTTGATTTTTTGTTTCATTGGTTTCTTTGAACCTGTCTCCTACTAACTTTTTTTTCCTGACAACTTACATATCAGACATTTGTGATTGAATATAAGCTGGCTTTTAATTTATTTTTATTGTCTTAAAGGCTGAGGAGGTCTGTGGGCTATGCTTATTATTACCATCACTTATCTTGGTAGCTTTACTAAACTTATCCTTAACCTTTCAGAATGAATTTAATTTCAGGTAGCCAGGTAATGAAGGCAGAGCTATCACAGGAGTTTGTAGGAACCAATTGATGGATTGTTTAAAGTTTGATGATGCATATGGAGAAGAATTTCTTATTAAATCGCTTCACCTCTTGCTGAAGGTGAATAGAGAGAGTGCTGGTTCCAGATACCATTTTCTGCTTTTCTGAATGAAAAATGGGCAGAGCATGTGAGTATCGGCCCAGAAGAGACTGGTCAGGGTTGTTAAGGCCTATTAGCACACTCAGAGCCCTGCCATATCGCAGACACAGTATGGCTGATGTACAGAACACTTTTGCAGAGGTAACCCTCCAAACACATTTTTGTCTTAAGTGAATTAGGAAAGGGTGAACTGATTTAGAAAAGCAAACAAACCCAGTCTGTTGTTTTAAAATGTTTACAGACTAATTCCAAGCCTTTTTCAAATGTTTGCATTGATTCAGAATTGTTTCTTTATTTTATTTTGCTCTGTCCCTTCTGTTTGGGTCTGTTGTACTGCTCTGGTGGTCTTATGTTGGTGGTAAGAAACAGTATAATACCCTCCACCACGTCTGTCAGCCTACCTCTGCTTCAGTGTTCCTGCTGAGCTCCTGCTCTCTTTTTAAGTTACTGCAGGAGCTGCAGTAAAGTTACTTAAATGATTTAAACCTTACCAGCAGAACACACAAGTTTTAGGGAGCATCTTCCACCCAGTCCAAATATTCAAATTCAACCTAAACTTTCTACTGCCTTAACGTGTGTCTGGTTACAACCAGGAATAGGAATGTGTCCTACAGCATGCAAAAGAAAAATCTCTTTCAAGTATTATCAATGGCTTATAGGAAAGAAGATGGTGGCAGCAGTTAAGACAACTGAAGGCAACAACCTGCAAAAAATTGTGCTTTTCATTAGGTATTGGAGGTGCAGAATGGTTTACATTTTTTAATTTTCTCTTGTGCATCCATCTGGTTACATTAAGGTCTAGGACTGCATCAGTTTTCTACAGGCCCTTAAGGCATGAGGAACTTGGAGACTTCAAATAAAGGCTTAAACCATTTTGTAGAGTGAAGTTTGCTCGATATTGTGTCTATCCCCATTAAAAAAAGGTCCCTGCCTTTAGCTTATCATGGGGCCAAAACCACAAAGAATCAGCGCTTAAGTAGTAACTTCTGAGCACATTAGAAAGGGACATTCTCATCTTAAAAGTGACTGTGATTTAATTTTTTTAAAAAAACTATTTTATGAATAGTAACAAAAGAATAGGTTTTCAGCAGAATAATTTGAAGATGTATCCACTGCATCTAATGTGCAGAGGTGTCTGAAATTCATCCAGGAGAACACGTGAGTGAATCAAATATTTGGAAGGCTAATAAAGACTCCAGGAGGTCCCAAAATTTAAAAGAAATACCAGAAGGACTGTAAACAATAAGTGTTTAACAAGTGCTGACTTAAAGATACCGAAGACTTAATAGGTTTAAATTTACTGTTAGGAATGATAAAGTGTAAAAAGTCTGGCTTTGATGTATGGCCAGAACCACCAGTATGATAATTCCTGCCACTTTAATGTGGGGACCTGGGCTACCAATTTTGGAATTCTGCGTGGTTTTAGTCAACCCAGTTTCTATCAGGGCCAAAACTGGAGGAGAAATGTGCTATCCATAAAAGTCAACCTCAGAAAAAGTCAACCACAGGAAATGTAGTCAAATAACATTAAGAGTTTCAATTGAACCCATGAATGTCAATGCATGTAGCATGAAATTACATCCTTGACATGATTTGTTGGGCCTAAGTGTAGTATTCTAACATGATTTGCAGCAAGTTTTCTTGAGTGCAGCAAAAAATGATGGTCTCCGACACATTGCTTGGTTTGCTCTCACTGAGCTGTTATCCATCTTGGTAGGAGGAAAACAGTGGTATTGATTCCAGTCGTTTCTCTTTATGATTTCTTTGGAGCTATGGTGGGCCACAGGAATAATACAAGAAAAAAAAGATCATTATAAAAATGTGTGCTTTGCAGCAGTGTTATTTGCAAGTTTCTACAGAGGTTGTTCTTGAAATGTACAATGCACTAACAAAGTTGGCATAGGCTTTCTTATACACGTGTGTGTTCATGGATGCTAGTCAGAGGGATTCTGAGTCCTGAGTACCTGTATCAATTAAAATGTAATATGGTAAATTAAAGATTATTCGGTAACATTTACATGAAGCTGCATCAGAACTGGCAGTTATAAGAGAATCCATAGTCATAATTAGAAGTTCTCTGAAATCACCATCTCCATGTGCAGCAGCAGTCAAAAAAAGTGGATAAATTGCTGGCATTATCAGGAAGGGTACTGAGAACAGGACAGAGAGCCTAATTATGTAAAACCCTGGTGTGCCCATATGCTTAGTACTGTGTGCACTTCTGATTTCTGCATTTCAAGAAGAGATAGTGCAGGTAGAGAAGGTTCATAGGAGGGCAACTTAAATGATAATGGGAATGGAACGTCTGCCTTCTGAAGAGCAAGGGAAACAGCTAGGACTGTTCAGTTTGAAACAGAAAGCTGGAAGGGATTATCGTCAGGGTTGAAAAAGACATGAAGGTGGTAGATAAGATGAATGCAAAACGTTAATTAGCTGCTAATGTGGAGTGCTAGAATTAGAAATCACTTGTTGAAACTAACAGGAGATCCATTTAAAACAGATAATCCATTCTTACAAGGCAGATAGCTAATATTGCTATGTGCAGACCATGTAGACAGTATCAGTGAATTCAAAAGGGTTTAAATGAATCCACGAACATCTGGTCCATAAACAGACACTAAACAAAATAGGCAGGGAGGTACTCTTTAACATCCCTAATCTGGAGATTTTGGTTGTTGGACAACAGAGGAATGACTTTAGATGAAGACCAGGCTTGTGTATTCTCCCTACTTAGTATCTCCTGTTGCCACTGTTCAGGATCCCAGGCTAAGATGGACCATGGGTCTGACCCGGTATGACATTTCTCGTGGTTTTTTTATTTTTAAACGTAAATGTTAGTAATCAATGGTGGGAAACCTGCAATAATGCATTACAAGTTGTAGGCACTAACTGGGGTTAAATTACATATTTCTCCAAATTTATTTAACAAAGAAATTAGTTTGCTAACCAATGCTCCTTATAGCTGAAGTTGAAAAGTGTTTTCAGAAGAATTCATGCTACATGCTAATTATTGATATTATGCATATATTTGCTATAGAACATTGGTGATTTGCAGCAAATAGGTCAATCCTATTGCATCCACTTGCAACTTTTAGTTGCTTTTTTATTATTATGGTTATATTACTGTCATGTACAGAGGAGAAAAATGCTTGCAGAATAACAGAATATTTTTGGTTGTTCTTGTAATTCCGAAATTGGAGGGGAAAAAATGTTTGCTTATTTGAACTCCTAACCTTTTGCTCTGAAATTCTTGCATCAGGGTGTTTCATGAGTATTCTGGCTTCAGAGATGTCAGAAATATCACTGAGATAGTCTCTTTTGCAGATATTTGATACTTCTACTTCCAACTGAGATCAGAAAGTGTAGAGAAGTATGATTTTTTTGCTTGTACATTTCAGCTAACCAAACTCTGAAAGTTTGGAAACAAAACCTGGTTTTCACTCAGCTTTGTGGCATTAGAATAATTGGCATTATACATATTTTAAAGTCCCAGTCCAGGTAATGTAGAGTTTTAGCATTTTTCTTTTATCCAAACTAACTTGTTAGTCTTTAGTAATGGAGACCTACAATAGCCTTACATAATGTACTAAGTAGCAGGAAAACACGTCTGCTGGCTTTTATATTTGTAAATGGTTTGTGGAATTTCTGTAAGAGAGTAATTTGAAAGATGTTTTTACAATTCAGCCAGTAATTGCCAGCATGACATCTTTGTCTGTTGGAAGGAATTTCTTTGACTTCATGGGTTTTGTACTGGACTTAAAATAAGCAAACTAAATTTTGATGGATACAGACTAGCTTACTTCACCTGCAAGCACTCCATAGAACTTTTATGAACTATCTCAGACAGAGTTTGAGGGTGGTAGAAATGGAAATTATGATATTATCCAGTCATTATTTCTCAGTATCTTGTGAATATCCTTCTAAAAGTTATGCACTGTGGTGTCAATATAATTTTAAAATATATGTACGGTGGAAATAATGAAATTGAATACTGCCATTGATCATACTGCATATTGCCTTATGGCATTGCTTGCCTTATAGTACTGCTGGTATCCTCTGATCTTGGTGTACAAAAGCTTGACTTGACTTCAATACCAGAATGCATATATTTTTAATATTGAGCTTCAACATCCTGTCTTCTAATTTATCAAGGTGTTTAGTCATGAGAAGCAAAAGGGACAAGATGAACAGTAAGAAGTGCAAGAGCCATTTCTGTCAGTCTAGTTGCTGTCTCTGCAGATTTTTTTAAGTTACTACAGGATCTCTCCACTATATGCAGGAAATAAGTTTCTAATTTAAAGCACTTCTGTATCTAAATTTTCGGTTTTAGGTTTCTGCTAGAGATGTAGTTCCCAGCAAGAAGTGAGTTAGCTTTGATACTATACTAATTTAAAAAAAGAAAGTTGGGGCTTTTGTGGGAAGAAATACTTTGAAAACATTAAAAGAAGAGTGGTTCTTTAGTAGCATTAAAATAATGAAAAGCCGTATGATTCTTTTGTTTCCTGAAAAAAGAAGCTGTTTGTCTTTTTCCCCCCAGTTACAAGAAATTGTGATTTACTTCTGATGGAGCATTGCATTAAGTTGGCCATTCGAATGTGGCGTGATTCTTGATCACAGCTCTTTCATGCCTTGGCACAGAAAGTGGAAATTTGTTTTACATGGTACTTTGATAAGCCAGTGTTTAAAAAATTTTATTGGTTTGTATACTAAGATCATTTTCAAAGAACGTTGGTGAGTTTTGTCTCTCAACTGGACTATCATCCACAGTTTTTTCCCCTTTTTCCAGCACTCCGGCAGAGTGCTGATCTTCCTGGAGCTTATCCAGTACATGCCTGAAAGAGATTAAGGTAGTCTGCAGGGGTGGGAGATATTTCATCAGAATTTATTACTGTTCAAAGCCACCATAATGGTTTCCGCTTAAGTCTTTAGTGTTAAAACCCATGAAAATTGCTAATACCATGACAAGTTAAAAATGTTGTAGATGTTTTTCATCCAGTATTCCAAGAAAGACCACAAAGAACCTGCAGCTGAAAACTCAGCCAGCTTGCCTTTAGTCTTCTGTCATGTTGAAGCCAGGTCATATAATTTGTGTTGTGCAACACAGAGATAAAGTAGGGTCTACATACCTTCTGCTGCTGTCAGTTAGCATTGCTTAACTTAATTGAGAGGACTTTCTCAGTTTTTCTCCACCTAAGGGCACGGTTCAATATAAGATATCAAGGAGCTCAAGAAAGCAACCCAATTATAAGATGTTGAGCAATGAACACTTTTTTTAAAAAAAAAAAAAGCAACATTTTTTAAAAAAACCCCAAACATTAGAAAGCAAAGGGATCTGCTTTCTTTGCAAATATGACACAGATAGCTGTTACATTCATCTCACCACTGAATATTTGTACTTCGCCTTCAGGAGTGTGGTCCAGCTTCTTATACCACTTCCTGAGCATAGTAACCAGATGTAAAAGGTATTTAATCTTTTATTAAACAGTGCAGTACAACACCCTGGAAAGGCCACAGTAGTGCTGAATTCTTTTTGATGTAAGCTCCTTAGTTCCTCTCACCTCCACAGGGAACAGTCCAAGGTAACTATGTAAAACACACTTGGGAAGTTGCAGATAAGGTATGAGAGATTCTGTGGATTTAAAGAAATAAGCCATTTCTATTTTGGCCATTGTTCTTAAAAGATTCTGTGATGCCAGATTGCATGTTCCAGTATGAGCATGGAGTTGTTTAGTTAAAAGGGAGTATACTGATAATTCCTAGAATTAAGAAATAAGTACACACACACACACACCCCATTAATATAGGTTTTTGAGCGTTTTTTTAATTAACAAGCTAATATTCATTCAACAAGTTTAACAGGAAGAAAAAAAAAAAAACTTCAGAAAGATTTACAGCAACAGGAGTCACCACTGCCATGCCATGTATCACATTAGCTATCATTAATATTTGTCTCAATTTTTGTGTTTTGTTTTTTCTCGTTAACTCAAATAATGCTGAAAGTCAGTGGGACTTACAAGTGGCACACAGTGCATCTCTTTAGACTTCACTTCAGCATCCATCTTCATGTTGCAGTGCAAAATAGCAGTAAGATACTAGCTTCAGGAATGTTAGCAAGATACCACCCCTGACTGTCATCTGGGAAAAGGCAGCATGTCATACAAGAGAGTCATCAGTAGTCGTTCGGAAAGCTGACTGCTGGTTCTAATTCAGAGGGTTTTGTCATCTCATTGCTGAACCTCCACCAGTCTGCTCTGCCATGTTGAATGAGGCTACTTGTTTTCTGTGTATCAGCTGTCAACCAAGGAGAATGCTGGCACACAATTATTTGATTCAAACCAATGAGAGAGCACAAACATTCAATATGCATTTAATTTTTTTGATAGAGTGTTAAGGATCTTGTCATGGGTATTATTCTGTTTTTTTTACTGGTCGTTAATTTTAGATAATATATTTTCTATATAAATAATGACAAACACTGTCATTTATAGTGATACAGTAACAAATCTTTGGCTGTCTCCCAATGTGTCATCTTCAAGGAATAGACTACTTGTAACTGAATCTTTTTAATTCCTGTCTGTTGGCAGTTTCAAAAGTGTGAACTCATTGAAACCACTTTTAGGAACAGGTGTAGAAACCTGTGATTTTCAAGCCACTTTCAACTATCTTCTAAACAGGGATATAGTAACTGAGGAACTCCGGTTGCAGGCTGTAATAAAGGTAATAAATACAAAATATTTATCTAATTTTTTAAAAGTGGTTTTTATATTGGGTTCCACCTATTGTGCCATTTATCCAGAAAAAACAAGTAGTGCTAATATCAAATTAAACACGTGAGGAGGTCTCTTTCAAATATGAAAAAAAGACATTGGCTTGTACAATGAATATGATAGTGAAAAAAACATGTGGTACAGCATATGAAGCTCTACACAGGTCTTGGGATGGGTATAGTTTGGCAAAATGAGTTCCTGTAATTCACTGGTATTTAAAGATTCTCATACTTGATGAGTTGCTTTCAGTCTTAGCAAATGGATCTTACACTGCAAAAAGGTGTTCCTTTGGATGTAGGTACGCCCTTAGCTTCAGTCTGGTTTTCCTTGAATGAATTAAATTGCATAGTTGTGATGTACAATTTTAAGATGTTCAAGTGTCTTCCTTTCCTGATGTAACAAAGCTATTAGTCCTTCTAGGTTAATTGAAAATGTTTAGCAATGGAGCAGTCTCCCACACTATCTTTCTTGCATAAGTACATGCAGGAGTGACTTTCACAGCTTTGAAAGTACTCCCTTTAGACAAGTTTTCTTCAGAAGAGATGTTGCATGGTAGCATGTATTTCCAGGACCATTGTAACTCTAGAAGGTAGTGAGAGGTACAGTATCACTATCATGCCCTTCTGTTTAGAGCCCGTTTCACAAGAATACATAGCAAGCTGCTGTACTAGCTATGCCACTTTCTGGTATACTCTAAGATCTCCACATTAAATTTGAGCCAATCAGTAAATATAGAGGTATGTGATGATACTGATACCCAAACACGTGCTTTTTTTTTTTCTCCCCCTCCTTCTTTCAGTAGTTGCATGAATCTCACAAAGATAATACAAAACTTGATCAGGAGAGAGGTCATCTTATTTGCATTTTACATACAGTCTTTCAGAAACTGAACCATTAGAACGAACTGTTGATCTGAAGTTGAGTAGTTCTGTGCAATATCCAGCTTGGCATCAATTGTTTGTTGAAGAAGTAGAAATTTGTTAACAGATGACCCATCTTCTTTGTACTTATTCTCCTATGTCTACTTGATACAAACACTTTCCAGAGGCATTTCCTACACATTGCAGTTTGGTTGAACAGTAAACAACAATCCTTTTTACTTTAAGGAATCCTCACGCAGTTTCCAGCAGTCTGCTGAAGATTATGTTATTTTAGCATAGCGAAAAGAACACTTTTCTATTAATGTTTACTATTGTTCTGACTGAAATACTGCTTTGGAATGTACTGCTCAAGAAGGTGAGGTAGAGTTCACTCAGTAACTTCACTTCATTGTAACATGCAAGCTAATGGAATCACTGAATTGGATTCTTCTATCTAAATGAAGTTTTGTCGTTATGACTCATGTTCTTTAAATTCATATGCTCTTGTCAAGATTAAAATAATTTGTGATTATGTGCATATTTTTATAAATGTATTTTATAAATGTACCCAGAGATTTAAAGCAGAGTCTTTCTGAAAGTTTTTAAAGAGCCCATGGGACATTTTCCAAAGATAGCTCCAACTTCCATGCGCCTTCCTTATACAAATGACATTTGCATCAAAATATGACTAAAGGAAGTGAACAAACTTTGAGGCTATAAAATTTACAAACTTAGGAAATCGTAATTTCATTGCCAAGTCTATGACAAAATTCCTATCATTTTAGTGGTGCCAAGATTTCATCCTCTTATGCTTCCTAGAGGAGCTGGGCAAACAATTGCTTTTAGGACATTGACAGAATAAGCCCCTCTTAAATTCAGAGTGTTCAGCTTAGGGTTTCTAAGTTTGGCTGTGGATCCAGCTTTTGCACAAGTTCAGCAGAGTGTCTCTGAAGTTCTAATTTAAGGTCATGTCTGCTTATAATTTAACTGTATAGTAACAATGTAAAAGGGGCTTAGGAAAGAGGACAGAGTAATAATCGCTGGTTTGCCTTTCACGGTAGTTAACAACAATGAAACAGTTTCATCACTGATCGATAATAGTGAAGAATATTATGCCAGATCAGATAAATGGGGTCTGTTTGGTGGGTTGTAGGGTGGTTTTGGCCGATAAAATTTTCTTGAGATATACATCAAAACTTAGTATCGATGTCCATTTATATAGAATTGTAGAATATTTTAGGTCTGCATGTTTTCTGGTCCAGTCCCCTGCTCTAAGCAGGGCCAACTTCTATGTTGCATCAGGGTGCTCCATGCCTTGCCTAGTAAAGCTTTGAATACATCCAAGAATGGACATTTCACACCCTCTCCAATAAGCTTGTACCCTGGTAGCCACGTTCTTTTCGATGTTTTTTGACTTATATGCAATCAGAATTTCGCAATCCTTTCTTTTACTCTACATTTCTGCAGAGAGCCTGACTGTCTTCTAGTTAGCTGCCCACTGTAGACGAACAACAGAAACCCTAAGACTTGCTTTCACAGACTCAGCTCTCAGCCTCTTCTCTTACATCATGTGCTCCAGACCAGTTTAGTCTCCTCTGGAATCACTTCAGTTTGTCAGTCTCTCTTTTACTGGACTGTGTGTGGACCCTCTATAAACTGTTCAATAAAATAATATACTTGCTGCATTAATAGCCTTTAAAATAGGACTTTTAATCTTTATATCATTATACAAAAAAGAAGTTGTAAAGTTTCCTCTATGAGATTGTTTTTTATTCCCATTTAAGAAATAACTAAACTGAAGTAAATAACTATGTAAAGGTTGTTAATCAGGATAATGGCAGGTCTGAAATTAAGTCAGAAGTCCTGCTGCTTATTTTCCTGTCCAACAATTGAGTAAAATTATTTATTTTCTTTTTTGGTCCCTGAAAAACTGTCTTAGTGTCCTTGTGTTTATATTTAAGGAAATTCAAAGGCATCTATAAATTCTAGGATTTTGTATCTCTGTTACTTTCTAGGTTTCTTTTGGCATTTGACTTCTTTTTTATTAGTACAGTTAAAAAGAAGCTAACTTTTACTTCTTTCATAGCATTCAACTTACTTTCGCTTAGGTATACCTTCTCTGCTTCTTAATTTGGAAAACTTTTCTCCTGATTCAGTTTCCTGTGTACAGCATTCAAGATGAGCTACACCCACAAGCAGTCTTACAGTGAACCACAGAACTTACAGAATTATAAGTTACTGTTCACATGTAAAGCCTACATAAATCGCTTTTCGACTAATTTAGGTCCTCTCTTTCAGTATAATCCCAAAGAGATGTCATGCTAAAGAAGACCCCGGTACTACTTGTTGGCTTTAGAAGGTTCATTTCAATAGGGGCTGGCTGTATTAAAGAACCATTTAGCTTTGTTGTCAAGGAGAATTTGCCAGGGGACCTAAAGGGTCATTAGCCTCCACTTAACACCATACAGTGTAGCAGATGCTTCATGACATGTGACAAGGAAAGGCTTTAATGGTGTGTCAAGAATCCCAGCCTCATCACTTTATTTTTCACTAATCTGTTGCTGTCTAGCAATGAGTTGCCATTGTATTGATAGGTGGGCTTTTACTTATATGTGCCAGAAGACAGTAAGAGGAAATTAAAGAAACATTGTTGGTGACATTGCATATTTTACACCTGCTTTTAGTAACTCATCCTTCTAGGTAGAGTGGATTGGTCCTTAGGCAAGAATTAAACCCAGAAATGAAAATTCCTTGAGCTTTTAAAATTCCATTTGGCTTGATAATTGTGAGGGCAGGCAAGTCAGCCTTTTATTTTAGAAAATATTCAAAAATTTCAAGGAGCAACATATTTGTCAGCTTCCTTTGTGCACTACAGTTACTGAAGTGTTATGATCCACAAGTATCAGATGTGACCTACATGCAGTTTTAGGACCCTTCCTCAAAGACAACATTTTTGGCGTCTTTGAAATAGGGTGGAGAGAGTAGTACCTGGGTTACTTGTTACAGAGAATGTTCCTTTGCAGCTGTAGTCTTTTGTGATTCCTTATGTTTCAAATACACATAGCATATAATCTGAGGAAATCCAAACTACAGCACAGATTGCCTGAAGAGATTGTAGATAAAGTTTTAAAAACCCCAAAAACTCCAACAGAAAGAAAGCCCATATAACAAGATTCACTGGGTAGACAGTATGTGACTATCTCAGGTTTTACTTGGTAAACAGGACAATTTTGTAAGAGAGTTTGTTTGAATTTAGCCACTCTTTTAACCATCACGGTGGCCCTACAAAGCGATTTTCCTCCCTTTCTCTTATTTAGACAACTGTGTCTTCAGTGCTATATAAATCATCTGAGTTAATCTGAGAAGTGAAGGTTTCCAAGTAAGAGCGGCCACACCCTGAAAGCATGGCATGTGAGGCAGAATGCCTTCTATTTTAGGAATTCTTCCTTTCATCCAAGAAAATCCCTCAAAAAGTCATGCCTAGCCATCAGGACCCCCTGGATAAATGGGAATTTATTATATCATCTTGACACTGCAAAATACTGATCTCCATTCTAACTGTGGTTATGTTCAGAGTGGACAAATGGATTTCAGTACCACCCAATAGCTGAGGAAATCCTTTATTCTAAGGAGAACATCTATGCCTATTTCTTATTTACTCCCTTTGAATGAGGTATGTTTAACAGTATTTACACTGTGAGAGAATGGAAACCTCTCAGAGAAAAAAAGGAGCAACAAATAAACTAAGGTTAAAAGTCCCACTCAGGGAACACTTTCTTTAGTGGTTTTCCATAGAGATTTTACTAAACACGATTTTCAAGGTTACTGACACCTCTGCCTGACTCTTTCTGAAGACAGGTTTGCACAGGTCTCAAGTAGTGTGTGGATAGCCCAAGAAGGCCAATTTGTATTGGATCAACTGCATGCGTACTGCCTCAGTTGTGCAGATGCAGACCAGGTTTACAGCTAAGGCTTCCTTTCTCTTCTGGCTGTCTGTGAATCTCTGATGAATCATCAGAGTCCACTTTGTCTGCCCAGACAAAACTTACAGCTGGAAAAAGGACGTAATGGCTGGAAGAACTAAAATGTAAGGTATCTCAGCTTTAGTTTCAACATAGGAAAATAAAACAGAAATCAGCACCAATTTTTTGTGGATACTACAGTGGCCATTGTACCACAAAACAGTGAACCAATGAAAAGTCACTCAGCTCTTCTTTGAAAAGATCTGTTTCTTTTGAACTGTCTTTCTTTACAAAACCTAATTCAGCCTACGTGAAAGTGCTTACAATTCATGGTACGTTCACCTACCTCAAGGTTTTCAATCATTTTTAGTGTGGATGACATCAAAATATAGAGGTGGTCCTACACAGTACTTCTTTACATGTTTGCATTCACACCAGATATGTTTCATCTAATTCATGATCACAGTGGGACCCTGCAACTTACAGCAGTGCAGACAGGATCTTCTGTTTTAACAGCCTTTAACTGTGGTTTGGTAGATAGGAATGATGAGGGGGCAGAACTATTACTGAGCAGAATTTTTGTGACCTGTGAAATAAAGATCTGTGAATTAGTAGTGCTCATGAGCCAAATTTTGGAATCTATCAGGATAGTTCTATCAGGGTTATATTTTTCATGGTCTTTTTTTGAGGATGTGGGGACACTTGATAATTTCAAAATGAATTGTCTGAAATGAGGCTCGTAGAAGACTGAAACAGAATGCTACTCTATTTAAAAGCTGCATTGTATTCCCATTCATTTTGACATATATACATTGAAGTATCTTGAAAACTGAAGTGTATGTATACATGAAGTATTTTGCATGTATCAAAGGGAGGTTTCATAATGTACGCTTTCAAAGTAATGTACCTTTATGGAGTAACTTTAAGGCAATTATATCTTTCCTATAGAAAGGATCACTAAAGTTACTTACATCACTGCCTGTTTATTCTTGTTTCAATCAAATGGCTTTGTTTTTAAAATAGGCAAAAATAAAATAAAAAGAACAACAGACCATTACCTGTTACTGAAATATCCAGCTACTCACAATCTCACTGAAAGACCCATTATGTGTTATCTTAGGAGTGGGAAGTGAAACAGACATACCATTTGAAGAATTAGAACTTTTAGGACATATTTGCAATGTTTCCTTACATAAATATGCCTCAGTCCCATCCTTGCCCTGTTTTTATTCCAGTTCTGGAGTGAAATTCTAGCCTGGGTAAAACAATTATTTTTACTGTTTAATTCGCTGGTGTCAAGGCTCAGCTGTTACCACTTGAACCAAGACTGTCTTTCTCTAGAGCTGTTCTGTGACGGAAGCAAGTGTTCACGATTAAGTAGGGCAGATCCAGTGATTTATTACAAGGTTCTGATGGAGGACATGAGCTTCTTGCAAATACAGATACTTTATAATGTAAGGAAACACTATATGTGACAGAAATGAAGAAGCCATTCTCATTATAGAAATCGGCAGCATAATTAGAAGGAAGAAAATCTGCTCTCTAGAGAAGCAGCAATAAAGAGGAAAAATCAATAAATCAAAAGGTAATGGGATCTGAACATGCTACGGAGTCATATCTAACAACTGCCAGCAATGGAATGTTTGAGAATAATATTGTAGCTGGTCAGTTGTAAGAAATCTGAGAAATTAAAAGTTTGAAATGTAGCAGCTCAGAGCAATGTCAAGCAATACTGTGTCATATCTGCCTAAACAAGGAAAATGTAGGACACTGATCCATTAAAAGCTCCTATAATGATAATCTAAATTACAGCAATGATTTCTGAACTTTGGCATAAACCCTGGAGCCTAGTAGGTCTCAGAATATGGGAATGGGCTTGAGCTGCAAACTGAGCATCCAGGCTCTGAACGTGATTTTTCTGGACCATCTCCATTTCAGCTATTGGAGTAACATGCTGGAAGCAGAGAATAGATCCCCTTAGAATAACACTCACTAGTGAAGCAAAAGCAAAGTCAAAGTAGATGTATTCTGTATTTTCCTCCTCTGAGGCCTCCCGCAGTAGAGGAAAACAGGGAAAAAGCATGGCTGGTACTCCATCCAGCTGACAGAAAGTCCCCAGGGTGTGTCATCAGATGACATATGTTTTCTTATTACCTAGTGTTTTAGCTTTTGTTTGGGTTTGATGATTTTTTTATTTGTTTGCTTTTTGCTCTGGAATGCACAAGTAATTTTATAACAGTTTTAAAGAGGAGGGGGGAGTACAGTTTGAATTATCTGGATTTTTCTTTTCTCTTTGCAAGAAAGCCTATGGAATTTGGCATCTTAACCCGGCCTTGCCTGATGTGATCACAAACACAGTCAAATTTTTATTAAAATGTTTTGAATCATTCAACCATGATATTGATAACTGAAATGGAGCAAAGAGACAGTAGCATCTGGTTTTAATGAGTGTGGTCTGCTTATACTTGAAAGCAAAACCATGCAGGAAAAGACTGGAAATTCTTGTTCAGAGAATCAAAGTGCAATAGTGTTTTTCAATACCTGACATCTGTATTCATAGAATGACCTGTGTGACTTCATTCAATCAATTGTTCATAGCTTTTAGATTAAAATGCCATATTTGAATCTGAAATATATTTGGTGCTTTTTCTTTTTCTGAGTTGTTTGGTTTCGGGTTTTTTTGGGGTTTTTTTTAGCCTGTTTGTACTTCGTTCCACTCCTCCAATCTTAACAAAGCTCTTTGCTTTGAGCTCTATCATAGATTTTCAACTTGGCAACCTTCTTTAATATAGTATATATCAAACTATTTTTATGCAGAAGTGTATGTTCCCGTTACTATATTGTAGTCTAGACAAACAGTGCAACCCTTTGCAGAAGTATTTTTCTCCTATATGTATTAACATCTGAAAGAACAGAATTACCTGAAACTACATCCTAAACTGCAGACCCATATAAAAGCCAACTTAAGACATACCCTGTCTTTCAGAGGAAAAAAAAGAGGGCATTGTCAAAACACATTCTGCAAGAGGCCTCCCTGCCCCCTACCTTCAACTCAAATTTGTTAGCAGAATTTCAGCTCAGGCTCTTCATGGACATGCTGCACACCACGAGAGTTTGAATGTCTTCTGGCAGAGTAGTAGCAATAGGATATACTAATACAGCTTCCCACATCTTTTCTAGGAACTCATACTGCTCATGTGAGGTGGGTAAACTTGTTTGGAAGTGCAGCCTAGATATCTGTTTAGGTTTTATACTTTGAGTTCTGCCCAGTCAGGATGATGATGATGATGAAGAAGAATTTTTATTACCCAACTGTTTTCCCTGTCACTGTCTTCACAGCCTAATACTCTCTCTTGGATTCAGAGAAACAGTCACTGAGGTGCCTAGCACAACAATGTCAGGCTGTGAATAATCACAGGAAGGATATAGTGGACACTTTTCATACCACAGAGAAGTTTCATGCATGGTAAATGCATCTAACTGAAGAATACACCAGGTACTTGAAAATGGTAATCTAAATTCCATTTATTCCATTTATTCCATTACACTTACTTTAGCATAGTATTGTCCTTGTACTTGTATTTGCATTAAAAGTAGAGGTTTGGAAAGGAATAAATGCTTTTGACCACAAGCACCTACCTATTGTCTATATTTTGAAATTTTAATTCAATTTTTCACAGGAAAGGCAGAGGATAAGTGCCCCAGTTAGTTAACAGTATCTACATTCCTGAAGTTTTCAGCTTTTAAAGCTGTAGTAAAAGTGGCTTTCAGTTACTACTAATAGCTTCTTTGAATCCTTTTGTTATAAACCCCAAGCTGAGAAATCAGTGAGGTTGGCCAGTTTGGTTAAATAGTTTTCTTAAGTCAAACTATTGTAAAGTTAGCCTTTAAAAACAAATATGCTGCATTGCCTTTGACCATTTACAGTTTTTCTTTGGCTCCACCAAGCATGTGGATAGCTAATCAGGGGATTATCAAGTAGACTAGAGAAATATAACAAAGTTCTGTGCTCTAGTAAATATTTGTATAGCACAAGCCTGGACAAAGTCCATGTTATATTTTACTGTTGATAATTTAATAACTCTATGGCATGCCTGAAATTGTACAGTAAATGTCAGGATGTGTCAAATGAAATATCCTGTAAAATTTAATAACATCATACTTAAGTTGAGGTGCATGCATGGGTAGGTAACACTGTCATTGGAAGATGTGTTTTACAAATAATGTTTAGGGCATTTATATGAATTTTGCCAGGAAATAAAGTGAGCACTGGACATCCAGCTTATAGTTAACAACAGTGACAATGTAAGTGACAGAATAACTCATGCAGAAATAGTCCAGTTCATCAAATGATCATGAGACCAACCAACAGATTTCATAGAACAGTCAAAAGATCTGGGATTTCCTCTTGCTACAGAAAATAGACCATAGTGTAAACAATTGATTAAATTAACTGAATCTGTTTCTTGTGTTTAAGGGATAGCATACAGCACACTGTCTGCCACAGTAGTTTGTTTGCACTGAAATTAAGCAATAATGATTGAGGCACAGAGCATTTCCTGGGGATTAATGACCGGCTGAGAGGAGTTGATGGCCCAAAGAACAGCTCCTGGCCATTAACCCCAGCCAGTCATTAATCCAAAGGAAATGCCCTGCCCCAAGATCTTTATTACTCTTAGAAAATGAAAACGAAGAAAAACAAACCCGTAAGGACCTAGATATTTGTTCTGGGTGGCGAAGTTTCAAATCATTTTGTGTGTGTAGGTTCTGATAAAACAAATACCTTACTAGTTATTTAGCTGGAGTGCTTGGTTCTCTCTAAAGCATCTTGATATCATCTAGATCTACAGAGTTGACAAGAGGCTAACTGGAGAAACATGATCTTGTTTTCACCTTTATTAATCTTTTCTTGGTATGGAATGCAACCTATGTTTAATTCTAATGTGATTTAAGTAAGGTGACTGTATACTTTAAATAAGTATCTTTAAGTAGTCTGTATCATGTTAAGTATTTATAATAAGTGCTGGCAGAACACCAAACAGACCTAGACACTGTTCTTGTTACGATTAAACCCTTGTTTTCCTAATTTTGAAAGCAATGGACCATCTATACCTTTATAAACAAAAATAGTTGTAAATGTGAGATGTACCCAATAAATTATAATTTAGAAGTATAAGTATTGGATTTCTTGAGGTAGATCAAGTTCTTGGATGTTTGTTGTTTCCTCTGTATTTTCCTGAGCTGAAGAGCATTTCAGAAAATAAAAGTAAAAAGGTGGCTGTTCTTCAAATATAAATTCACTCTTCTCTACAGTGAAGCAGGATAGCCTCTGCTCTCCAGCCGTTAGGAAATCTGTAAAACTTTTTTTCAGAAAACATACAAACTACTCATATGCATTCTATAGTGGTATGTACTCAATAAGTAAATTGATCCACTGTTAACATAAAACATGAACTTTCTTCATTTACAGACAGAAATTTTGCTTTCTGTCGCAGCACTACCAACCTATCATGCTGCGACAAGGCTTTCCCACACAAGGTCTCAATGGTTCATCTACTGTCCATGCTGTTTCTTCATCCTCTTCAGGCCAGTCCACCCTGCTTCCAGCAGCAGATTCAGAATACAGCACTAGTACATTACTCCATGTCCTAACAAGCTTCTCAACATCCCCGTGGTTGCCTATTTCTTCTATGAGTGGAGACATGTTCAATGAGCACACAGACACCAGCAAGAATACCTCCAGGCTGAGCAGCAGCAGTGGGAGCCGCTTGCAGCACCGCGCTGCTCCCGTGCCTTCCCCTGGCACAGCCATCACCGCTGTCTAGCTGGACCTGCTCTGGACCAGCTGCCACGGGCTGCTGCCACATCTGGTTGTGTACTCCGCTGCTACCGCTCGTTACCCTCTGTCTCTTAGCTTCACGGCGGTCAGGCTTCCTTCTCGTTGATTCCAACGGCTTTCTAGACCATGCTGTCATTAAGATTAGATTGTTCAGTTTATTCTTCATGCTTCTAGCATTGGTGGATATGGGGAACTTGTATCGGCTGGGGCTCATCAGACTTAATGGTCTACCTGTAGCCACCTCTAAGGGGAGGAGAGAGGCTGGGACAGAAGTTGCAATGAGGCAGCTTAGTTGCATGTCATATACTAACCTATACAGGCCAGAGATGTGCTATACAATTTTCAGGTTTTTGTGGAGATATGCTATAGCACAACTGAATATTAGAAGATTTTTTTCTTGTTTTGTTAAAAGGCAGATTTATGTAGTCCATATAGTTAATAACAACTAGTTAATTTGCAAATAAAAATTTACAAATCCAAATCCATATAGGTGAATGTTAAGAGCTTGCCAACAATTTAAGGAAAACAAATTGATGAAGATAAAGGTCCCCGGAGAATAACATAAGATGCCTTTATTTTTATTCCCTTTTAACTTCAATACAATCCAAATTAATTTGTTGTAAAGATATTTTGTGCTTTCCGTATGTCATTCATTTTATACCAAAGTTATATGTATGATGCATTATTTTCAAAAGTGAATATAAAACTATACTTAGCTATAGTTGTGGGAGGATGTCCTGGGGGACTATAGTGACAGTGGCTTACTGCCAATCAGATGGAAAACTGAAATTCTATTTTTGCATTTTCATCCATATAAGTATGTATATATGGAACAGAAATTTTCTAATAAAGAGCTCTTCATTCTAGCAGGCAAAGTTAGAAGTCAGTGCAACTGATAGGTTGGCTAGAAAAATTTTTACTTCAACTAAGGTGTTACTGTGAGGAGAGAAGGTAATTAACCTTTGGAATTGTGCAGGAACAGAACAGTTATGATAGATTATCTGTCACTGAACATTTTAGAATTATACTTTATTTCTGACTTCTATCCATTTATTTCTAGAAGATATGCTTTATTTTAAACAAGATAAACTCTGGAGACTCCTTGACCGGTGTTATTCATGAGATCAGACAGGATGATTGCAATGGTTTGGTGTGGCCTAATAACCTGCTCCTAGCTTGTACTGTGATACTGAGAAAATTGCTTTCTCCCTGTTCTTTAGTGTCTCCATTTCTAAGAAGAGATCTTATAAATACTTATATTTTATTTGGAATTCCTCAGAGGAAACCAGCCATCTAATCTAGGAATATGTTAATAAAATAATCCTTGTTGTATATGTCATGGATACAAGCATTTAGCTATCAAACAGCGCTAAGAAAATGTTGACTAATGAATTTCAGTGATTATACTGCTGAAATTATGGAAAAATATTTTGACATAAATATATTTTTCAGGTTAGTAGAATTTACTGTGACTTTCCTGAGACCAGGAATAAGTGTTTACAGTGTTGTACCTGAATATACTTGTCATCTTCCATTAACATGGAAAAGAACATTCAAATCACTTTTTGTGATGTAAAGGTATTAGGACTGATTCAAAACCTACTGGATTAGCCCTCTTTGGTGGAGGGTCTTTCAGTTAAACTCACTGGGATTTGGATCAAGATCCTATTTTGGAATCTGTAGTCTTGTATGCATTTTAGAGGCACTCCCAAACAACAAGTACAGATTACTGCAGAATTCTTCTTTTTTTCTGCTTTATACTGACTACAGAAGGAATTACTTGTTTGGATACTTGACACCCCCATTACTCCCTTTAGAACAAGAGCTATTGTAGATGTAGAAAGCTACATAAATCAGGTTTATAATAAATACACTTTAAATCAGCATGTTGTGTAGTACAACATAGAACAAATAGTACAATCTTTGTCACAAAAAAAATAATAATAAAAAAGAAAACAGTTTAGTTATTAATTTGAAGAGGAAACAACTAGCTTCACTTTAAGCTCTTCTTCTATTCAGGATACTATTCATTAGGAAAAAAAGACCTTCAAGTAATGCTAAAACCAGGAAATGTATAGTGAACGACGGCTTGGCACTTGCAAATCTAAACAGGATATGCTATGTTTCAAAAAACACACAGATACTAAGGTACAAGCAATGTCATTCCACAGTAAAGGCCAGATCTAAAAAGGGGCCAGAGCTCACTACTCCATACTGCCGTTCTGATGTTCTGCAATGTGTCATTTTATGTATGTGGCCAGCACAGTAGACTTAAACCAGTAATATTATGTATAGGGAGAGAAGGGCCTTGGAAGGCACCAGAACCACTGAGCATCTAGTTACTCAGTAGGGAGTGGTGAAGGCAGAGGTGAATGTTGAATCCTGCCTTAAGATGTTTGAGAGGTAACCTCTTTCTTCTGTTAGAACTTTGCAGCAGAGGTCCCTCTCCCAGTATAACTTCCTAAGTCTTCACAGAATAAAGTTCAGTAGATTTTTTGTTTTCTTTTTTTTTTTTTTTAAAATCTTCCCCTGGCCATGACAAACTCCAAAACAATAAAGTGTCTGTTATTAGTGCTCACACATCATGCATGGGAAGTAGAGTCCTTCTTCCACTTTAAAGGACTCAAACCTGTCCTCTGCTATGAATTAGTATAGTCCATACCTGGCTCAGAGGGATAAAGGGACGCTTTTGAATCTTAGCTACTATAGATGACCTGCTTGAAGCAAGTATGAACACAATTGTCAGATGTGGTGATGAAGCCTTCAGTCAAGCAGCAGGAGACCTAGGACCTTACAAGGGCTAGAATCACCTGTTTATGGTCTTACTAATTTTTCTTCCATGTAAATTATATACACTGTTCTTGAAGCATGAATCACAACTAGTTCCTCACCTTTTCCTGTTGTGTTCTAGTCATCGAACAAAAACCTTGAAACTGAACAGCTTCAGCACAATGATTCTTGTTGCTCTCTATGCATACACGTGCCTGCCTTTTCCACCCCACAATGTTAACTTCCCTTGCAAGTAAGCAATCAGGATTTGAATCCTTTTAGGCAGAGGATTCTACAGCCTTCATATATGGAGGATTCTGCAAGCACTGAACTGTTAATAAAAAGTGGTAGCCTAACCCTCTGCCATATCTTAAAAAAAAAAAAAAAAAAAAAAAAAGAGGCTGTAGATGCTATTGCATTATTTTTGGAACCTCATCTAGAATGTCTACAAACTGCATTGTCAGACAGAGATCCTTAGGATGCTAGTGGTTAGGCAGGACCTGCTCTGCTCCATGGTAACTGGTGTGTTTAAAGGCAGGCTTGAAAGCAGCAATGAAGGCACTCAGGCCTCTTAAAAACGAAACCTGAGGTACTTTTAGAGTTTGATTATATTTGGTGGTAGCTGAACAGCCTTTTTATAAATGCCTAAATTCTACCTAAATTTCAGTTATATTTCTGCATCTTTTTTTGCATCTGACCATGGCTGTTCACTGAATAAGGATCAAAATCACACCTTGCTCAGTTACCATATATGGCCAAAACCCACTGCTTTTGAGTTTTCTTTTAAAATCAAAGCACTAGAAAGAGCATCTTTACTGAGTTCACTGACGTTCTTTAACAGGGTGGTCTGTAAATAGTCTAAAGGTTTGCTTACTGTATTAAAATACAAGGCTTTCATCACATGCATGCAGTCTATTTCTTTACTGGGAATTGCAACATATTCAGGGAAAAAAAGGGAAATTTAATTTATAAGGTAATACTTCTTGTCTCAGAACAAAAAGCAGTGAGTCTGAACTGTGCCTATCAGTACAGAACATACTGACCTTCTTAAACGTCTTTTCCAACCTAAATGATTCTATGATTCTATGACCTGAAACATTTTGTCACTTCGTCCTCAAAGTAATACAAGAGATTTTAAACCCATATTGCTGTTTTTAAAATAGGTCTCATTTATGTCAGTCGTGCAGACAAGGGAACTGTAAATCAGAACAAAAAGAGACCAAACCAGTGTGGAAAACTTGTGTTCTGCATACACAAAGGAAACTAGAAGTGTAGCCTTTGGAATAAGAGATTTCACTGTATGCGTAAGGGAAAGCCGAGACAGTCTGAGGAAGCAGCAACTCACACAATGACCTTTTTGCACCCTGAGAAAAAGATGCATTGTGTTAATTTTAGGTTAAAGTACAGATAGATTCCATTAAAATATGTTCCAACTATTTATCAGGGCTAGAATAGTTGTAAAATCCTGCTAGAATTTTCTCTCAAGTAAACTCTCTCATCATCAAATAAAACATTTACAGAGACCAAACTTATAGCCATAAATGTGCTCCTGTGTTCAAACATAGCTACCCTTTAGAATTGTCTCAAGGTACTTCTGCCTAAACCCCCATTTTCAAATTGTGATAGGTGTTAGGAGCATGAGGCTCTCTCATTCTATATATATTAATTCATGTAACATAATTCTGCAAGATGGCACACATTTACTCATGGGTTAAGATTATAATTGCATTTCAAAGCAATTCTCTTGAAACATTCTAAAACAGATTATGTTCTTAAAAACTCTGTTCTTTACTTTGCATGTTTTAGTACTACATCCCATTAAAGCTGTGTTTGAAGTTACTAGGATTTGTTAAAAATTTGATAATGCCTAAGCAGATAAGAGATTATATGCTTTATGTATATATTTGAAGGATTTGTTCCAGCTTGGATACAGTGTATTAATTGGCCACCTACAGCGAACAGCAGTGTTTAATATTTAGAACTCTTTTCCTTATTGTTTTCCAGGCAGAAGAGCATGTAAGTATTCTTTTAACTAAATTTGCTAACTTTCTGGAACACATTTAAACAATGTGTGCTACTTGTGTCATATTACATTAACTTCACTTCCACAGACAGGTTGTATACATATGTAATAAATAGCCCCTCAGGGATCAGATCTAGATTAACTGAGAAAAACGTACTCTGCTGTACGTTAAGTAATTTACAATATCTTAGTAAACATTAGAAAAGACATGTTTGTCTCACCAGAACAGGTTAACAGTGCCTGCAGACTCAGTAATGATTGCAGAATGTTAAACTATCAAGTGGAAAGTTATAATCACTTTAAATAGTCTAATTTTCCCCCCTAAAACATCAGACTATCTGGACTTTGATACCATGATGTCTGTAATAACACTGAATGTTTATGAGATTCATATGATTATGAGAATGAAAGTAGTAAAGACACCATTTCTGCAAAGGATCTAAACAGAGTGACTTAAAGCTGTGAGAGGGAGGCTTGGAGAGAAAACTTTTAAGTGGGTAATCTTTTATTTAAATATTATTCCTTTTAAATTAAATTGCAATATCTGCAATTAGAGATGAAACCTGGTTGAGGCATGCCAGTTTGATTTACATACCACAAAATCCCCGTAGCCTCTCTATTTCTATCAGCTTAGTTCTGCCTGGTAATTAATTTAATTAATTAAATACAGGTATGGTAACTGTGCTATCGCTGGCTTTGGTTTTTATTGCCCCAGTCCAAATGTAATTAACAAAGAGTGTTCTAAGTAAGCCTATGAAGGTTTTTTCAGACTTCAGATGCTTAACATGGACATTCATTGCAAATCTGGAATGAACTTGTTAGATTTGCCAGGTATGGGGGGTGGGGAAGAGAGAGAATACAGCAAGAAATAAAAATTATCTTTTTTTCTTGTTAAAACAATGTATCTGTTGGCTGCATTGATTGGCTGTGTAGATATAAGTTTTCCCAAGCCCTAAGAAAATAGCACTCACCACATAGCACTCACATAAGTTTAAGATAAACCATATAATGAAAGAAGTGCAGTGATTTCAGGATTTAGCCTAGCTGCCTTGTCTTTGATACACAGAAGGAGATAGAAAGTAGGCTAAATTCCAAATGAGGAAGCATGTTTAGAATTCTGTCTTAATTGATCATTTAAGGACAATCATCTTAATTATTTAATTACATTATTTAACTGTCTTAAACTCAGGCAAGAGGCCCACCAGCATAGAGAAAACAAACTGTAGTAGGAGAGTGGCTGGAGCTGAGGACTATAAGCCCTGGATTCTGGAGAAGCCATTTACCATTGTTTGCTTGTCCTGAACTAGAAATAATAAATACTTCATTATACTAAATTATTGGAGATTCTAAGATGAGAAGCACTGTATTACAAATAATCATTATTATTTCATTATATATTAGCTTTGCAACAAAAACAACTGAAGACTTTGGTACGTGGAGTAAAGGTAATTCAATATATATTATGTAGGATTGACTTAAAATATATTAATTACATATGAAAATATTAACTGTCAATTGAAAAGCAGTTGATGCAAATGTTCATAAACATTGTGGCTGTCTGTAGAAGAGGTATAATTAAGTTAAAAACCAAGGTGTTGTATTTACTTAGTCTGATCTTAATCGTTGTACATGTACTGTTTGGGAGGAGAGAAAAAAGTACTTGAAGATGCAAAAGTAAGAAGGAAGAAGACTTAGAGAGGGACAGATTTCAAGTTCAGAGCGTGGGAGGACTGGCAAGGTATGATCCTGTAAAAGTGGTATTGGTTGGGGACAGAATTCCTGAATTCGTTTTGTTTCAGGTAGGCTTGACTATATACACTGTTCTTTTTAATCTGTCTATAAAGAACAATGGAAAAGACATAATCATTTGTTTTTCAGTTGAGCACCTGATGTAATGACAAATATGTCATGCTTTGAGAGAAGCTTGAAAACTGAGTTCAGTGGAACTTACCTACCAATCATGCTTTGTACTTACCTTCTGCAGATGAGTGAGTGAATTCTGTGTTCTCCTCCTTTACCTACTCCTTTCTGTCCAGGGAATAACTGGAATCCAAGACACAAGTGTCATGCAGTACCAATAAATCAGCATACAGGTTCATCTGTAATTGAATATGGTGCCTTTATTAAAAGAAAAAACAAAGAAAAAAACAGAGAGAAGTGCTTTTTAGAAAGACATTAATAACTTAAAAAGTAATGACATTGATTTTTTAGAGTGCTGAGTTGTATCTTATCATACCAAAAATAAGTAAGTAAATTAAAAACCTACCATGAACTCAAGAATTATGTGGACACAATCCCTGTTACTTTAAAGTGAGATATAAATCCAGAGATTTCTCATGCCATCATTTTGTAAATAATTACAGTTCTGCTGAATCTGTTGTATAAAGTTTACATGGGAGGTTCAGTGCACCCTCGCTCTTGTTTAGAACATTCGGAACCACCAGAGAGATGTTGACATATGGCTGCACTGTTTTAGTGCACGAGACATCTACTACATGGGAGCATAATAAACAGGAGCATAAAGACAGGTTTGTGCAAGCAGTTTGGATTGACCTTTTTGGCAGCTGAAATCCATCTTGAGTACATGGTGGTGATGTGGACAGACATGTAAACCTCATCTGGTTACCGCAACTACTAGTTTTACAAATATACTCCAATGCTCAAAATGTATATAATTCCAAGTAAAGTGATTTTAAATGGGAGAGGGGATGCAGCAGCAACAATTCGTAGTAAGACACAGTCTGTTTTACACCAGTAGGATTTCTTATGATAAGCCATCTCCCTGAAATTATTTCTTTTTTTTCTTTTTTTTTTCCCCTAGCAGACTATTTGACCAACAGGTACAGCATTTTCATGTTGGCATTTAAAAAGAGTGATCTGCTGTCCTGTCAATGAGCAATTCTTCTATCGGTATTTTCAAAATTAGCAATATTTATATAAATACCTTTTTTATATAAATACCTTTTACTCTTGAATAACAGTCTCAGAATCTGGTCTACAGCAGTATTCTTAGAAACAGAATGAATCCAATTGTATTGCATTTTTGAAGAAACATTTTTTAAAAACTTAACACTCTCTACATTTTGACAAGTATCTAGCATAACTAGATTTAGTCTTGTTTGAACAGGTCCCAATCTACCATTGTGTACCAAGGTTTGAGCCTCTTTGTACAGCTCTAGTAGCATTTGGATTCACTCATTGTGATAATAAATTTTAAGGTTTAATTTTAACTGATGGGCTATAGGTGAATGGCACTTCACAGCTCTATATGTTTCTTATGTCCTCAGTAATTTCCTATGAAATTAATTGAAGCACTGTGCATGTTATCTGTGGATATTGTCCATCAGTTCTAAATAGTTCTGTAATAATGAAAGAATACACCTATAATAATATTGTGAATAGTGTGCTTTTAACAGTTTTCCTAAATTTATTAACTCACCCATTAGTAAAATCCTGAGATCAACAAAAGTAAGATGAAAAAAAAATTCCTATTGTTGTAATGGTAAGGGGTGGTGAAGATGCAGAGGAAGGTAGCAAAACAGTAATTAGGCACAACAGAGAAGCTGGTTAGCATGAGATACTCCTTATCTTGGATATCACAAGTTCAACACGGAATAGGTATCTTTACAACAGAAGTGGCTGGTACTATCTTGTCATAACCACACCCCTTGCTTTACCCTTGTGGTTTTCTAAGATCTTTTCTGGAAAGTGAGGCTGTATTTTATGTGTGTGTGCTTGTGTGTGTGTTGGAAAATAGTAATGAGATAGTAGTCCAGAGTACTTGAAATTTAATGTACACCTAGTCACATTTAGTGCACAATTACAGAGTGAGCAACATTCTTGTATGCAGAGTCAGCTGATTTTCGTATTATGTTGTAAAAATGTTTTCTGTTAATCTCTTATTTAAAAAAAACCAGAAAACATGAACCTGTAGTAACTGACTTACCCAATTCATGCAACATGTGGAAGTGCAGTCCTTCGTATTTCTTCAGTACAGTTAGCAAGACTATGGTTTTATCTAGCACTTGTGGCCTGGAAGTGGAAAGGTATTTAATATCACAAATTCAATCTGGAAATTTGAAAACTTCAGTTTTTTTTTTTTAATCAATGTAATCACAGAATGGTTGAGGTTGGAAGGGACCTCTGGGTTGGACCAGATGCCCTCCAGGGCTCAAGCAGGGCCACCTACAGCCAGTTGGCCACCAGATGGCTTTTGAGTGTCTCCAAGGAGGGAGACTGCACAGCCTTTCTGGGCAGCCTGTGCCCATGCTTGGTCATCCTCACAGTAAAACCGTGTTTCCTGATGTTCAGAGGGAACCTTTTGCATTTCAGCATCTGCCTGTTGTCCTGTCACTGGGCACTACTGTAAAGAGCCTGGCTCTGTCTTCTTTGCACCCTCCCATCAGGTATTTATATACATTGATAAGGCACATCCCCCCACCCCCACCCTGAAGCCTTCTCTTCTCTAAGCTACACAGTCCCAACTCTCTCAGCCTTTATTGGTATGGGAGATGCTCATATTTTTTTGTAGAATGTATTATGTTGGTTGGTTTGCACTGCATGAAGATGCGAGTTTTAATGCAGTTACGCAGTGACGATGGAAGACCCCATATTTACTTAGGAAAACTTCTGTCTCCTAGGATTTGTATGATTGTGTTTTGCTGTTGATGGTACTCATTGGTACAAAAGAAACCAATGGAGAATAAGTTGTCAGATACTATTCTTCTATTTAAGCATCCTGAATCTTAACTTCATTTGCAAAGGTAGAAATAATGGTATACAACAGGAATCAATGCGATTGTTCTGGTGGGTGTACGCTGGTAACCCTTGCTATCTCAAACGTTTGTCTATTTTCTCGTCAGTACATGTGAAGACAGAGGCCTGGTACTGTGTTGCTGGAATTGCATATTATCAAGGATTAAACCATTTCCCGTCTCTTTGTTTGCAGAAGGGCAAAAATACATGACAATTTCTATATTCTGGGAATGGCAGAACTACACTCAATTGAAAGTTTTGATTGAGCTGTGCTTGCTCTTTCCTTAGTATGGCACTCAGGCAGGGAGGGAGAGGGGAAGATTGGCCTTTTCTCCCTCACCTGACACTTCTAGGTTCCCTTCAGCTTGCCTTGAGAAAGCCTTTCTTCCCTTCACTTACTCATATTGTGTTACCCTATCCTGGGCTCATGCCAGGTTCTGGACAGAGAATTTGGCCTCACAATGTTTGCATTATATTTGCTTTGAAAGTAGCCAAGTTGGAATCTGTAGCTATCCTTGTATTACACGGGCTTATGAAATGTTTTATGTTGCTAATGTTCATACATATTTGGACAAAACAAGTATATTTGTGTGGTTTTCATTTTAAAATTGTTGAAGTGGTATTCTTAGTTCTTGCTGCTAGTGGAGTTTAATATTGCTGTCCTCACTCGAGCAAATCTCCCAGTGAGATCAACACAAGTTTTGCCTTAGGAAAAGGTTAAAAAATCGTCTTATAATGGCCAGAAGGAAGTTGTGCTTAGCTCAGCTTTGTTTGGTAACTGCATCAGTTTGAAATCTCAGGTATTAGAGATCTTTGAGCACTCCAGTTTCAGGAAGGAGGCTCTATATGAGCTGTCTAAGAATGTTTTATGCTTTTACTGGTGTGGAAAATACATGTATGAAGATGTTAAAAGCTAGCTGTTCCACTGGAATGAGTGAAATCTTTAATTTTACACAGTTCTACTTTTTTCCACTGAGGGATTTTTATTTATTGTTATTCTGGTTAAAGTGGTACTTAATCCATGAGTAAGAATTCCATGATAAAATTCAGGCTGTGCCTTGGGTGACCTGTCAGAAACTGTATATCTTATTGCTAGGAAACTTTTGAGACTTGGGATTTGATTTTTCTTCTGCACATATATGAGATGTCTTTGGCAAAGGTCACACAAGTTTTAACCCACAATATTAAGTCACAAATGAAACGGATTTAAGTGGTCTTGCCCTACTCCCTTGTGAGTGCTTGCTCACATCTCAAAACCACCGTATAATTTGTCACAATTCAACATGATTATCTGTCTTTGCTCAGGAGGACTATAATAGCTAAAGAGTAAGTTATATTACAGGTAAAGATATAAGATTACTGGTAGAGCTGATTGAAAGAGCTTTCCAAACTCAGGTCTAAGCCTATCTGACCCTAGCTGGTGCTTACTTTCTTTTATTTCCTTTTTTTTTTTTTTTTTTGTTCTGTTGTCCTTTGGGCTTTTTTTGTTTGTTTTTATATTATTTTCTGGAGTGCTTTTTTGTTGTGCTAAAAAATCATAGAATCATAAAATCATTTAGGTGGAAAAGACCTTTGAGATCATAAAGTCCAACCATTAATCCAGGAATATCCTAGATTGCACCAAAAATGCCAACACAAAATAGCACAGCAAACAAAGGTTCAGCTGACAGTGCCTAAATAGACCCAGCAATCTTTGGTTCAGCTGTCTTCCCTGTTCAAAAAAGTTTTTCAGCATGTATATGTTATTTTCTAAACACTGCATGTCCAAATGATCTAGATGGGATCATGGAACAGAACATAGTTTGAAAAGCTACCCTCCGACACACTCCTCCTGCCTGCCCTATCTGGGTTCTTTGAGAAACGGGGCATGTTCTCGTTGCCAATCAAGCTGTTACGTAAAGTCTCTCTGAAGTTCAGTGCACTTTTAAAAATGTTTTGGGGTTTGGTGCGTTTTAAAGAAACGGTCCTTACCATAATGAGCTGTGCATGTCTTCTTCATGTTCATTAGTTGCATGCTAATGGCTATGTTTAAAATTCCTTCTTATCTTGTTTCCTGATTGATGGGAACTTGAACCAACCTCTAGACTTCCAGACCTTGCTCAGTTACTGTCATTTTCATTGGCAGAATAAATCATTTGATGTGAAAAATATTATGCAATATTTTGATTCTTTGTTCAATCATATGTGTTATCTATCAACATCTGTTTTGTTTTCTGTGGGTATTTTGATGAGGTCTTATATTGTATGACAAACTCTATTATTTAACAGACTGCCAGGATTTTTTACCTTCTGCTGTTGCAGCATAGGACAAAGGAATTGCATGAGACTCTTTTTATTTTTCTCTGCTTTTCTTCACTGTAGCTGCTTGGGTTAAAAGACAAACAAACAAACAAATCTCTGTGGACTTCAAAGAGATCAAATTAAAAAAAAAGCAAATAATTTCTTAAAGCTAGGCTGTTTTGCTGTGTTTCTATCCTGTTTTTCTTTTCTTCCTTTTTTTTTTTTTTTTAATTCTGAAAAGAAATAGCAGGCTGTAGGCACTGCCTGTGGCTTGCTAGCCTTGCTTCTTGTGTGGTCTGTGCAGACTTTATGATTTATTCAGCTAATGGGAAAGGAGCATGACCCCCAGTGGCCACAGAAAGAGAGCTGCATGTGGGTTTAATGCTTTCACCACAAAAATGTCTGCTATGACTAAGCTGTGTGGCTGAAGTCACTGTCTGAATGGTGCTAAAAAGGAACTTAGGCATTAAGTGTGCACTATTTACTATAGATTGGCTCTTGGGATTAGGCCAAGGGTTTCTTACTCAGTTTCAAAGAATAGCATGGAAGCTGCTAGGAAAATTAGAGCTGTGCAATTTATTTTTACCAGTCTCCCCAGTGAGTGACCCAGTGAAGGATTTGCCTCATAACACTTTTTTTCATCAGTTACCAAAGAGCAATTCAAAATGTACTGGTTTGTTCCTGAGTTTTATGGGGCTTATTGTTTACATTTTCCCATCTCCTACTTTTCTTCATGTTAATGTGACTTTCTAATACTTGTTTTCTTTATATATTGCATAGAACTGTAAAGGAAAACAGGTTTGGACAACATTTAAGCATCACTGCTGGAGAAGAGTTACACTACTGTCTCTGATTTAAAGGATGAAACAGTGGGCTATATTAGGAGTCTGCCTCTGTCCTTACTCAAGAGAATGGCAAAACCACACATTCTTGATTGGGAAGGAACTGAAATCAGTCTCTTATTATGGCAACGCTGCTCCTAGTTTTACTTGATTTTGCTGACTTTTAAGGGCAGGTTAAGGTACTCTGTGTCTGTTTGTCTACTGTGGCTTCACATGGACATATTAAAAACAAAACCACCACCAGCACCTATATTAAGAGAAAAAAAATTAAGGTGTTTTATAGTCTTTAAAAAGCATTTAGAAATTCTGTGTTCCCAGCACTAATCTTTCTTCGTGCTGTGTATGAAAACTAGTGGAAAGTTAAACGTTAATCACTTTGCTAGTGGTTTTGTTTGTTTGTTTTCTGAAAAATGTTATTTGTTATCTGAAAATGGTGAGCACAACTTTTGAAAAGAGATCTAGAAGAAAATGGGTGTGTGGGTGTGGGTGGGTGGGTGGATACAGAGCTCTAGGAACTGACATTCCAGATTTCTTCCATCCTCCCATAGTTAGGTCTTGGTCAGCTCCACAAAGTATAAGGCAACCCAGTACAACTGAAAGCAAGATTTAGTGTTACTATTTATTTTAGTTAATGAATTATTGGCAAACATGTAAAGAAATAAAAAAAGTGCAATATATCACGTCTTATGACATTTTAGTATCAAATACCTGACAAAGCAAAAGTGGCTGGGTTTTATCACTAAGTTTTGGGAAATGGGAAAAATTAAAAATTAACAGATTTTATGTAAATAACAATACTCTGTGTATATGTCTTTGCATTTTTGTCTTACAGTCTTGTAGACTTTTGTCTTGTAGTCAAAGTTTTACAATCTATATGACAAATGATAGGATCATAAATCGTATTTCTGCACACAGGCGTCAATTTCTATAAATGCTGAGAACCCACAAAACAGAAGTAATAAGAATAACTGAAGTGAGAGTGCTGCAAGTGTTTTGCAGTTTTGAGATTCAGGCCATTTTTACTTATAAATATTATTGGGGGAAAAAAGTCATGCAACATATTTACAGAAAGTTAAATTTGGGCATCAGATGAAAGAAAATATATACATAGGCAAATGTGGTGAATTATTTGGTGAAAAATATGTAACTGAAAATGACCAAGTATATTATTTTTACATTTTTTAAACTAATATATTTCAGTTTTTCATTATGAAACAATCTTATGTATGTGTAGTACTACTTTTAATTAATTCCAAAACATTGGTTGATCTTGTCAAGTGAAAGCCCTGAAAATAAGTTGTTAATCTGAAATAGTTTTTAAAAATCCTTTTCCCTTTAGACAGGAACTGAAATAAATTGTTCATATGGTTCTATTTCATAATCTTAAGGCAGAGAGGTTTGAAACTTTTACTTGACTCTGGTTTGAAATTTGTCATTCCCATATATTTTTCTGGGATATCTGGAGTACTGTTAGAAATCTCAAGGTGGAAGGCTTCCTGCTCTGCTTAGTTTATTCCTGATTCTTGCACAACCAGGAAGCAAAAGTGTGAAGGAATCAGCAGTGATGCTGCTATCTAAGCACAGAAATTTGTGAAAATGGAGGGGATTCAGTAGCAGAGGCCTGGTTTTTAACCTTATGTATATATTTCCTGTTTAGAGGAGGGCGCTGACTTCATGCTGCCCTGTAATCCAACACTAGAATGATGTGGTGACTGTACCATAAGAGAATTTGAAAAGTCATTGCTTTGGGTTATACAGAACATTTTTGTTGGGCTGCTATACACTGTGGAGAAGTTCCCCTCTTCAGGGTATGGGGGATGGTAAAGAGAACTGTACAAGAGGAGTGGGAGCAGTAGTACTAAAAGTCTACTTACCTACAGCATGCAGGCTGGGGTGTGTGGTGTGCAGCACAGATGCCTTGTCAGCAAGAGGCATGGAAGAGGACAGGTGTATGTGTCTGGCGTGCAGGTGTTTCAGCTGGTATTCACACTGTCTATTGGCAAACAGATTCTTTTTTTTAAATTTTTTTTTTTTTTTCCTGGTGGAGGAGGAAGAGACAGTGGGGGGTAAAGAAAGAAGAGGGATCACCCACAGTCATTTCCCAGAATGGAAGAGGAGAAAAGCAACGCATCAGCTCAACCCCTGTTTACACATATAACTGGCTCAGCTTTCCTTTGCAAGTATAAATCAAATGGTACAGACTTGGGATGTTTTTCTCTCTCCTGTGAAGACAGCCTCTTCGGTTTTTGACTTATGAGGATTGTGTTAGTACTCCAGGAGTTCTAGGTTGCAAGTTGTAAACCTGACTCTGGGATTTCTTGACCGAAAACCTCAACTTTCTCTTCAGTACGTTCCTTTTTCCCTGGGAAGTCACAAGTGACTTGTGCCACTATGAACTGCTGCTTTGGTGACGTAAAGTGGCTATACATTCAGTAGCTTTAGATCCTTCCCTGAGAACTTCTTTTCTGAAGATAATATTTTCTAGATATCGTGACAGCACCTGCTTTCTGTGACTAAAAGGTGAAGGGCATGGAGATGCTAATTTGACTTTCTGAAATGCTTCATAGAGATTGTCAACTGGTAAAAGCTAATTAGCTCTTGGGATATTCTCACCCAAGTCAAGATAGAGACCCACTCAGAGTTGTAGGTGGTTGTGTTCCGTGATCTGCTGGCTTAACTTCACTGTTTTTTGCAACTTAGGCATTTGATAATGATGTCCTAGTATAAATTACTGGGGTCTGCCTGTACCCAAAGAAATACTACAGTTAAAACCTGGGTTTCCTCATTTCTCCTTTTTTTTTTTTTTTTTTTCCTTTTCATTCCTCTCCTCATATAAATGTAGCAGTCAGGAATCAGGTTGTTCATCTGTATTGGACATGTGCCATTTAGTCCTACATCTGTTCTCTGACAGTAGCCAGTTTCAAATGCCTTAAAGGGAGTATATAGAAATGTAAATTATTACTACTGTTATTTTATTTGCTATAGTACAGTATTACTACCAGATGTCACTCGGGGGGTGAATCTGTCCTCATTTGGGATATACATTATACTGAAATCTCATCAACCATTTTTTAGTTTTGTCAGGACTGTGTTGCAGCCATAATCCCTCTATGCTTGCTCATGGAGGCTATAGAACTGGGTATGCATGTTCATGGCATACAGTGTTCACAGGGCAAAGCGAAGAGATCGACCCATTTAATCAGCTACTGGTTCTTCATGTCACTTCATGTAATCTGTACTCTAGCTTGACTGTAGCTTGGTGGTTCACTCTACTACCTGCCAGCTCGTGCTGCCAGTCTCACTAAATGCTCAGTTTGCTTTTGCTGTTTGTACAGTGATAGCTATCACTTACTTAAAGAAAATAATAATGTGCTGCTTCTGTTTGTTCTGCTTTGGTTTCCATTCTGTCACTGTCATTTCCTATACATTTCCCATGATTTTGCTCTTGAGTCAAAGGGCAGAGTTTTCTCATGAGTCTGATAGCTCGTCATAAGATCTGAAAGATTTTGATCTGTTAGTTTATGGCATCATTGTCTTTGACTTCCATATCACCAAAACCTAAGCTAAGATACTTTGCTTGCTGGAATTTCTGCTATGGTTTTAGGATGTTTAGTATGGTTAAATTTTTATAGCCAAAGGCAGGCTTTAGCCTGTTTGTTTGTCCTCAAGGCTTACTTTCCTTGTCCAGGGAGCTGGTCTATTAATATTATACAGTAGTTTGTTCAACATGGTTGGTGGGCAATTGGTCTCTATTGCACAGAGATTATTATATGCATCTTCTTGGTCCAAACTATTATTAGTGGTATGCAGCATATAAGTCAGTGATGCAGCTGTTCAGGAGAAGGTTTTCTAAACAATTGGGAATTTTGCCCTTCACCAACCAATATACTGAAATATCTAGTCATGTAGATAGTAGTGTCTGTCATATACTTGCTTGCATTTGTATAGGTCTTCAAGAGGCAAGTGGCTTGGGTTTTATTTTTGCTTCCGTCATAGAATATTCTTGGGTATATCACATTCTGGTTGGTATTTAATTTCTTCTCATTGAAATGTATATATGAATAGTCCCTAAACAGGCAAGTGATCTGTGCATCTTAACTCCTTACTACTTGCCAAACAATTTCAGATCCTCAGATAAAAGTCACCATGAAAACTAATTTCTGTGGATTTCTACCTAATTTAAAATTACTTTTTTCAGATTTAGAATCAGTCATTAACATCAGCAAATGCTAGATGCAGATCCTGGCACTAAAATTTCCACATATAGCTTATTGCTTATTTTTTGCTTTGTTTTTTTAATATAGTTTTTATTCATTGCACTAACTCTTGCCTTCATCTATGTTTCCGTATGTAGACATTTACCTCTCATATGGTGTTTTGCCAAATGTATTCTACAGTCTCAGGACAGGATGATCATTTCATTTCCCCTATCTGCCCTTTGGAGACACTGTATTCTGCAATACATAATAGTAAAGCACAGCCTGTGAAAAGCAGATCATAAACAGTCTTGAGGAAAAAATGTTCTAAGAATTCACCTTGAAGCTACTTGATCTTACTCTGTGTAAGAAAACTGCAGTCAGAATGAGGTTTGAAGCTCAGAACATTCTCTGTTGAATTAATCTCTCTAATCAATACCATCTTTCTTTGCCAAAATATTTTACGAGAAATTGAATTATGCCAGCATATCAGCTGATTTTCATATTTGTCTTCAGCTCCGTACCTTGACTCATTGTCTTACCTGTTGCTCATGTACTGGCTGCGTGATGTTTTATCTCACTTAATCTAACTGCCCACTGCTGGTTGTCACCAGAAGAGGAGGTGCTCCCCTCATCTTCCTTTCACTCCTGTCCAGGAGTTCATTCTCCCTTACATTAGGCCTAGCACGTCGTGCTGCTGCCAGGGTGTCAGTTCAGCAGACATCATTCAGTCCCTGATGGGGGAAGAAAGGAGTTTTTCATTGGAGCCGCTCACTGAACTGATTCAGCCGGGGTCCTCAGGATCTTTGCTTCCAAATGGAAGTGAGAGGAGGGAAAGAGCGTTCAGCTCATGGGCTGGGGGGTAGGGGGAGCAGGATACCCCCTTTTGGCAGCCACCTGCAGCTAGACCAGATTATGTATAATGTCAAGCCACGTTCTTAAACAACTCAGTGTTTCTGATCTAGTGAGACCAGAGTGTTTGATGTGCTTAGTGGAGATCTGACTTTTCAAATAGGTTTGGCAGCAAGTACTAAAAAGCAGGTGTCCTCCAGATTGGTGTGTGACTTACATAGCCAAGAGAAGGCTTCACAGAAGAGCAGCTACTAGAAAAAAAACAGTCGTAAAACAAATAAGACACCATTAGTTTAAATGGGCAAAAGTTCACAAAGGAAAGGACCTGGCAGCTGACACCAATATTATTATTGGCTGAAAAGACGTTTTAACTTTTTGGCAACAACAAATGTCAGAGTGTTGGATTTGAACAGGTGAAACTTATTATAAGCTTTACACACAAGTAGTCAGAGAAAATCATTGTGGGTGCTCAAGTGATGAGGACTATCTGCAGCAATAGGTAGAGACTTAGAGTATATAAAGCAGGCATTGCTAGGAAGTATAGGCAAGAACTGAGGCTTTCTTAAGAATATGTGTCACAGAAAATCAGTGGGAATTGGGTGCCGTCTTTTCTCTTTTGAAAAGCTTCCACTCAGGCTCCCTGAATTGACACTACTGAGGAAATGTGATCTTTCTCAGCTCTTCTAAACGCAGACCTGTTCAAAGTGCAGGAAAGTCACATATTTCAGGGCCTTAAGGGAGGTGGAGGAGGACAACTACCAAAAAAGTAAAGATTTTAAGAAAGAGAGAGACTGCTGTTGTGCTCAATAAATGTGAACCTTGGGTTTACAGCACTGATGGTGAACCATCAACTGAGACTCTAAAATGACATTTTCTCTTACTCCATCTAAAAACTTAAGAAAACAATGACATGTTTTCTAAGAGCAGGGTTTCACCTATTTTTCTTTGTTGACAACTGTTCTTTTCCTGTGTTGTAGTGAAATGTGACATGCATAAACCATGGTTCTGCCCACTCCTTTCTTCAAAATTGAATGTTTCAAATCCATTTCTAGGTATAGAATTGCATGCATGGTGCTTGATATGTTATTTACTAAATATGCTCTGCACCCAATCATAATAATAATATTTGAAAATTAATGTGTGCGGTAACAGTTCATACATTGACTTGAATAACACAAGCCATTACACTAAATATATTCTATTTCAGCTCTGCAGAATTTGCAGTTTCTGTTCTTTAGAAAATACGGTGTGCAGCTGTTTTTAACATGTTTTCTATGTTGAAATGTATACTGATACATATTCCTGTCTTGTTTTTGTCCTGCCCTAGGGTATCATTGGAGATAAAAGATTTTGTCTGAATGGACCATTTCCTATTGAAATACTTAAATAAATACAGAAGAGAATTGCATATATGCAGGTTCCTAGGTACTAAGCATATTTGCATATGCTTAATGAATAGTTGCTCACAGTTTGAAAAAAAAATTGTTTTTGAGTGGAAGAAAGGTTGTAATATATGGTCTGCTTTTGAAATAGTGGCGTGGTTTTTTGGTTTGGGGGGATTTTGTTTGTCTGGTTGTTGTTTTTTTTTACTGTGGGGGTGCTCAAACACTGGTACAGGATGCCCAGAGGGGTTGTGGAGTCTCTGTGCTTGAAGTACTCAAAATCCAACTGAACAATATCCTGGGCAACCTGCTCTAGGTGACCCTGCTCAAGCAGGGATTCTGTGGCTTTTACCTGGAGACCTATCTGTAATTTTTCTAGCTGGGTGTATGGACGGAGAGAAAAATACATCATTCGAGGTGGAGTTTTATGAAGAGTTTAAAAATTGAAAAAAGCAGAAAGAAAGAGAAGTCAACAATGTGCATGCATCCTACTAAGCTGACAGATAAGCAGAGTAGCAGTAAGAGCCTGGAAGGACAAAAGCACACACTAGCAAGCTGGCCTTTCCAGTACAGTGAAAAGGTTTAAAAACTATTCATAATGAAGAAATTATTCGGCAATAATATCTTTGATTAGTTTTTTATTTAGTTTTCCCTGCGTTTTAAGATTTTTCAAGGACATTTCTTTCAACAACTTCCAGTTTTCTCAGTTTTGCCAAAGAGTGAGTCTTGTGTTTTTTTAAAAGCTGGAAATGCTACTGTACATGGATTACTGATATTTCCGAAGCTGTTGACAGTCTCTGACATGCACAGGTCCGTTGAGTGAGTCATAAAACCCAGTCAGCTGTGTCTTTTGCTTGTTCATAGGTGAGATTTTTGTGTGTACTGGCTTTGTAGACTTTGAAAGCTGGCCAGGACCTTGACAAAAAACGATCTGAATGTTGCTGCTAAAAATCTATAAATAAAGCAACACTGAAAAATCCTTTATAATCTAAAATGTATTTTGTGCTGCAAGCAGGTGAAATGATGTTGTCGGGAAAGCCCTTTCAGCAGTATATGGTGAGATCTGTAATGAATAGGAGGTTGTCTTTTGAAATAGCATTGCAGTGGCATGACAAAGCCTTTAATATTTTTTTTGTTCTTTAGGATGAGTAGAATTTTCACTGGGAGAAGACTTATAACCCTCCCTTCAGAAATCTATGGGTCACCCTGGATTGAGGTGTATCACAGAATCTGAATCCTCTTTTGTGTCTGTAACAATGCTGTTAGGGATTTAGTCGGAAACATCTTTAAAGATGGGTGTTTTCTTTGATGGTAGAGTAGGAACCTGGGTAAGTCAGTTGCAGAAACAACACCTTGTATACTTCGCAGGAGTATGAATTTATTCTGCTAGAAGTATATTTTGTTTCTTTAGAGCAAATGGATGGACTGTATGTTTGCTTGTAAATGGGGAGGAACTTCAACTGTCTCTAAATAAGCTTCTTAATGTTAGTAGTTGTTTTGAAAGGCTAACGTTCAGAGGATCTCAGTTTTGAAACTTTTAAAATTATTTTCTAAGCTTTTATCATTTGCTGTATGTCTGTCTCACTTTTGTTTGAGTTCCAAATTTACCTGTAAGCATTTTACACTTTGGAAATATTAAAGATTAAAAGCTAAGTGCTTAGAATTAAGAACTTCAATCTGCAGTTGGCAGAGCTATGTTTTTTTGAACTATTAAATTATGATAGGACTGATTCTTACTTAGAATTAGTTTGGGGCATCTACTACTTTTCTTAAAAAACCCTAAGCAAGCAGAATTCTTAACACTAATTGATCTCAATGGGAGTTAGGCCCTAACCTGCAGTCCTGCAAAGCAGCTATTTGTGTATCTAGGCAAAATTTTAGATATTAAGGTATTTTAGATATGACTCTGGTACACGAGTGCATTGTAATGGAGATATAACTTGGTCTTGTAAGGGAATGAAAGAGGATACTATTGTAAATGAAAATAAAATTGAGCTATTTCTTCAGAACTCTTTGTTGTTCTTTGAAAATGCCTTTTAGTAACTGTCTGGATGTCACCTACACATACCAATAGTTTCTGGATGCCAAATACTTTTTCAGAATAAAAATGCAGGAGATGGCCAAAGGTTCAAGGTCAAGTGCAAAGTAGGACAGGAGAGGGAGGACATCATTTTCAAGTGCCTCTTGGTAAAATAACCAGAGAAGACAGTAAGCCATTCATAAGGATTAAGGCTAATGGGTGAAAGTAAATTGTTTTAATTGGGTTTCTGAGTTTTAATCCAAAACAAAACTTGCAAGAGGCATATTGTAGATATCAGCATTTGATCCTACCCTATTAAATACATTTTCGGCATCTCAAGAAAAAGCAGCAATGGGATCGTCATCATCTCTCACCTCTCATAATATCTGTAGCACTCTTCTTAAATTATCAGCTGCCTCCCTGCCTGGCATGAAACTGCCTTGATCTTGATTTACAATGGTGGTAATGCTTTTGTTTAGTCTCGTGGTTAGCCATTTAGTAAATATTTTTAAGACCACATTTAACAAAGATACAGAATGATAGTTCTTACATTTACTGAGACTTTATCAGGTTTCGGAGTGGATAGATTCTACTTCACTTTTCATTGATAATGGTGTTACACCTTTACCTGTTTTTGTGCAAGGCACTTTGGAAGCACTGTTTTAGGTTAATGTACAGTTTCTGACATATATCCCCTGCTGTTAACCACTGTTCAATCCAATTGCCAGACAGCAAGTTCTTTACTGTGCTAGTCATTTAATTCAATGTGTACAAGTACAGTTTCATATTCGTTTCAGTTTGGCAAATATATGGCAGCAGTGAATTCTAAACTGAATGCCCCAATTCATTTTAGGGACAGAAAGGGAATAACCATAAAATTTGGAAGAGGAGACAAAAGAAACACGTGATTTTTTTTTTTTTACCACTTTCTATAGTGGTCCTAAATATGGTGTAGGCAAAGAACAGAACTTATCTCTCCCTTTTGATGTTGTCAAGGAATTCTTCATGAGTCTAAAAGAGAAGATGTGGATGAGAGGGACATGAAGGTAGGGGCACTTCTCCATAACTGGAGTTGTCCACTAACTAAAAAAACACCAGAAGTTTTCTTGAAACATCCAGTCCTTTAGACTCCAAGAAAAAAACGATTTATTCATCTGTTCGTCTTCTCTTCCTTTATATCATTATTCAATGACACTTGGATTAGTTTTGTTTGCTCTCAGTTCTGCCACATCTAGACCAAATTCCAAATGTGCACATCCTCAAGTATTATAAAAATTCGGTTGAAGAAACATAGAGTAGTGAAAGTTCTAAACATTTTCATTAACAGTTTTTAATTGAAGTGCCATTGCTTCTTCCAGGGCAAGTGGATGCAAAAAGTGATGGTCAGGCTTGTTACCTGAGCCCTACATTAGTGAATTCCAGTTTTTAACCATTGGCTATCTGGTTCTGAAAAATTCTAGTATATTTTGTTGTGGAAACAATAGCCTATGCATCTACAAAGTTTATGTAATTTAACAGCATTTTTAATGGCTTAAGGGCTTTTAGTAGAACTTGGTCACTTGTAATGCATCTCACTGGCTGACATAGATCTGCTTGGTTGGGACATACAGGAGCTAAGTGCCCCTTCACAGGAACAAGAAAAATATGAAATATCTTTTTAAACTGTGAGAAACACTAATGAAAATTGTGTTTAGTCTCTTTATCTTCATTGAACTTATAATTTGAAATTAGGATTCCCCAAAACAGGGTGATTTAAAGCTTAGCAAACATTCTGACTGAAAGTACAGTTTAGGACTTATTCCTAGGGATGATCCTGCAGTTAGTTCTTCAAAGAGTTAAACCCTTTACCTCTGTTCAGAAGACAAAGGGAAACCATTTGCTTATAGTAATTAGTAATTTCTTATCTTTCATCAGTATTCAAAGAAACTAAGAGAACACACTATAATTTTGGATGAGAAGGAGCTAGAGGGAAACTTCCTTCATTTTGTTGCTTTCCCTGCCAGGCTGCACAGCAGCTCTAACCTTCTTTTCCCTGGCAGGAAGGAGAAAAGGAAAAAAAAAAAAAAAAAAAAAAGGCAGTGGATTCCTCAGCATAACTTCCTCTGTTCCTTGAAGTTTAGCCATTGGTCTAATCTCTGAAAGTTTTTCCTGGCTTGCATAGACTTGCTGCTCAGACAATGAGCACTGTTTTAACCTGTGCAAGGGCTGATTTTGTGAGTGCCCCAATGGAATCCCTTTCAACCACTGTCTAGTTAGTAAAGTTCAGTGAATACTCAAGGGGAGACTCCTTAGCACTGGATTTTGCCTTTTGCAGGAATTCTGTGTTGGAATTTTTAGCATAGGATGGCTCTGTTGGACCGTATGCACTTGTAATAAAAATCACTCAGCTTGCAGTTAAAGTTTTGTGTAAGTTCTGCAGTGTTTAAAGTTGTTCCTTATCTGTTGACTATGCCCTGTATCATTCACACGTCTGAGGGAGAGCAGAAAAGACTTGTGGTTTAAATTAACCCATCTCACACAGAGGGGAAGAGGCTTGAGGGCTCAGATGAGCATCTCTGCTGGCTGATCGTAGGGTCTAATTAGACTCCTTCAGGGGGCAGTGGTGAGGACCTGAGAGCATCCTGGCTGGCTCAGGGGAGTCTGTGTGGGGTTTTGTATACATAACCATAGCATCGGTAGTTCTGTGTGTGTGTTTCTATTAGCTTTCTAGGTTAAACTACCAAGCACCAGGGACTGGGGGCAGGGGTAAAGGGAGGCAGGCAGGCAGGTCAGGAGCAGAGACAAAGGTAGGTCCAGTTGTTTGGAACAGGTTTGGATTGGCTAGATAGAGTGACAGTTCCTTATTATTCTGTTTTTCCACAATATATGCGCTCCCTTTTGCAGTATTTTCAACCAGAAACGCACGCATATCTACGTGCACGCATGTCTGTGTGTAAACACAGACTTCAGGTGTCTTCAGGTTGAAAGTCTGAAACTTGAAGGACTGTGTATATTGATGTGGTTTCAGAGGTTGAATGTCACCCACAGTGTACCTGCACTCAGAAGATTATGTGCTGCCACGCCGTAACATGCTTAATTCATTGCAGCATGAGAGAGCAGACGTCACACCCGGACTGAGACTACCCCAAGCAGTGTGCACCGGCTGCCTCTGCGTCAGGCAGCCTTGTGTAGCAAGTGACGCGCATAATAATTCTGTGCAGTATTTGCTTTGCATTAAGCTCGTTGGCTCCCATCAGCATCTGGACCTCATTGTGTTCAGCATTTTCCAAACACACAGGAAAATCTGTGCTCTGAAAATTTTATGTAATACTATTTGAATTTTCTTCTCACGTTGATATGTACTTACTTTGGGTTTGCAGGTTTTTTAACCTCTCTTCTGGTCTGTGAGCAACAATATTTTGTCATATCTATAGCAGGACTCAAAAGATCACTTTTCCAAAAGGTGGGGTTATTTTGGTATTTGCCTCATGCTTACTGTTTGATTTCTTATTTCACTGATAACTAGTGGTTTCTTTAAAGGCCATATTGTAAAGGAAAGTTGGGCTTATAATGCTGCTTTAACTTTTATCCTAACACCTTTCATTTCTCGATAGGTGGTAACTTGCAGGATTTGGCCCGTACTGTAGAATTTACACAAAAAGCTCTATCAGATTTGCTGGGCACAATTGTGAAAACTGTTCAGTATATCCTGTTTTCTAAATGTCAGCTTTTTTTTTTTTTTCTTTCATAGTGGGTGGGCTGACTAAACAGAGACTTTTTTACATGGTACTTTGCTGTTTTCTAAACAGAGCAGCTATGTATGCTATCTAGTTTATATACAGCTTCTTTTTTTTTTTAAAGCAGGGTACCCTTATAAATATGTTGGATTTAGAAGAAGCTAGTCCTACAGAAAGTGCTTTGTTTGTAATATCTAAAACTTTTCTTGATTTTTTTTTTTTTTGCATATTTTATTCATTACTTTTCTGTGTGCCACTTTCTGTGTGTTTTGAAATAATTATGCATAGGTCCTACAATACAGTAGGGCCAATGTTTTTAAGAGTTTTTGTTCTGACACATAGCATGGAATGGAGCTAATCAAAATACAAGTGTGTTCTTTGCACCACTCACTGCAGTTTTTAAGATACATATTAAACATTATTTTGGGCCTTACTACAGCATATGAGTTTAAAGCATTAACGAAAAACCACTCCAAATTAGGAAAATTAGAACAAAGAGCCATTCTAAAATAAATAATTAGTATTCTTAAAATATATCAGCATGTAAATACTTCTGGGATAATTCTGCCTCTATGTTGTTGTTTCTTTTTGGCTTGCTGGAGAGTCAAAGGAAAGCATACTTTTGCTGCAATTAATGCCTCTAAATCGACCACATACAAAATGATTATCCTAAATAAGCTGCATAGCTACTGCCTGGATAATCCTGCAGGCAGCATATCAGATCAGGTTTGAGGCACTGCATGACAGAATTCATAGTGGAATTAAAGGCTCTTCTGAGCAAAACTTGTTCTCAGCCAGGGGAACCTTCGTAATCACTAGGAAACTCACCTGAAAGTTGCCATTGGGGATGTTGCCCAATTTTTTTCATTTTGAATTTGCGTTTCTCTGGATCTGTTGGGAGCAGGGCTGTATGTGTGTGCCAAGAACTGATAAAAGTGTGTGCTGATCTCTCTTCCTAGAGCTCTGCCAACATAGCTGTATCTGTGTGTCATTCTTTTTGTTCATATTTTCTTCTGGTTTGAGTTTTTAGGGTTTTTTTTCTTGATTATTTCTTGCCATCTTCAGTATTCTATCCATTCCTATCAGAAGAGGGAACAACTCTTTCAATCAGTAATAACTAGAGCAAGACTGAACTCCTTTTTCTAGACTTCAACCCTGCCCCTACCACTTAAGGGTTCTTGACTATGATACTTGATTTGGTAGTGCCCATTGAGTGGCATATTGGAGTTGAAGACAGTGATAACCAAGCAGCTAGCCAGTTAAAAACTCCATCTTAGGTTTACTTTTGAAAATGATTAATTACTGCTGTATCAACTTTCAATTTTGTTTTGTGGTACGTCGCAGTCTCTGTGTCACTGCACCAAAGTGTTACAAGGATGTGTACTACTCTTAGATTAAACCTGGTCATGATCCTATGACAGTGTCTGTGTTCTGGCCTTGATCCCAAATAACAGTTAACATTAGGAACATCAAGAGTTTCTGTGGGTTAATGGTACAAGTCTCATGTTAAATATTCTGTTTCATTAATGGAAAATTGTTTACCCATGAATACACATTGGAGAGAAATTTTGTATTTGGTATGATACAGTTTAATCAGTCATTTTTGTTGTGGAGATGATCTTTGATGCTTCATTTGGTCATTTGCACTACCACAAAAGTATTCCTGGGGAGCAATTGAGTTTTAAGCTGAAGGGAGCAAAAAGACAGCCTGTTACGTTTACTTCCCAAGTTCCGTTGCCCACAAAACAGCATCACTCAGTGGGGAAGTGGGAGGTTCTAGCATTCCTTTGGACGTGTGGGAAATGGCATGTATGTTTATATGGCCGTGGTTTCACCTTACACATGGACCACCAGGTTTTAATGACACACTTGGCCACAGGAGGTTCAAGCCACTGACCACTATGTTTATTCCAATGAGCCAACCCGTTGGCACTGGAAAACCTTTTACCCCAGTTTACACCAGGACATATAAATCAGACAACAGATTTCTTGTCTATAATCACATTTTCAGTACTGGCACTGGGGATTCCTAGGGAGGGCTACCTGTTAAAGGGAGGTGTCATGGAGGGCGTTTTGTCAGAAGGATGTAGCACAGAATCAGTATGGAAAAATGGATTTAGGCAGCACATCTTTAAAGAAACTTCAGGACTATGAGTAAAAACAGTCTAGCTCCTCATGATGTCCTGTTTCTAATGAATGCTTTGTTCCACATCAAATTCTGAATTTTCAAAGTAAATAAGGCTGGATGCTGGTATTTTCTTCAGAAACCTCATGCACGTTAAGACTGGGGGTGGGGGGGGGGAAGAAAAATTGTAAGGGAACTGAGCTATTAATTTTAAAATACTCTCCATTAATTTCTTTTTCAAATCCATTCTTAAAATTACTGGGGAGAGATAGGGGAGTCGGATGTCCCAGCATTTTCAGGCAGCTGCTTCTCTGTGCAAAGAAGGTTGAATATGGGTCCCCTCTGGTGCTGATGAATACTGAAAGGCTCTTACGTATGGCAGAATTAATGACTGACAAACTCTAATGTAAAGGAGGGATTCAATGAAGGTGGAGCTATGTAAATCTAGTAAATAAAGTATTGTGTTATTAAGGAATTGTAGAAAACGATCTTAGAGAATTGGTTTAAGTCTGGATATGTCTCATACTAGAACTTATAAAGCTTAATTTGTTCTTGATTAAGTCAACTAACTGAAATATCTAGTTGTAGGCATATGTATATTTGTTAATGAAGTCAACCCTGAGAACTTGTTGTGGGATTGGTGAAAGCCTGGTTGTCTTTGGTTCGGAGTTTTTAACCATGCTTGCCACAAACTACCTAAAATATAAAGAGCCTCCTTTTTACTCAACCCTTCTCAGATGCTAAAAAATATTGGCTGTTTGGCAGTTTGACATGATGGAAGTACCCTCCCTCCTACACTTATATGGACTGTGCCTGTGAAGTAATGGCAAGTTTCAATTAAATGCTTCACAAGCTGTTGTTTATAATTATTGTTTTAAAAGGTGTGAAAGATTTTGCTTGCCAGAGTCTAGTTGGTTTAGACATTTCCACAGTAACAAGGCTCTAGTTTTTATAGTGTGCAATCGAATTTGCTTCTTTTCGCTATCATCCTTTTTCACCTCTTGTTTATATTTTTGATGACTAATAATATATTCTGCCTACATATTGCATATATTTATTTTCTCATTCTTAGTATATTACCAACCATGATTGAAATATAGGCTGCTTACTATGAATGTACACACAAATCCAGAAGCATTCACTGAAGTTCCTCTATTGACAAGAAACTTTTTTTTTTTTCCATTAGCACCTCCTTCCTATCTACAATTCCGCAGTGCAAGAAGAATGAGACAGCTTAGGAGGTCTGCAGCTACGTTTTGTAGCACAAACCAATTAGTTACTACATGAGTTATTAGGCAATCTCCACTCCCACTAGCTGCATTTAGTAATGAGACATTCCTTGAGAAGTGCAGCGAGGATTAATTAACATTTGGTATATTGAACTTGTAAAGTATAAGGGCCCTAATTCAACACTATTTAAGCATGTGATAAACTCCAAGCACATCTGCTTTATTTCCATTGGAATCAATGGAATTTAAGCATGTGCCTAAAGTTAAACATGTACTAAATCACTTTCCTGAGTACAAACAAACTGCTGATTTAGAGCTTATAAAAGCTATCTTTTTTTCCCTGAAATCTATAGAGGCAATTCCTAATCAGACTGAAGATAAGAAGCTTTCTCTATTTTCTAAAACTAATGCTCCATTTTCTTTTCAAAATAACTTTATTTCCATCAATACATTAGCTTTAATGACCACGTTTTCTCATAGGAAATGTCTTCCATCTTTTTTAAAAAATTAATAAATATCTGAAAAAAACCCAAGGTGAGCCATAAAGCCTGTCCAAAACCTCCACAGATTCTCATACACATGCAAAGAGGCATTCCAGATTATACTATGAAAAATACAGGAAATGGAGTTTTTCAGAAAAATACCTTCATGTGACTTGTATTCAAAATGATGTGCAGTTAAGTAAAACAGTCTACAAAATAAGTAGTTTGCTTAATGGTTAAATAAAAATACAAATTATAATTTTTATTAACTCTAACTCCTCTGTCCAAGAAGACTTTGATACATGAATCATTAATCCATGGTATCAATGATACTAAGTATGTACTTGATTCTTTAAATATTTATAGCTCATAATAGTTGTCATGCAGAACTCTGGAAACAAGCAAAACCTGGCAGACTTATAGTGGTTAGACTTGATTGTCTCTCATAAAAAAATTTCCCACCATTGCTTTCACCGAAACAATTTCTGACAAAAGCACTGACGTTGTGAGACTTTTCCTGGAGCAAGAATCTAACATAAACTTCTCGAAGTGAGCTAGATCTTGTAATTCTATACAGCAGCAGTAACTGTTTTACCAAGAACAGGCAAAATCCTTCTTAGTTTAATTTCACTATCTAGGAAGTGTAAAGACTTGATCAGCAGTTGGAATCTTTGATATCCCAGGACTTTGCAGGCTTCAGTAAATGCATACAAGTAGTAGAAATTTCTGCAAGAGCAAGCACGACTTTTCTTTTCTCCAGATGTAAATCCATCCTAACAAAATGGGAAATCTGGAAATGATCAATCTTCTTTGTGAAAACTCTAGTAAACATATAGCAGCTTCATTTCCAGATGGTGAAATCCACATTCACCAGGCTTTCCAACAACCACTCGGATTCACCTGAATGAGGCTCTCTGTGTGCTCCCTCTGTCGCTTTCCTGCTCGTACGCACACACACACCCCTTCACTTTTGTGGTTGTTCAAAGAGCTTATTACTTGTAATCAGCTATACCCAAAATGTGAACTCATTGACCGTCACCGTATGTCGTGTTTTACCTGTAATGTTATGTACGTGGTAAATGGTGGCTCAACCGGTTAACTCTATTGTGCAGCTCAGATAGTGACATCTAGTTCCAGGAGTTATTTTTAACGCCAAAATCTTTTTGTCCTTCTTACTTTATCCAGTCACTAATTCTTAAACATCGTGTGAGTTTCATTTTTTGATAAAATCTGCAGTGGTTGCCTGCAGAATGACATATAGAATAACCAGGAAATAAATGAATAGTGGGTTATGAATTTGCTGTTCTTTGGCACAGCCCCAGAAATCCATGAGGAGAGGGGAATATGACAGAGGTGGAGAAGAGCAAAGGGGATTCAGAGCCACTTCTAAAAAGTACGTTCCAGAGAACAGCCAATTTTACCTATGCTCTGAAAGTTACCTACAGTAGAAAATGGTGTTTAACTAGAAACTATGTTAAGTAGTATTAAGTAGTATGTTTTAAATATCATCTGAAGTTTACTACCAATAACACCGCTTGTGTTTACAATGTGTATAATTAATCTCTGTTAACTAGTACTAATATCTTAGTTTAATGTCTTTGAAAAAATCAGTTGGATTTTAAAGTACTTTTTCATTCCTGTTATCACTGAGTAATGTTAAGGTAGTTTGAAGGTTCATCTGAAATACCGAAATTGCGAATGAGCTTCTCAGCTACACCCAAGCTCTTCAGGTTCTTAAACAAAAATCCTTTATGAGTAATAACTGATTGAAATAATATAATTACTTCCATTTCCTGTCCCTAATATACTTTCATGGTGGATGATGTCCCACAACTTGAAAGTGTTGTTTTCTAGAAACATGGGGCAAATAGGCAACAGCAGCTGAACTGTATTAGCAAGTGCTAGAATTGTGTAGTGTGCTTTAAAAAGTCACTAATAGACATATTGCTTCTATCTCATGTTTGTGACTGTTACTATAGCTATTAGAAAGAGAGCTTGAAATAATATTTTATTACAACTATGAAATGTTTTCAAATAGTAATGTTGCCGGTATGAAATTACAAACTAGGGCATAGCAAAATGACCTAATTTAATTTTGTTGCATTTCATAAATTGAAAAAGGATAAGCGTTGTGCTTGCTCTTCATCAATCAAAGCGATAGAAAAATTACGCACTATCAAGACTTATCCATGCAGAATTTTCACAACAGGATGTCTAAAGCTGGACATCTGGAGTTGTATTTATCTCACCTGATTTTAGTAATTTTTAACTTAAGACAATGAAGCTACATTTGTTATCAAGATTCTCTATATTCTGGGGTGGGATATCCATAGTACTTAAAATTTGATCCTATCTTAAAAGCACACCATGGATAGATAAGGTGTTTTGTATCTGGAAACACCTGTTTCTTCTACTCATTATACTGGGAAGCCAGCTGATAGATCAGATGCCTGATCTATAGATGGCTAGAATTAGGTGAGATGAATCCTCTTCTCAGGGTCATACTTTGGTATTTACATCTAAGTGACACAACTCCTGAGGTATTTACTATTCTGTATGCTTGCAATGCTTGATTCTTTTTAAGAAAAAGATATGTTCTTCAGTTGTGTATGTTATACTCGGTATCTTTTTTAATTCTAATGAGCAGATGCTCTTCTAGCATGAGTTCTCAGAGCTTGCTTGGCTTACCTGAGTTGATAACAATCTATGCAGGTGAGAATCTGAATATACATACTTGGGTCTTGACCTGCTGCCCATGGAGTAAATGTGGAAGATTGCAGTTGATTCCAGCAGGCATTTACGCAAGGCTGTGAATGGTTAATTTAAACGTTAGTCCCTGCTCCAGAGCATTCCAGTTGAGGTTTTACGTTAGTATCCTGATTGCTTATTATTTTATCCAAGAAGGTATCTCCATTTGAAATTTTCTCTTGTCTCTTTTGTCAGATGAGTACTGTTCTGTATTCAATGAGTTAGTGAGACGTTATGAAACGGTTCAAGCAAAGTCAGTTCCAAGCTGCCAATGGTGCTACTGATAGCCTCCAATTTTGTTTAAATAAATATTTAAACTGAGTGCAACACCCTACTGAAATAGTAACGTTTTATTGTGGCAGAACCAGTGGTTACTAGGAGTTGTGGAAACCCATTCAATCTAGACCACCAGCTGGATCAATGCCACACAATGATCTTTTAGACCAGCAGGGTGCTCTCATTAAATGACCTTTATGCCTTGTGTTAAGCCAAATCCATTGCCAGTGTTAAATTACAGTAATAAATATCTTCTAAATTTCAGAATCAAAGTTCATATATTTTTTACGTTAGTCCTCATACTAGTTATTTTTCTTTTATGCATGCCTCTGAACTTCCTAGCTGTCTGTGGATGACAATAGCAGCACCACCAAATATTTGGCAAAAACTTCAAAAAATTTTGGCCCAGTTTTAGACTCCGGTGGCTTAGTTATATTCTCAGATACGTGTTCACAGCTCCCAGGGACTTCAGTGAATATTACATATCTCATGTATTTGAAGACAAAGCTGAGACCAAAACATGTAGCTATTGTACTATCCTTAACTGCAGTGAGAAAACTTGCATGTAAAGTAATTGCTTTCCTAGAAAGTTTATGTTCTTCCCACTGTCCCTGGTAAGGAGACCTTGTTATCTTTTCTGTCTGTTTCACAGTACCATACTGCTTCTGTTTAAAAATCTATCTGGGTTATTTCTAAAGTATAGTTGCCTACTTCAGAATTGCTTGCCTAATTAGCAATGCAGTATCTTTTTGTAATTTTTTCTATGATTATTCTGGCACTGATAATTCCCAATCTATTTTCTCAGGAGAGATGCTGTCATCTTTATTGCATTTGTAAAAATGTAAAGCTAGTAAAGTAAACTAGTTCTGATGTCATTGTCCATATTGTTAATTATAAGTAATACTGATTTTTGGAGTTGAGATTTTTATAAGAGCGTACATTCTGTGTGTACATTTGAACTGTCCTTTGACTGATAGGAATATGATGGGGAAAGTATGAAAATTATAGTACAGCTGTTTAATTTACTACAGTATGTTCAATTTAGTAATGAGTTGATTAAATTAACTCAGATTAAAAGAAAACGAAACAGGTTAAAGGGATTTGCCTGATACTTCTACTGCATTGGTTTGAGGAGTTTAACAGATGAGCTCATTTTTTAAGAATGCTGTCTATCATACCCAAGAGGTTATTGAGAGATGAACAGCTATACAATTCTGAAGCACCTGAGCGACTTGAAAGTGTAACTGTGATTGTCTAGAGCAACACAGAGACTTGGGAGGCTGGTTTCCATTGTTTTTTAAGGAGACCTCTGTTCATAAGTGTCCATGATTTTTTTAAAATGTGGACCGTAAAGAAGGATTTACTAATGGATCCCTGAAGAAGAGGAAGATGACACTAAGTTTTTATTTGTTAAGGGTTTTTCCTGACTAGAATTCTTCTGAAACACAGCTGTTCAGAACTTGCCAGGAAAGTTTCTTGTCGTCTTGGTTTAGGAGTTTGTTTCTTCTAAATGTAGTTTTGATGAAATGTCATAACTCAAGTTGAGATAATTCTTAAAATAACCATACCCAAATCTGTAAAAGACTTTGGATGTGACTGTCAAGGCCTTTCATTTGTGTTTGCATTCAACAGAAAGCCAGTGAACAGATAAGCGTACTGGATGAGGTGTCAGATATATTTTTATTATCTTCTGGCATAGTCGTTTCAGTGGCAATAGCTGAGATAAACGCCTGGGAATTTTAGCCACTCTTCATGCATTGTCTGTTCAAGACAGTCCCTACCCTGAAGATCCTGTAACCAAAAAAAAAAACCCCAAAAAACCAGGAGGGATCATATAATGTACAAATGAGAAACTGGGGATTAAAGGATTTGCCAAAGGCCATAAACAAGTGAGAGGAAATATTAGATCCCTCACAGAGATGGTTTGCCAACTGGAAAGTTGAAGCACATCAGTGGGCAGCAGACAGAATAATGTCCAGCACTGGCCATTTTGATCTACATCCATTTTGCAGATTAACACGTGATGAAATCATTAGTCCCTATGGATCAATGGGTATATGGTCACTGATGTAAGTGTAACCAAGATTTCAGGCAAGATGTCTATCTAGAATTGTCAGTCTTGTCCAAACTTTAAAAATACAAGTGTCTAACGAAAAGATTTGGTTCCTTACTCAAAGATTCTTTTCCTTCCTGCATTTGCATGTTAGGACAACTGATTGATTTTTGCGGGAGTAGATGTAACCAAAGTCAGCCAGTTGCACTCATAGATAACTTAGTTTTAATGGCCTGAAGCCTATCAGTAAAGCAACCTCTGTCAGAAAGTTGCAGAACCGTGAAAGTTCAGTGCAATTTTCAAATAAGGTTGTATTTTCATTACTGGTTTCATTTGTGCTTGATGGAACATAACAGTAAGTTGGGGGGGGGCGGGGGAGGCTGGGGTTTTTTTTCAAGTCAATAAAAATATAACAACTCAATAATAACATGAAATAAGTGATGCTTTTCTTAAAAATGTCTGTCAAGTGAAATGAATGATACTTTACTGGCAGTTTAGCAGAGTAACTACTATGACAGGATCAGTGTCTTGTGCTTTAAAAATAAACTTCTTTGCTCAGAGTCAACATCTGCTTTGCCTTGGCCTTCATTTAGCAGCAGGAGACCATTATCCTGTGATGACTTTCTATTCCACTGACATCTCATCTGGTGCACCGATATTCTTAGTATTTTACTCCCCTGCTGTGCCCCTTCCCCTCAGCCACACACACACAAACACTCTTTATCTCTGCCTGTAGAATGCTATGTTCTGCTGTTTCTATGAATAGGAGATTACACATAATGTAATCAATCAGTTGCTTCTACCACTAAGGAAAAGTGTGTCCCTCCAATTAACTTCTTATATCCTAATAAGCAAACAGCAACAGTCTTGGATAGGTGCCTAAAATCACAAACATTTATCTAAACTGCCCTGACGTTCAGAATCTGAGGTGTGAGGCTAGACCATCAGAGAAGGCAAACTTTCTTGCAAAAATTTCCAGCCTTTCAGATCTGGTATAGTTATTGCCAGGGATAGGAAAACGGAAAATAATTAATGAAATAAACCAACTGACTTTTAACAAAGGCTTGACTTGTTTTGGTTTTGGGGCAAATATTTGGAGGTAAACTGGTTTCCCCAGACTTTTTTGAGATAAACTATTATTCAGATTTACTAAATCTGTTAAGTTTGTTTTTTGGGCAGTTAATTTCTAATTCTGCGTCGTTTAATACAAGAGAATAAATACATCAAAGGAGGAGTTTCTTCAGCTTGACTTCACTTTTTCTTTTTTTTTTTTTCCTCCACAAAGGAAAAGAGAACACAACATCCAAATGTAGCAGGGCTTTTACTGGAGCAGTCCGGAGGTCTAGTTAACCTAAGATGTCAACAAGAAGATGCTTAAGGAATAAGTGTAAGAAATATAGGGCAAGGATTGTGTGATTCTACAGCTTTCCTGCTTTTATGATGGTGCAAGAACTAGATGAACCCTGGGGGCAGGGCAGGGAGGGGAATTGCTGTTATGGTTTGCAGAGCTTCTGGAAGCACTCAGTGCCTAATGGGGTGAGAAGTTTCCTCCTTCTGTGTCTTTGTCTCCTACACAGACATGCATATGCCCACATGCGCTGAAGTAATGGGGCACCACTATGGGATAGGAGCTTGTGCATGCTTTCTTTAAGTTGGTTTTTTTGGATGCACCCCGAAAGCCCTCTGGGTGAGTCAATCAAAATGCATCCAGTTTCACTGTGTGTCCTTTTGAAATGCCTGCAGTGAATACCAAAGCCAAAACCTATCCTTCAGTATTATTTTTAATCTAAGTAGGACTTAAAGAGGATGTGTTATATGATGGGTTTACAGGCATGGTTTGAACCTATCACCAGCAGCAAATTACATCTCTCATATTAAAATATAACCTCCTCAATACTGTTTATTATACCTGAGTGTAAGCTGATTGTGATGGACCGTGATTGTCAACTGATGCAAGTAAGCAAGACAAAGATGGCTTTGTTTGGTTTTCTTTTTTCCTTTGAGAGGCTTAAGCTAATGCATCTGTATGTGACCAACTGAAAACCTCTTCTATTTACTTTTTTCAATGTGAAAGTATGATCCCTGCATTTTTGATCCCTACATTTTCTTTTCTATCTTGCCTTCTTTAAAGAACCACTGTGGGAACTTGCAAGATAAAACTGCTGTTGCTGCCTCCTGCTTCAGATTATTTAGTGCATCCTGCAGAACCACGGTGTGTATTTTTCTTGTTCATGGGTTGTTTCACTGCCTCGTACTTAAACAGCTAGAATGAACTGGCATTCAGGATTAATAACTTATTCTAGGTGAAGTTAACATACAAGTCTTTACAGCAATTTGAGCTAGTTTCCATTGAAACAGCATTTTTTCTAGTTCAGTTTTTTGGCTGTATTGTAGACTCCTACTCTTCATCTATTGCCAAATGTAGCTGACTTTTTTGTGGAGGTAATTAAGATGGGAAAGGAGGGAAAGACTACAGACTTTTTCGCAAATGTGTCCTGGTTTTGTTTGAAACGTTTTCAGAAATGGTATTTTCATCCTGTAATTGAGTATCTTGTATTTTGGGATGTTTGCAGTCATGTCATGGTATGTACTCTGCCAGGTCAGGTGACCACATCAGGAGAAAGGTCACCCAAATCATTCCCTTCTGTGTTCTACCTTGCGGTAGATGTAGGCTTAGTGCATGGTATCTCTTGAGATTGCAAGACATGTCACAGAAAAAACTGTTGAAAAATGCGGATTTATACTGGAAGACGACTGAAATGAAGCAATCTGAATCAAAGGCTTAGATTTAGATGTTAGAACTCGGTGTGGAATGTACCTAGATTTTGAATAACTTAGAGAGCATCCCAATTAAAGCACTGTTTCTGTTCTCACTGCTTTACCGTGAGAGGAAGCATATTAATGTGACAGTGGGACAATGATACTCATATTTTAGACTGGTTTCCCTATTGTCTTACAGTTCATTGCCATATTGAAGAATAGTAGTTTTCTAACCTTAACCTACATGTTTCAGAAAGGTGGGCTGCCTGAATTCAGCCTAGGGTAAGGTTCTCATACTTAGATCTCAGGCGCTGGATGTGTAAGCTGCCAAGTTTGGACCTGAGTTTTACAGTAGAGGAATATATACAAATACAGTTTAGAGCATTGGTAAAGTATATGTGGCAAATACTTGATTCAACTTATGGACACAGCAAAGAAATGCACATGAGCAGATGTGTTTGAGAAGCATGCGCTTATTGTGCATGCACAAATCGAATGTATGATGCAGGACAGTAAACCTGGTACTTCTAGAAAATCACGCACTCATTTCTCATGCATTGTGCAGTACAAATGTCCACTTGCTGTGGAAATGCCGCTTTACAAACTGCACAATACTACCAGCTGGACTGCCAGGTATTCAGAACTTGCAAGGGCAAAACATTGTTGTCTGCCTCTAGAAGCAAATCTTCAATGCAGAAAAAAAGAGGTTGTCTAGAAAAGTAGAAATTTGTCATAGCCTAACATGTTTTCCTTTATATCCAAAACTGCTCTGCTCTGTGCTTGTGTGAAAAGGAACTATTTCCAGAAGAAATTACTTTGCCATATTTATTAACATCAAGGAAGATAAGCACTTACCCAGTTAATTTACAAAAAAGTCCCTCAAGTCCACCTGTATATCAAGAATACCAAAGGAAAGATGAAGAGGAATGCAGGGTGAATATCTCAGTGCTTCAAGGAAGTTAATGCCTTACTGTGGAAAGATACATTAGGATCCCTCTCACTGGCTGTGTCACTTGCTCGTGATTGTGAAGTTGTGTCCTTGAAGAATGAGATTGTTTCCTGCCTTGTAAAAATGATGCTGCTCCAGAGAGGTGCTATGAAGAGAAGATGCAGAGAGATTAGCATGAAAAAACAATGATCTGTAAAGCAGGAAAAACTGGCAGCATGATTCTTTCCTTTCCCTCCCTTCTGGATTGGAAAAAGTACTCTGTCAAGGCAAACTATTGACTTAATGCATAGCAACATACCAATTGTTTTATTGGAGGAAGACATTAAGCTATCTAGGCCAGTGCTCTGTCCTGACAGTGACCAATAGTAAATGCTCCAAGAAGAAACAAAACCAAAGAAACAAACCAAAAACACCAAACCCCAAACAATAAAAAAAGCCATAGTGGAAGACTAGGAATATTATGTCCAGAAAGGAACTTTCTATCCTAGGATATTATGGGTTAGCGTATTTCCTGAAGTACGTGAGTTTATACTGTTCCTAAAAAAAGTAAAATTGAATGCAACTTTTGATATTTTCATCATCCACAGACATGTCTAATCTTGCTCTTTCCTGAATTCCCCGAGAATGTAGTTATTTCTAATTAGGCAATATTGCTTTGTAAGGAGGGCATCTTGAACAACTCCAGCAAGCTCTTTTTCTTTCAAGGTTGGGATGGGACCTCTTTAAAGGAGAACGTAGGAGATAATCAACATAGGAAATTTTAAATGTTAAAAATGCTAAATTTGTGAATCCTTGATGTTAAAATATGTCTTTATAAGAAAGATACATTTATGGAGCACACTAATTGTTCAAGGAATCAGGCCAGTGGGGTTCAGGGTCCCATATGCACAAGATACCTTGTCAGATATGTTTTGATAGCTCTATTAATGTCTTTGGCCCTGATTTTGGGAATGAGGCAGTCCTTACCAAGACAGTAAAGCACTGGATGCCCATTAGACAGTTCTCTGAATGCTCCACTGAGGCCATGCTGTCCAAACAGATGGTGAGCCTGCAAGTGTGGGAGCCAGAATGTGTAACATCCGTGGTGGCTCGCTTTGTTGTTAGGTGGTTTGGTATGCCACACAGATAATTATGCTTGCAAGCTATCTGAAGAGGTGAAGGGTACATGTATGGAAGGTGAGAAAGTCAGCAATATTCATACTTTTGGAGTGTTTTCTGAAAGGCTTTATAAACATAGTTGTTGAGTCTCAGCCTTTATACAACTGTAACTTCTGGACACAAACATTAAAGGTATTGTGTTGTGTTTAATATTCTCAAAAATACTGATGGAGAAAATTTTTTTTTCTCTGCAAATACAAGTAATTTTCATTATTTAGAGTATGAATGATGAGGTAAACCAAATACCATCTAAAGCACTTTGTGGTTTTATTCAAATGGATGTTTGTAAATACTTCTTGCAAAAGGTTTCTTTACCCTGTATTTGCTCAGCATTAATCCTTGGGGGGAAAAAAAATATTTCGTGTGGTCAATGAAGACATCCAGTAGAAAATTGGATCTGCTGAAGTACTTCTCTTAGAATGAAATCTGGTTATATGACATGCTTCTTTAAACTTTTTTTTTCTTAAAATCGTACAAACCCCATATGTAATCTATTCATACAACTCTCTTTCTACTATCTTCCATGCTGTCTTTTCATCTGCTTAGTTCCTTTTCTCTGTCCATTTTTTGTCTTCGTGTTTTTTTCCATGCTGCTGGTTGAACTTAGGATATCAGCTTTTTATTCCTGTGCTTTTTCTACTTCTTAGCTCAGCTGACTTTGTAATATGTATTGAAAAATATAATTTCTCAGTATTTTCCAGCACAGATTCTTTTCCAGTGTTGACAGTACACTAAAGGATGTGTGTAAGCAACAGCTCTGCTGGGACATTTAATGTCCTGTCTGGTTACAGCTATGTCACACACACACACACCCCATGCCCCCCCCCTCCCAGTCCCAGCAATCACTCACAGAAGTTTTAGTCTTCTTCAGCAGTCATTCTTTGATGCTTCTGGAATGCAAAGGATTCGTTTCTAGTCCACACAAGATATATTGCAGAGTATATAGATGTACGGAAATCGGAGCTTAGCTGTTTTTTGGGACTGCCAAAGTTTCACTGCAAACACAACTTCAAACAGAGCTGCTTTCTCTAGACTTACGTTTATCCTGAAATTTGCAGCTTGTTTTCATTGTGAATGTGCTTGTGGGAGAAGTCTTTTATACTGTAGAGAGTTTTCACCATTGCCCAGAAATCGTTGCTGTATAACTAGGTACAAGTAGACTGTTTGGGCAACACAGGCTGTTCTCTTTGGATTTTATTTGAATATGTTGGCACTGGATTCGAGCCCGGAAGGTAAACTTGATGGTTGGTGTTATAAAGGCCTGTTCCTGTTTTTGCTGAGGTTGCAACTGAGTAACTGTAGTAGTCTATAAACTATTGAAACTTTCAGCAGTTCCAGGTCCTGGATCCCTGTCTTCGCTATACTAATTCTTCCCAGTGTTGGAACAGCAGCATTCTTCAAGAACCTGGGCTGGCATCTCGTTAGCTTGAAGCAGCCTGTATTCATGAAAGTCCTGCCTCTGTCACTCAGCACCAGGAATCTTTGCACAGGACATCTTTCTCTCACCTGAATATCTCTTTTATTTGTCATTCTGTGTTTTTCATTAAGAGTCAGGTCGAAACAGTCCTTTCAACAGCTTGAATTCTTTGGCTGTGTACACAAAAAGTAAACACGGACAGTGGGTTTCCATCTTGGCCGAGGATAGATTTGAATTGATATGCACAATACACCTGAATTCCAGGGAGCTCAGAATCTTCTTCTGATTCATTAACGACCATCATTAATCTTGATAGAACCTCTAATGGACATAGTAATAGTTGCATTTTGTCCAATCCTATTACTCAGATAACTGCCAACAGTCAGACAGTACTGTGTTATCCTAGAATTAACAGATAAATCTTCCCCATGCGCTAATGCCTAAGTAGCTGGAGTTTGAACAGAACAGTTAATGTGACAAGTCTTATGATGTTAATTGGGGCAGAAAATGAAATATTTCTACTTGGTAGAAAAGAAAAAATGTCCCAGTTTAAGATGCAGACAAATTCCTGACTTCCCTGCAACTTAAAAGGAAATGCATGTGGCCATCTTTACTGTTGTGTGTGTCTGAGCTTGCATTATGCAGGTTGTCAAAACTGTTTTTCTCAGCATAGTATTTAAAGGGGGGAAATAATACTTGCAAAAAAAGATTTTTACCTCACACAGTATTAATTTATCTGAGCAGCTTACACATACATTGGATGACCTGTAGTTCTTCTAAAAAATAATCTGAATCTAAAAATTATCCGTCTTGCACAACCATGGATTTGAATTCCTTGCCCAAATAGGCATGTGAATGTCAGTACATATAGTGCATTCATGTAGCATGTAATCTGTTGATGAGCACTGACAGCTTCACAGTAAAAATCTGTGTGTAACACTTTTTTGTATGCATGTACATTTGTGAATTTTTTTAACTATGAATTCTTTTAAATGCAACAGGAAAACATTTTGCTTTTAAGCTAAGTAATCTTCAGAAGAACTGGAGGTGCTGATAGAGTAATTGTGTTTATTCTTCCAGTTTCACAATTTCTGTCTTATAAACATTGTTTTGCGTTATTGGGCTCCACGTTTCCCCTTCTCATCTGATGTTTTACAAATATTTTTCTAATTGCTTGAGACAGTGTGGTCCAATAAAATTACATCGACTTTCTGCTGAACTTGTTTGTCTGATCCACTGCCAAAAGTTGTAGGCAGCTAGGCAGCACACTTGGTCTCACTTTCTTTCACTCCCCCTCCTCTAAGGCAATGCTTTCAGACAATCCTCTACCCTTAAAAGAACATGCATGTGAAGACTTAGGGTTGTGAGGCATGCATTTACATTCCTAAGCCATTCAAATGTTTCAGCAAGGCACTGCATCCTAGCAGATTTTTAAGATGACTGAATCTATTTCTGTCTTTAGGTTGTTATGTGATTGAGTTAATACAGGTAAGTCATGCATTATATTTTAAAGCAGGAGAACTTGTTTTGGCTCTGGGCCCGTTCGTGTTTCTGTTTAACAGCTACTCTCAGCCTTAATGCATTATTTCTTGATCTGATAAAAGACAAATTACAGCTAGAAGTGTCCAGAAAGTGAGGTACTGTGTTGCGTTATCACCCTGAGAGCCCACATAAAGAAGGTAGAAGGGGATATAACCACTGACATACATAGCTGTAAAGTATTCTGTATTTTTACAGTGACAGGGATATTCAGAGGAGAATTGCAATCCTGTGGTTCTGAGCGTCTGAAAGAGCTAACAGAACAATGAACTATTATTCTTGAGTCTTGATAAGAGAGGGCCTTATAATGAGAGATTAATTGTAACTAGCTGTGGACCAAAAATAGACCCTTCCCTTTCATTGTCCTGAACGTATTGCTGTTTATGATCAGTTTGCCAGGCACTTTACTCATATTACAGCTTTTCAATTTTTTTGCCCTCATGTAATGAGATGAGTCTGTAATTTTTTTCTTACAGTACGTAGGTTTGTTGGTTTTTCTTTTGGAACAGCCATGTGTACATTGTGCACCTCATTTTATGTGCATTTTTGAGCATTTGCTTACCATGTGCCATATTTTGTGTGATGGAACACGATCAGGTCCAAGATCTCCTAAAATAATTGGTTGCTTGATACCTGGAAGCATTTTTAAACGTACCTCAAGGAAAAAACCCAAAGGAAATAGTGCTGGTTTGCCACAGTGGAACAGATACGGTATGTGATCAGCTAGCTGCAGCCCACAGATAAACACAGACAGACAAGCTAGCAAGCATAAACAGAAACCACATTATTGTCCCACTCAGACTTCTGGCCTTATGTTTGTTAAGTGATTTCTAGAGTCTGGAAAGCAAAACAAGAATTTTCGAGTATGGATAGCTGAATTTGACATTATTTGATATTAGGCATCTACAGTTCTTTTTAATCTTCAGCGTCAGTCATTTTTCAGTTGTCTTTCTCTCCAGTTGGTTAATAAAGGCGTGGGTTGTATAATGGATGGTATTTATCAATGCAACCTTATTTAATTTTTTAAGAGCTGCAGAAAGCATAAACATTGTATCTCTGGCCTGGGCAAATTACTTGACATCCTTGGTAACATAAGAATACCTAATAGTAATTTCAGAGAGAGTTTGTTGGAGCCTCCAGATGTCAGGGGCTATGGAAGTGTAAAGTATTATTACAGATGTTTCTCATAATAATAATACATCTGATAGCAGGGCAGAAAAAGGAATTAAGGGCCAAGTACTTCAGTCATTAACTGAGCTGAACTCCCACTAAGGTCTATGTGAGTTTTGTTCAAATAAGGATTACAGAATTCAAATGTAAGTAATTATTTCCAATATGGAATGATTTATACTGCTTTTCCAGCCTTGTCTTTCTAGAATCTTGAAAACAGAGTCAGAGTATATTGACTCACTGTACACAGAAAGAAAACTTGCCAGCATAAGGCTGGGTAGCATGAGGAAAGTTTGACTCAGGCATAGATAGACAAAATCAAGCAGGGTGACTTATGTCTGCAAAGCAATCAGAAGTGTGCCTGCAGCAGAAAGAGACATATCCCAGCTAGCTTTAATTCAGCTGGCATGAGTACCACGGTCTCATGGGGTTATACAGCCTGTGTTGAAATCTTTGCCGCTACATTTGCAGTGCTATTGGCAAGATCAGGGCTCGCTCATGAGTGCTTAAACATACCACTGCCACACCTCTGGCTGCACTGTGGGCACATTTTTTGTTAGACACACTAAAGAACGAATGGATAAGGAAGCTGCAGTTCAATTTAATAAATGTGTTTTCAGGGAGACCTTCACCTTTGTAGATTTCTAGCTCTAGGGGTTTTTTAAAAGCTGTTTATGAAATAAACAGCTTTAAATAGACCATGTACTTGTGGGGAAAACACCACAAGTAACTGCTTTTTGGCAAAATCCAATTACAGTAACAGCGCTAAACACATTAAGATGCAGTTGGCCTTACAGTATGGACAGCATTGAACTTGTTCAGTGTGCCTCAACGCTATGAAATTCTGAGAAAATTCAGATGTTTAGAATGAGGCTGAAACTTTGTTAAAATATGCTTAGGTATGTATTTGTTGTAGAACTTGTAGTTGTGCCATCTTGTTGTGCAGTCAAATCCTGCAAAATACTTGTTTTTCTTTATGTGGGTAGTAGGTTGCAGTGTATGTGGTGTACAGAGCCTTCTGAAACACTGTTGCTCAGGATGATAGGTGGAAGATTATTTCTGCCAACTCTGAACTTTCTGAAAGCCTTCATACTGCTCCACATCTGTGTCTGTGACAAAACTGTAGTTGTTTAGCACTGGTGTATCTGTTTATACACATGGAGAACAAAAAGAGAACTGGCATAAACAAAATGTCATATACATTCAAATACGATAAAATAATCAATCTGACATCATCACAAAAACTGAGTGCCAAAAAATATTAATCTGCCAGCTCATGAAGGGCAAGCTTCATATTTCTGTGGTTTGTTTCACTGAAGCACTGAGAAAGTTAGACATGTCCATGAAACTTCTGAGATCCAGGCCCTGTTCCTGCTTCTTCACAAAGTGTTAGAGGATGAAATCATCACGTTCCTTTCTGTTCTCCAGTAGCTCCAGTTCAGGTATCCTGGGCAGGATTCACTTTGTTTACTAGACAACAGCAGTATAGGACCAATACATGAACTAGTCACTAAACTCCCTTTAAAATCAGTGGAAAAAAACATAGGCATTTCTTGAGTGTATTTCATCTAACCTGTGTAACCTCGGAATGAGATGTCTCATGCCTTAATAGTCCTGATTTTTCATAAAGGGATTGTCTCAGGTGTAACAATCCAGGTCACACACGTCTACTGGCTACCTTCCAGTACTCTTGTGTTCAGCAGCCCAACAGCTGAATTTCTCTCAATTTTGCCTTGAAATTCTTGGCATTATTGTGGTGATGATCAACAGCAGGCAAGCAATTTGAAATTTAAAATTACTGCTGGAGCAATTTTTTCACAATGCTCTAATTAATATTTAACAGTATTTTGAATTTTTATTCTTTACCACTCTTAACTGCCCCATGCCCTATGTCATTTAGTGCAAGAGAATAAATTGGCTAGCACTGCTGTATTTCTGATTTTGGCAGATGTGTAAATAAAGTTGTTGTTTCCTGTACTTCAGGTATTTATTGTATCAGATATTAATGCCTTATATGCTCTATTAATTCAATAGATGGAGATTTTTGCCTGGTCAGCTATCAGTCATTGTTTTCCTATAGTAGGATTAGTAGGATTTACTTTTCAGGAAGTAATATGCTCAAAAGCAAGTTTAGGAGACACTTGAAAATTTACTGCAATGGTGATATAAGTTGCAGGATTCTTAATGATCAAAACTTTGAAATACTTCAGAGTAAGTCTCAGTACCCCATGATATAAGTTAGATGACAAAGCCAATGAGATATACTTGGTTGTTTTATGAGGAGCACTGAAAGAAGCTGTCGTTAGTTCAGGAACAGCAAGATTACCCAGAACTCACAATTCGAGCAGAACTTGCCATGTTTGAATTACTTTATGGTTTTTGCTAAATTAGCTCGACAGTGTAAATGTGAAATGTGAATCTGGAAGAATAGTGATAGCTGTGATGCTTGATAATATCTTGTGAAAAGAAAGTGGTAGTATTTAGGAAAGATTTGATATTGGAAAGCAGAAGTAGCTCTCTTTACTGAAGAAACATCTGGAAAATTCAGCTACTTGCATGAGAAGTGCTGGCAACCCTAAAGAAAACACCAATCCTGATCAGGTATAATAGAAAACTCACTGGCAATTTTGGTTCCTTAAGTTCCAGCAGCTGAAGAATTACTTACTATTCATCAGACAGCTATATGGAGTCAGGAATGAAGATCTTGAGTGATCTAACGTATTTGTAGCATACTTTCATTATACTCATTTTCAGATTATTTTCATGTTTCAAGTGCTCATACTGAAAAGTAACTTGTGTGTTATAGAAAAAGTAGAGTAAGAAAATGCAAACATCCTTTTTTTGATTATACAGAGCACCCACAGATGGCTCTAGGATATTTACCAATAAAAAATGCCAGGCAAATGAAATTGTTGCCTATGCGTTTAGCATACAATTTAAAAGATGAGGAGACAGTAAAACCTAATACTAAATATGATCTTTATGGTTTTATAAAAAAGCCTCCCCAACCTGTGCAGTAGACTTTCTTAACCAAAATCTTTCACCTTGAAGGTGAAGATGAAAAAAATATTCTACTCTGCCATTAAAAATGACCTATGTGAGTAAATTTTCATAACAGCACTAGTAGATATTAAAGATGGTGATTATATACTGGTTACAGACGGCCTCTTGAGTCATTAGTAAGCCTTAAGAAATATCCCTTTTATGTTTCAGTTATGGTCCTAGTGACTCACCATTTCATGCTCTCCACTGTATCACACTTGCCTTATGAACACCAGCCTGCTCTTTGTTCAGGCAGGCCTAGGGGAGTGCTGTGTTACGTGCTGCTCTTACTTAGTTGCCATGCTTCCAAGTCTTGAATGAAGATGGTAGCCTGTATATAAAATCTGGATGACAAAGTCATTTACAATCATTAAAAGAAAGAAATAAATAATCCTTTGTCAAAAGAACTGATTTCTAGTTAAAAAAGCAAAATACATTAATTTTATTTAGAATTCCATACTTGGTATCTGTAAAGCAGGTAGTTTCTCTGGGTACTGAGGTCTCTTAAGTGAGAGAAGTGTCCTCTGAATTCTTACTAATATTTAAGAAGAGAATTTTGACTAGAATTTTGATTTTCTAATGTAAAATTGGATTTCCAGTGAAATACAAAGAGTTTCTCTAAGCTTTTTGAAGGCTATATGTCAGTTTTTGATATTTTACCAATAGGTATATAATTTCAGGAGAAGACCTCACTCAGAAATTCTGAAGTCGTCTGTGGGACTTTTTTCCCTTAAAACAGTCCTATTTCTAACCTGGATAATTGTTTTGCCTGTTTGTAAATGTCTGAAGACACTATGTCTTCCTTTTGGACTTTCTAATACACAACTTTGGGTAATTGTGTCATCCCAGATTGCCCGTGTGGTGTTTTTTTCATGCTGTAAATGACCTCTGTTACAAGAATGTGCCACTCTTGGAGGATTTTCTGCACGTCAGAAGGGGTTCTTGAGGTATACGTTCTCAGACCAGATTTTACTGAGTCTTTGGAAATGTCTGTAAGCATTTTCCTGTCATTTTAAAATTACACATTTAAACTATTTATTCAAACGAAGTCCTTTTTCTTCTTTTGCTATCTGGCAAAGGAAGGGACCACCTCTCAGTAAGTTGTAGCTGTTTTTTATACTTGGTGCAATGAAATTAAGATTAGGTTCCAAACAAAACTATTTTACTCAACAGAAATAAAACTGATCATTATGTACAGAGAAGTCTGTATTTGTGCTTTGAGTCTTCTTCAGCTGGCACTTAAAAGTCTGTGTATAGCTGGAGTTAAATAACAAAAAGATAGTATTTTTATTATATATTTGTGTTTTATTGTACCTTTGTGGCTCACAGCACTCAGAATTTGGTTGAGTTTCCAAATGCTGTTGATACTGGGAAACCAGGGCTTTTTACATCCATTTAAACCTTGACTTCTGAATGAACTGTGATACATGTACTTTCTTGCATTAATCTAAAGACATTTCAGAAGCCGATCTTTTTTTTTTTTTTTCAGCACAACTGTTACTGGATTTACCTAGTGAATCTAATGCTGAGAATAGTGTTGCTGAAAAAAATGGTAGTGGTCAGCTGAGACCTATTAGTTATTGGAATTTTCCATTTTTTGATGAAAATGGGATTAATCAGCTTATTTCTTTAATACAGTTGAAGAATACATAGTTTCTAATGAAATAAAACCCCAGCCAGAAAAAAAGCAAAATGCTTGAATCGCACTGAAACGTGCATTTCTAGCCTACAAAATGGCAAAGAAGGGAGTCTGTACACTACGTGTAGGAGCAGGTGGATTGCATGGAGCTCTGCTATGGAATGGGCAACAGGCCTGTCAGAAGGTTGTAAGTCAGCAGAGAGGCCAAGAAAGGGTGTGCTGACGTGAGTGCTGCTACCAGCCACCTGCTAATAGTGCTCTACTGAGCCTCCTTCTCAAAAACACGCAAGACCAGATGGGGACATGATGGTCAATGGTGGCCTTTCCTAACTCTTACAGTTTGCAATGGCAGTGCCTCAGCTGTCGTTGTGCCCTTCTGAAAATATTCAGACAGCCATGTCAGTCTGAACAGAAGGGCACTGCAAGCAAAATGTTCATGCTTTCCATTGATCCTCTGGGGTTTTAATACTGTAATATAAATAAAGAAAATACTTACTTTTCTTTCATGGGAAGTAAGATGATGGAACTGTAAATATCATCCTGTAAATATTATTAGTCTGAAGATAAAAAAAGAGAAGGAAATAGTAGTTTCATTCATCCTATATTAGGATGTTATACTATGTTAAAATACTACTTTTTCCCTGACTAGCTTCTTGAGTGTAGTTGCCCCATGTTAATGGTGTTCTGAAAATTATACAGGTGGTCAGAGAGCATCTTTCGTAGAATTGCCTCTGTTGATGAATTATGGTAAACATAATATATTTCTCATAAACTAGACTTGGTAGTTTCCTCTTCTTGTATTATTACTTCCACTAAGATGTAAAGAAAGTGAAAACTTACTTTTCATTTATTACAGTGTTCGAGTAAATATTTCACAACAAATCATAGCTTTAGAATGGGTCTATATTCGCAATGCTGTCTCCCCAGTTACGGTTCTGATGACTTTGCATTTTTCTGCTCTTAAGAAAGTACTTAACCCTGTGGAGAATCACCAGAATGGGAATCTCGCTGTAGGATTCATATTTTATGGTTTCATCTTACTTTGGGGCAAGAGATTGAAACCCTCCAGGGCAAACTTTTTAAAGTTTTGTCATTTTGCTTTTCCATTCCCCTATTCAGGCTTTCAGGAAAGTTTCAGAAAATCTGTATAAAGGGGATAAGACTACAAAGTTTTTTTTCATTCCTATTCATTGGCGATGGGACTTGAACATAATTCCAGTTGCACATAGGCACTAACTTGGAGGAATCTTACAGCCAGACCTTGAATTCATGGCTAAGGCAGGGCTGTAATGTGACCTGAACAGTATTTGTCATGTCTAGGAGTAGAATTTGCTAGCAGAGAAGAACTACTAGATTTCCTCCAAGAATGCTGTAGCTGACATTTGTGACAAATGTCCTTTTATGTATATATACATATAAACACATATGCACACACGTATTTTTCCTTACCATAGGGAAATTAGGTTCCCATTTCCATGCTTTCCACAAGATCTTGTAACAAGACAAGGAAACATACAGAAACATGCCAAGGCATAGCCTGCTTTGTATTCTTCAAGGTGGGTAATATGTTAGCAATATAGTACAGAGGATCTCTGCCACATGAACCAAGAATTCAGAACAAACACCATCAGGCCCGCAGGAGAGGTGTATTTTACCTGAACTTGGTAGAAATAGACCTGTGAAAACAAACCAATTTACTTTCAATCCAAATGATCAGCTGAAGGGCTTCTTCAGCAAAAGACCAGAAACAGATGTTGGTGCCTTTTCTCAGCAACTGCAAGCCACTCTGTTCAGTTTCCAGTTTTCTCCTTTTATGATAAAACCTCAAGTTCTCATCCAGATCAGGCAAAGGAAAACCTTGAAGTAATCTGACACCCATTTGGCTTTGGGTTTTGTCCTTCTTGACGATACTGAAGGAGTTACCAGTCATCTTTATTATGTGGCATGAATTTACAGTATTTCCAGTAAATACTCTCGTTAGGAAATATTTTCTTCCTCTGTAAAAAGAACCTTTCTCCACAGAGATTTGAGAATTCCATTCCATGGAGGGTAACAGTCTCTGGAACAAAGGTGGCTTATGGATCAGCTTAATCTGTATGGCATGTAATACATTACTTGGTTTTACAATGGAAGACTTTAAATTCTAGACTGCAAACCTCACAGCCTGTATTAGTGTGTTAATGCACTGGCTTTTCACCTTTTAAAAAATTGGTTAAAACTTCTTTCACTGAAAAGTGAAAATGAGTTTAGCCGCCTGGAATGACTCTGTTTTCTCTATTACACCATGTAGCACAGTTAGCACAACTGGCAAGACACCACTGAAGTAAAAATCAGAGACTAGAGCAACTTCTTCCTTTCAAAAGAACTGCCAAACCCACTCCTCAATACTTAAAAGTAAACAACAAAGGGCAAGTAAGGGATACTTGATGCAATTTCAACTGTATGAACAGTTGAAGTTTTACTGGTGTCCCATCGCAGTCAGTTCTTTGTCTTGATCCCCAGTTCTACAAGTCTCTAGTCCTTGTTACAGAATGCAGATGCTGAATAACAAAATGGCCATGGCTCTTCAAAACTTCAGCACAATTCTATTTGTTGATGTTTTAGGTAGGAAGAAACTTTGTATTTTTAAAGTCTACAGAATAAAAAGACATTTCTTAAGTCTTTCATTTTTTTAATAACGAAGCTCTAGTGTAAGGTGCTTCCAGCAGGTGTTTTTAAAGCATTGGTGTCCAAAATAAATTCTAAGAAATAAACTTTTATCCCCAAGAGATACCAGGAATCCATTAGATTCACAGGAAATACTGGCATTTTTTTCAGTGGTGTGAGATTCTACCCCACATGTCCAAAAGAACGAGATTGCTCTTTTGCTCAGTGACTTGAACAGACACTTAAAAACCTAGATCACTTCCAGGGACAAATTTACTGCAGGAGAGAGTATAGTGGGCTTTGCCATTGCTAGGTGTAGTATAAACTCCTATATTGCAAAATAAGCTCCTGGCAAGGTGTCTGTACAGCTCTACCAGTCAGACTGAGATTGCATAGCAGATTGCAAACAGTTACTATTGATTGTGTGTACGTGTATGTTACTGTGTCTAGACATCCTCAGTACCCATAAGTAGACTCAAGGACTAGATTCTCAGCTAGGGAATGTTTCATTTGCTGTAGTTGGACAGTCTGTACAAATTGAAAACTTGGCCCCCAAATATTCCTATTGATTCACATGCTAATCCTACAGAGAACAGCATCAGAACAATGCAGAAATATTTGTTAAAACAGTCAGAGTGGAATATTGGCAGAGAAGGAGTTGCAGATTTTTATTACTATATGAAAATCTACCAAATTCTAGAATTTCTGGTATAAAATATATGTACCATGAAATAAATAGAAAGAAGAATACATTTTCATGTGTAGATTACTCTGAAAAGACAGGAAGGCATTATTGCACACTCTTGCTCTGAGGCACAAAGAAGTGGGGTAATTTTCTAAGATCATAGAAGACTGCTAGGCTATCCAGCAACCAAATCATGCCAGACCCAGTCCGGTATTCAACCTCTTAAGAGCAATTTATTGTAGTGAACAGCCTGTATCACGTTAACAGGATGCTGCACTGATCTTCATTGCATCAAAAATATGGAAAAGTTACTGCAGTTTAGGAAGAAATATTTTAACTCGCTCTGCTTTTGAGTCTGTGGGTGGGCCACTGGGGATCCACAACTATTTTCAGGTTTGGGGCACATTTCTACATTAGACTTATCTGGTTTTTCTTCCTTATTGTGGTCAAAGAACAGTATATTATCTGTGGCAACTTGTAACCTCTTTAGAATAGTCTGGAAGTGCCAAATTATGAGAAATGTTTTCTGCAAAGTTTTTCAGGGATAAAAAAAAATTTTGGCAGAGTGGTTTTTAGTTTTTTTTGAAGGCTTCAAACAACTTTTTAGTATCAGCATCATTCAGTTTTCTGTGTTCTCTTTTTACTAGAAACACACTTACTGTTTTGATAGATCTGGAAGTACAATAATAGTCTTTCAGCAGCTTTGGTTTTAACTTCCTCTGTGGTCAGTGTTCTAAGTTCAGTGGCTTTATTGTCACTCTTTAAGTTTTAATTGCTGCAGATTTTGCCTGAAAAAAAATGCCCTATGTAGTGTATCATTGTATTTTGAGGAATTCTGGGATGCTATATTCACAGCAACTCAAATATATATGAATGTGTAAGTATGATATTGTTCTATAAATGAAGGAGGAAGGCAACAATGAAAATCTAGAAACATCAGTTTCTGATGTGAATGAACAGAAGTCTGCTAAGGCTTTAGTTTGTGGAGAAATGCTCTGGAGAAACCAAAGCAAACCAAACATCTCTCTGTACAGTTGGGTTCCTCTGGAGTAAGTAGTAAATGATAGACAGCTTGTAACTCTGTCCCCTGAGCCCAGGAGTTATACAGGGAGCTCTGGCAGAACTGTTTTGTCTGGTGGTCTAAAATACAGTCTAGGCAGTGAATGAAAAACCTTAGCACTGAAAGAGTAAAATAAGGAAAAGCAATGTTACTTCCTGGAACTCATCTGCAAATAGGTCTTCACCAGGTCCCACCCTAGGAATATCCCCAGAGGAGTTTTGCCAGATGGCACAGGGAATGCAATGACTCATGCTTTTTCCCTTTGTTCCTTTTCTGTTCCCCAGATATTCCTGGACTGTTTTTCCTTTGCTGACCTCTCTGTACAAATCACTGGGTCTTCTGAGAAAGAGCTGGAGGAAAGGCTGGAATGTAATATTTAGGGGGGAGCCTGTTATATGAAATGTCCTCGACAGGGAGCTGGGGTGCTTATTTGGGAAGGTTAGAGATGTGGAGGAGTGCAGAAAAGCAGCAGCACAAAACTGGGAAAAACACAGCTTCTTCTCTGTCTTCACCACCAAAGAAATCTCGGCTGGTTTGGCAAGAGTTTTGTGCCTGAAAACAATATGAGATATGTCTATTAGAGATTTCATGTAGAAATTAAAACAGATAGAAAATGTTTCCAAAGAAAGCTATCATTCCATGCTTATGAGCACTGTTGTTTACTGAAGATCTAAATGGAGTTAGCAGTCAGTTGGCTTATAGATTTGTCATCAACTTTTATTTCCTATGCTAATAGAAATTTTATTTTCTTAATGAAAAAAAAATGAAGGTACATATCATAGGAGCCAACTATAACATTTCTCTGAAGCTGTATTGCTCTGCTACTATGCTTTTAGTTGGCTCAAGTTTCACAAACATGGATCTTGCTCAGCTTATGGTTTTGACATAGTTTCAATTTTGTACCTGAGAAATATGTATCTTGTCTAAGCAATAATTATTAATGAATACTTTTAATTTTGGATGTTGATACAATATAGTCAGCTACCTAATTAATTCAGACCTGAGACTGGCCATCTTCAGAAGTGCGAGTGTCATCCTTGGAGGATGCTTATTTTTTGTTGCAGTATAGCCTATGGACCAGGATGTCCTATCAGCTATTTAAGAGTTGAACAATATGATCAATTATCTTAATAAAATCCACAAGCTGAGGAAAATAAATATATGCACACATTAGTGAAAATATATGTTCAAACAAGGACATCTTTGCTAGCATTATTTCTTACGGAAATCCCAAGGGCTGTATAGTGCCAGCACAGGAAGGTGGGGTTCTGGATGGCTTTAAAGAAGTGCAATCATTTATCTAATTATAAACTAAGCATCATATTCTGAAACTTATTCTCCAGTGCAATAGTTAATAGAAGTGATCAAAACTTTGATTTTTTTCAATTTTATGAATAGAAGGTAAATTATTTGCAAAAAAAGTAATCTTTCCATTATTCCTTCAGGAAAAAGAGAAGTAAAATTAAAAGTGAATCAATGGACATCTTTCTGGTAAATATATTTCCTATTTCCGCTTTTGCAATTAGTGGTCATGATCAGTTCTTACAATTTTGGGGCTCAGCTTGTTTTGATTAGGATAAAAATGGAAAGATATTTCATATAAGAATTCTGGCTTCCTTTCTGATTAATTAATACCACACAGTTTCAGAATATGTGAATAATAGAGTCTGCAAAGATACTGGTTTTATGTTTTCTCACGGACAGTGTAGTAGTGAGCCAGAAAATGAAATATTACATGTCACACCACTTGATGGGATATAATTCTGTTACAGGGCTGAGTTTAAGTTCCGTTTGGCAGATTCATTGCTAACACTGTCATAAAATAATTTAATTTTTATGCTGTCTTTTTGTGAACTAAAAAAAATGTTAAGTTTGAATTGGTGTGTGCATTAACTCCCCATTAATTCCCTGTCCCTAGAATAGTGACCTGCCTTTCAGTCTTTTCTAGAAGGCTACACTCCCACCTCTATATAAAATGTGAGATGCTTTTAGCAAAAGAGATTTCAGTTCTTTTAGAGTGGTATTGCTAACTGAATTGCCTCAGAAGTCTCCCTACTGAAAGGAAAGACTACAAAAAGTCCCTGAAAGATGCCTGCTCTGTTTTTGCAATGGCCTTCTCAAATGAGGAACTGGCATTTTCATTCTGATAGGAAGGAATGGGGACGGGGCGGGGAGAAAACTTAAACAGTGATGATAATTCCTAGCAAGCAATTTTAATGCTGTCTATCTGAGGGGTATCCAAACTGTTGCTGTAGAGCTGCCTGAATTATCAAGCAGTTCAAGCACATCTTCCGTGCCAGACTGTGTCAACAGATCAGCAACAACTGGGTAGTCGTGGGCTGCTGGTTATTGACTTCCCTGGCTGTGAAAGGAAGCAAAGCAGTGGGAGCCAGCAGGGCCAGTACTGACAGGTTGTCCTGGGGTCATGCTGGATGGCCAGCTGAGTCCCTGCAACGGGTCTCACTGTCATCTCCTGGCATCTCCTCCTTTTTGTGAGCTCCCTCTCTAAATCTTTGAGGTATGTGCCTTTTAGCTTTTGAAACGTGAATATGTGGGTTGTAGATTGAGGGCATTCCCTGTAAATTTTAAAGGAAATTTTCCTGTAACATAAGGAGCACTCCTCCTCAACCCCCACTCCCTGGCTACCATTTGTGGCTCACATTTCTGTACCTTAGCAATATGTGCATTTTGACTTGCCTGTTAACGTCTTTGCTCATTATTGATTTCCTTCCTTCCTTCTCTGTTTTATCCCCTCATCTTCTGTATTCTTGTTTTAGGGAAGGTGAAGGACAGGGAATGATTAATTCCTTTATTTTTCTACTTGAGAACGGAAGCTTCTACTGTACCATTTTTAAAAACCTTTTTCTTTCTCTTTTTGCTGAATTTCTTTCTTTGCTTTGCATCTTCACATCCCCTCTTCCCACATTTTTTGTTGAGTGCTCAGCTGCTCCTTCCAAGGTGCATTGGGCTGTGCTTAGAGCTGTTCACATTGCTTCTTGGGTTTTATTCCCTGTGCAGTCTCCAGTCTTTTTAGTATACAAAAAAAATCCATCAGGGCAGAGAGTATCTTTTCTATCCCTGCCTTCAGTAGCTTCCATTGTATCCAGAAAACTGCTTGCACTTACCCAAAATTAGGATGGATGAAGGATCTGGAAAATGGCAGATGCAGCAGAACAAAGGGTAGAAAAGATGAGTAACTTGGCCACAGTCACACAGCAAAGTGCTGACAGAGAGAGGAATAGAAACCAGGAGTCCTGGTTCTCAAGCCTGTGTTCAAAACAGTAAACCATGCAATTTTTCCACAGTGTTATCTAGAAATTTCAAAGACAGAATGACATGCTGTTGTAAAACTGATAATAGAAAACTACCATCAGGGAAGCACTATTTATAAATGAGAGGGTGGGAAGGCGCACTCTATACTGAGTGCCATAAACAATGAGCACCAAGGGACAAAGGGAAATATTTTGATGTTTGTGTGCCGTGGAAAGTTTTATTTAAACACAAACATAGTTAATAAATATGGATTTATATGTTTTCTTTGATCAATGAACTATGATAGATTTTAGACGTCCTGCATTTCTCATTTCTGTGTGTCCAAAAGGAGAGGAAGATAGACTCAGGAGCACATTCTTAAATCTGTTGCAGTCCCATTTTTTGTATGAGTTTATGCTGGTATCACAAACAGAGAGATTTTTCTAATACAATATGGGACTGCATTTTTAAACAAAGGGGGCCTAAGTTGCACGAATTAAAAATGTGTCTAAGGACATTATCTTACATTCTACTTTCACAAAATAGATAAATATCCAGGTACAGACTGAACGTTTGGTTTTATAACCTGATTCAAAGCTACTGAAAACAAGGGAGGGCAAAAATTTTCAACAAATTGGTTGTGTTTTGGATCAGGTCCCAGAATAGGGGCTATATAAAAAAAAATCCACCTGGAAGCTGTATTTGATACGTGCTAAAATAAAATTGAGTAACTAACAATTTTTTTTTTTCCCCTTCACTAAGTCCTTCTCTTGCTTTATCCACAGAAGCAGAAGAACTGGTATATTTTATTTTAATTAGTCCCTTAACTTTCTTTTGTATATATTTTTGATGACCCCAGACCAGTGGATATTATATCCCAGGGATGTTGTTACTGCTTATTCTCTGACTTTCTCTCACAGACTTTTATTCTTTTACTTAGTATGCTGCAAATTTCCTGCTCATCTGTGTCCTTCGCTGCCTGGATTACTTCATGCTGTTTACATAGCAAAACAAACTCTATAACGTCCCAGGGGCCCAATGCTGCTGCCACAGAATACCGGTGAGTCTAATTGACAACAGGATGTGCCTGTGCTTTATGACAGGAGAACCAAGCCCTCATCACAGCCAGCCAAGCTGGAGCAATAACGCTCAGACTTCATATTCTCACTCCTTGGTCCTGGAGAGGCAGGAATCCCTGATTAGCAATATCTCAGATTACCTTTAGCATGTTTCCTAATATATAATAATGAATATTAGTATCAAAATTTATACTGGTTCATTCAGGCCATTAATCCCACTGAAACTACTTTCAACAAGTTTAACATTTAAGACAGTTACTTGTTAATTTCTAAGGCTTAATGGGAGGGTGTCATCTTATTTTAGAATACTCCATGATGTGAGTGATTCAAAGTGCCTTGACTGAAATCCTTGCTTAAGTCTAGCGTTTGAAGCAATTTACAGCTGGATCATTTTCTATTGTTTTGCCATTCCTCCCCTCTTCTGGGGAAGGCAGGGGAGTCTTGTTTGCCACTCTATTATTAATGAGGGAAACAGAAGATAATGCAACACTAACTGAGCAGACAAAAGGCAATTTAGCTCTTTCCTTGAAGTTCCATTTGAAGAAAAAATATTCTTTTCTTGGGAAGAGAGATCCTCAGGAGCAGAATCTGAAGGGAACTTCTAGGTTAAGCGTGTGGCTACTACTTAGCCACAAAAACGAGGTGGTGGTGAACAGCAGTAGTGGGACAACTACCTTTCTAGGTTTGGTCACATCAGCAGATGAAGAAGCATTTTATTCCCACATGAACAGGAAGGAGTAAGGACTCTTGAGTGGGTGCATAAACATGCCGTAGATATCAGACTACAGGAACCATCCAGGAAAATCTGCGTTAGTTTTTTGGAGGGAATCCACACCATCCCTTGTGGACCTTTAGAAGAAGGCAGAGTCACAGCCTGACAGATAGTCCTGCCTGACTGCACCACTGCTGTTTCATTCCCTCCAGTCCTTCCTTTTCTAAGTTTCTGTTCACTCCCACCCATAAATTTACTGCTCTGCCCAAGAAGGCTGCAAAGCTGGGAGATGTGAGATCTGTCTCCAAGAGGAAGGACAATAATAAATAAAAAAAAAAGCCCAACCAAACCCTTTTCTAGCGTGACGATACATGAATTCAGACAGTTCAGCACGCTGTACACCACATGCAGGGAGAATAGTGTAGCACGGAAATATCACTGACTCAACTGTGATGGATTGCTCTAACATGCACTCTGACCTTTTACATGGAAGAAATCTCCCTTCAGCATTCACAAGCTTGTTTCTTTGAAATGAAACAGTGAATCCCATGAAAACTGTTTTCTCCAACAAAATTGCCACTCACATGTAGGTGATGCAACAGAACGATTTCTTGTAATAACCTCAAAATAGCAATATTAATATTGACCTTTTATTTCAGTTGCTGCTGTATTCCATATGAGAAAAAAAAGGCATGGGATAGTGATGATGATAGAGTACTGAATGTGCTCAGTATAAAATACTGCTTTTCAGTTCCCCAGTAAGAACTTTCCCTGAAAGTCAAGTATTTAATCTCATTCTCTCTTTGCAGCTCTGGTGGCCAAGCATGTGGTGCAATGCTGGTGGTTTTGCTATATATGTTAGCATGACAGGCTGTGAAGACAAATATTCCAAACCTTCTTTTTGAGCAAGTTTACAATAAGAGTATACATGTGTGTTACTGTTTACTGGCTAGTAGCAATGTTGGGTGTAATGATAATCCAGATGGGTGGATTGCCCAGGAGTTGGGGCAGTTTAATGAGACTGAAGCTTGAGTTCAGTTTGCATTTTTATCTTTTGGCAGCAGCACTGACAGAAACAACTGCTTCCTCTCTCTGTCCTCCACGAACCTGGCAAATGATGCTGTGGTAGCATGTATGAACAGTCAAGGCAGAGACTGAAGTAGTGAGGTCTGCTTAATAGCCTGAATAACACAGCTACTGAATGTGTAACTAAATCCCATGCTTGCATGTTGTAGGTCCAATTTAGGGGCCTTGACAGTTGTGATGACAATTTTGGTATGAATTGTATTATTAAAGATGTGTTGGATATGTAGTTCATCCACTTCTTGTGGAAAGAAAAAAACCATGGTGAAATTGTGTAACACTTCTCATCCTGTTTTTTGGCCATTGCCATTTCATCAGAAGAGTATGAGCTATAGGGTCTATGAATGAGCAAGCCCATCTGTTTCATCCTGCTGCTTAACACCCAGTCCAGCTTAGCAAGTGTTGTTTTGAGCAGCTGGCAATTAAACCGTACCAGTCTGCAGCAGTTTTGAGTGATGGTGTCATGATCTCATGCCACATGCATGTTGATGTCTTTTCTTAGCCCCCCCACCCCCCATCAACTGTTCTCCTGTTAAGCTATGTCAGTGATGACAGAGGAGTGGGTCAGCAATGGCAAGGAAGCAATAGAGATTGGAGGGCGGCTCTTTTAAAAAGTGCTAATCCCTTCTGTTCAGAGTAACAGAGCATGTGTATCAAGGTAATGCATCACTCAGTGACTGGCCAGAAAAACATTCCATTAGGTTATAACTGAATGGAGAAACTATTGCAATAGTTTTGTCTTTACTTCACAAAGTAAAAAATACAAGTGTACTCTTTATGCCCTCTTTATTTGGCCTGTTAAGAAAAGCATAGTCTGTCAATCAAGAAGAAAGCTTCCAATTGTGTAGCCTGTTAGAATCGTTTCATTAATAACATGTGTTTACTACTGGGAGAAGCAGACTCAGTGTGCTAAGATTTTGTTTGTCAGTCAGTCATTGGAACCCCACTGTTAATCGCATACAATGGTTTGTGGTTATGCCACAATTTAACCCAGGTTTAAAAATACAAACTAGAGCCTTGGTGGTCTGCTGAGAGCAGTGAGTCAAGCAAAGGTATTGGTTGAACCTGCCTTGTGGGCTGCTGGCTTGAAGTACTGTACAAGCTAATCAAATTTATTAACTTGAATCATGACTAGAATGCATACACTGGTGAGTGTGGGTGGGTGCACCCAGGTTAGGCTACATTTTGGCTGCATTCTGCAAGGAGGAAGAAAAGCAACTCTTTGGCCTCCTTTCCACAAAGACAAATTGGAAACAGATATCAACTGGATTTTGGGATCTCTGGCAGTCTAATAAGAAAAAGGTATTTTTTTTGTTGTGGCTTTTATTTATTGATGTAGGGAATGGCTTAGAAAAAACTGAAGGAGTTTCAAAACTGAATACTGATGGCATTCAATGCATACGTGTCACTGTCTTATCAAATTGACCTCTGCATGCCATTTTAGTAGTAATATAAAAGGCAGAATCTCTGACTCCGCAATAATGAGGGCTGACTGTGATTGCCAGAAAGGGGAGAGGCATTTGGCTACTAAGAAAAAGAATACTGGAGAGATGGTTGTGTATCTTTATATGAATCTTGACCTTCTGGCAGAGATAGAAAGAGACAAAGCAACTAAACCATCTTTCTTAATTATAGCTAGAGTATGGTAAGCTAAAATTCCTGTTTACCACAGTGCTGTGGAAAGTATCATTCATAACTGCAAGACTTGTAATAATACTCTGAGAAGAATATATTCATCTCCAGAGAGAATTATATCCATTTCTCCATGTCACTCTACAGCCTAAGACCTTTTGTAGGAACCTCTTCCAGATTTAGAGTAACATAGGTGATATTTTTAAATGGCAAATTTAGGATAAAGTAAATCCCATGCATTCTTATTCAAAAAAAACCGCATTAGCCTTCATTCTTTTGTTCAGATTTCGTAGTTTCATTTATCCTAATCACTGAAATTATAACTGACCAAACTGCTGTAATTTTGAAATGCCTAAACAGATTCATTCATGAAGGCAGTGGAAAATTTATAATTGTTGTAAACTTGTATGGGTTGGGGTTTTTTTCATGTTTCTGATATTTAGGTTATTAATATGCGTTATCTCCTCACTGTTATGTTTTCTTACTAATAAATTTAATAAAAGGTTCGAGCTTTGCTGAAGATACTTGTACTAATGAAAAAAGCATTAAGCTGGAAAATTCTTGTATATTCAGGGCAATAACTAACAGTGAGCTGAGACCATCCTTTGCTCATCGGGTCATATTCCACAGAGAATCTTTCCTCTTTGCCCCCCTGCCCCATTTCTACCACTCACAATGTACTCCACAACATACTTTTTTCTGGTTTTATGGGAGCTAGAGGCGAGCTTTGGAACTGTACAGCATCTGGGATTGCTTAAACTGTGGCAAGGAAGCAGAAGACAAGTGCTAATAAGAGGTGAAGAGGTGAAGACTGAAACATCCTTACACCCAACCATAAATCTGCACCTACTATAACTATTGAAGTCAGTGGGAATATTGCATGTAGTAGCCTTTTGGGATAAGCCTACTATAAACATCTCTGTCCCTCCCAATAACAGTGAATTATCTCTTAAAAAAAATCTGGCACTTGGAGCTTATTTGCATTTTATCTGCATTACATCCGACTGCCCTTTCAAAGGATATTTAATTCATTTTTCTGTGTTGTAAAGGTTCCTGTATAGCAGCAAACCAGCTCAGTGGCAATAGGCAGGTAAATTTCAGACTTGTGTTTTATTGTAAGTGTTTTTGAAAGACTGTTTTTAGCAAAAAAGGAAGGAAGATTCTATAGGTTAATTCCTTTTCAGAGATGTAATACTGCTTATATGTCCCACCCTAATTTCAGTGTTTAAATTAATTGGACTTAGGTCCATGATGGCCTGGCCTGGCCTGATGACTGAAATGTAGTAGTAGCAACTCCAAGTTAGAGGTCAATCGAACATGCATGTATACTGATCACAGTATACTTTGCAAACAGGCTGGTATGGGCAACGTCACTAGTAGAGGATGGTAGGACTGACAGTTAGAGAAATTATGTGACTGTCACAAGAGTTAGCAATGGTACTTAGATATCATGAGACTTTATTCATCAATTCTTGAATAAAAGCCCCATAGTTGAAAACAGATGTCTTGCTGGTGAGCAATATACATGATCTCTGATACCCATTCTACCAGGGTCACTTATTCTTTTGACAACATATGTTGACCATTCCTTTCTTTTTCTTGTAAACAGTATTAAACCATGACTGAGGCAGTGGCTTGTAAGCAACTGCAGCTAATGTCAAATTTAGGAATTTCTGTATTTTAGATCTGGTGTACCTTTCTCCAGTTGTGAAATTCCCTTTGTTGCTCTACTCAGGATCTACAAGGAAAAGAGGATAGAGGTTGAGAAGGAAGAGGAAAGAAAGATCGTATAGGCTTAGCCAGACTTGGAAAAATGCAGATGTATTAATCGGGACTACTCTTGACACTTGAGCTGTGTCCATACTGCAAAAAACACAGTCTTATCTTGGACTGACTGAGGTGAACTAAACCACGAAAACAACAACAAAAAAACCAACCAACCAACCAACCAACCAAGACCCCCAAAATCAGTAAGTATTTTAACCAAATTAACATCTCAAGTTCAGTCCCAACCACTTTATAGGCTCTAAGTTTTTTCAGGTCTTCTGTAGATTTAGGTGGTGGATACAGCCCATTATTGTAAATGGCAGGCTGTCTTACGGTCAGAACTGTATAGTCTGTGAGTTGGCGTTTTTCAACAATTTACATTTTTCTTTCCTGTTTTCACATGTTCACTTTTTAAAGAAAAAATAAAATAATGCTTTGTGACTGCAAATGTCTTAAGTTTGCACATTGTTAACACTTGGAAAATCATGTGTTGCTGGCTATGTACCTCAAAAATGCAAAATGATTGGGTGCTTATCCTCAGGTAGCTGTAATTGTAGACAAGGATAATACATGTTCATTTACACGGTAGGATGCACAGTAGGTTGGTACTCTGTGCATATTATCTTATTCTGCCCATGTAGAGCATGGGCTCGACTTTGTACATAGTTGTCACCTTGTGGTTTAACCCCAGCTGGTAATTAAGTACCACACAGCCACTCGCTCACTCCCCCCTCACCCAGAGGGATGGGGAGGAGAATTGGAAAGGAATGTAAAACTCAAGGGTGGAGATAAGAACAATTTAGTAATTTAAAATTAAATAAAAATGAAAGAACAATAATAATAACAATAACAGTTATAATGAAAAAGAGGGAGACAGAGGAGGAATGAAATCCAAAGGGAAGGGAGGAAAGAAAACAAGTGCTACACAGTACAGCTGCTCACCACCTGCTGACCGATGCCCAGCCAGTCCCTGAGCAACGATCAGCTGCCCCGGCCAACCCCCCCCCAGTTTATATACTGAGCATGATGTCATACGGTATGGAATACCTCTCTGGCTAGTTTGGGTCAGCTGTCCTAGCTGTGTCCCTTCCCAATTTCTTGTGGCCCTCCAGCCTTCTCGGTGGCAGGGCCTGAGAAATGGAAATGTCCTTGACTTAGTGTAAACTTTACCCAGCAACAACCAAAACCATCGGTGTGCTATCAATATTGTTCTCACATCAAATCCAAAAGACAGCACTGCACCAGTTACTAAGAAGAAAATTAGCTCTGTCCCAGCTGAAACCAGGACACACCTATGATACAGCAGATTTTATTCTAGTCTGCACAGATGTTTGATGTCAAACATCTGTAGTTTAGAGATGTTTGATATCAAGGAAACAGGATTAGTTAGGTGACATTAAATGGCACTGTTGCAGATCATACTTCTAGGGTTTTTTTATGTTTGTGTTTTAAAAGCTGAGCACATCTCCAGTATCATAGACTTCACATGAAATGAATTATCTTAGTTGTGTGTCATAACTTGGCTTTTGATAGTGCTAGATTGAAAAAGAATACAAAATCAAGTACTAGTAGGAAAGAAGAGCATTTCCTTCCTTTCACACTATGCCATTAAAGCCTCCATTGCCCTGAAATTCAGGGAAGTCTGATCTCCACTCAGACATTTATGTGCATCTTTTAGAGAGGTAGCACAGTTCTGAGGATCCTTCCTCCCCTGTGAGGTGAAAAGGATTAAAAATGCCGTGGGGTTCTGGCTGTGCAGCAAGGTGAAGGTTCAGACCATTCAAGTCACTGCTTCAGCACCCTCCTCCACATGAGAAGTTGCCCAACAAATTTTGGCAAGGAAAAGTTGCCACTATAGATTTACCAGTTGTTTATATATTTTTGTAGCCTTGCTTCTATAAGCAGCTGTATCAAATGCTGTAGGTGATTTGTCTGGAAGCTGACCTTGTGTACCTACATATACTCTCTGTGTGTATGTGTATATATATGTATATGTGTTTTTTTAATATGTACACACACATATGTATAAAGAAAGCCCAATGGAGAATTTTTGTCTAAATTCTAGATAGTTAGGAGCTGCCATATGCTCTCACTCTAATGTGACTGTGAATAATACAAACGTTTCTAATCTTTCTAATATCTTTTGCCAAACACAAAACAAGTAACATATTTCAGGTTGCCTTGAAAAGAAAAGAGAGTGAACTCTTTTGGCTGAAAGGCATGTCAAAGCAAATATATATTTAGTAGGTACTTAAATGAAATTGAGTGGGGGGAATGGCAAGCATAATGACTCTATGGTGTTAAACTCTGTATTAGTGTAAACAGGAGTTTGGTTTTGGTGGGGTTTTTCCCCCCATTTGATCCTTAGATTTGTCCTTTGTTTTGCATGTTATATTAATTTTGTAGTTAGCATTCCTGGAAAAAGAGTGGAATGTACAGAATTTGGATTCCATCACCAGAAAAACTATGGGTCAAGGAAGTCATTCTCCCAAAGCTGTAAGTATCTGTGTGGATATGACACACACAAAAAAAAAAAAAGTCAGAACCACTCTGATACAAAAAATAGTTACCAACAGCTGCAGGGACAGATTTTCACATGGCACTTAGTACAGAAGATCCATTAGAAACATTATCCAATTGAAAGTGGCCTACTTTTAGGAGCAGGTAACATGGTCTTTTTCTTCCACATTTGATGACATTCCCTGTTTCTGAGTTTTAAGCTTTGTATTTTAGGGGCAGGGAGGAACATGGGTAAAAAATTCCCAGTTTTTTAAAAAATGAATCCATATTGGTTTTACGTTTACCATCAACTCTGCCTTTCACCGAATACACTTTAATGTAAGAAGATCCAATCAGAGAATGAGCAGAGGGGCTCCAAAACTCAGCCAGGTGTAGAATGACAAAAAAGTACAGGGTCTATATGACTTGAGACATTTTTGCTGTTTTGAACATTCTGTGGTTCAAGACTCAGATCTACATCTGTCATAGAATTTAGTGCTATATGTATGTTTATATATAATTTTACTTATGCTAATTGGATAAACAAGAACTTTGGAATAAAGGGGAGCGAGGCAATCTGGCAGTGTGACATTTGAAAGTTGGGTTAGCACAGCAACACATGGATGTACATGGATAAGTGCCTGCCAACTCTCATTTTCTCATTATTTCAGTCTATTGTCAGTAACAGAACTTCCTTGACTTGGGATCTATGGTCACAGATGCGGAAGAGTTATTCACCACTTAACGCCTCTTTCAGTTTGCCTCTAGGATGGGCATTGTGTATGCCTGGGAAAGGCAGGCTGGTGCACTACTGAAGGACTTGTCCTTTGATTAAAGAGAAGTAGCAGACTAGTAGTAGACTAGTTTTGCTTCTCTAATCTTTAAATTGTTAATGTGTCCCTGTTTGGTTTAACATGGAGAGAAACAGCAAGGCAGTTAGTTGCCACAGAGCATATGGCATATTTAAATAGGACCTGCCAAGGCTTTGGTACGTAAGAAGTTCACTTTTATTGGAGATGTATATATGTTGATGGCCAATACAATGACTAAGATATGTTAGAGTAAGTGTCAGGGGTAAAATGCTTATGTACCCTTCTGGTTTTGTTCCAGCTATCTTTCCCTTGTGTTAAAAGTTTCCCATAGATAGAAAGGTGGTTCCGTGCTGGCCCTATAGCCCCAGTCTGTACTAGGAGTTTGCACACACAGAGCAATGTTTGACTAATAATTCTAATTTATAAACCATCAACAATCCTAAAAACAGATTAGCCAGCGAGGACTTTTTGTGACAAATACCATGGCACTTTTCCATGCCGAACCACATAAAAGGACTCTGGGTCAGAAAAATGCATTCATTTAGGATCAAGTCTAGCAGAAGTCCCACGATTGCCAATGGAACAAGAATAACACCCCTGTTGCCAGACTTTTTCTAGGCAGTGGGTGGCCATGGATAGAGTGCTGTCCCTTCCCCCACCAACATAGTCTCTGTGTTACAAGTTGATTTCTGTTGAAGTCCAGCAACTACACAGTCTCGGGATAGCTGGCTATCAGCCTGTACTTGCATTCCTGCCTTGACTGCAGGGGCTCTGACAGCAAAGGTAACCGTGATGGTTAGCTTCACTCCTGGTATGGCACAAATCTGGTGGAAAGCCTTAACTTTGGAAATGCACGCTGAGGTTCATGAACAAAGCATACAGGGAGCTCTGAGCCACCTCCGTCACCCTCCTGGCACTGCAGAGCTATGTGCTCGGGTCTCAAGTCTAAGTAATTTATGTGTGTGGAAAGTTACCCTGACTTATTCAGCAAGCCAGAGCTCTTAAGAAACACTAGCAGCCAGGTTCCTCTGAGCCAGTGTGGTGATGGGTGCAGCCTCTTTTCTTTGAGCACAGACCTAAACTCAGGTGAGAGGAGCTACTTAAAGCTGTAGAGAGAGCCACAAATGCCCAAGTAAACCACCTTACTCTGCAAGGTCAGTGCAAAGCAGGTAGAGCAAGGCTAAGGGCTTGAGAAACACATTGGCCTTCTTGTGGAAACCACTGAGGGTTTCACCTACTTAGAGGAAAGAATCAGAAAACTGATGCACTTGGCCCATCTGTTGGGTTCACCACACTGAACATATATTCTAATCAAAATGCTGTTTTCCAGCTGAACAGAGCTTTCTCATCAGGCAGACATTTTTAGGAAAAAAAGAAACCCCAACACAACAACTGAATAATTGAAATAGAAACATAATTTTGGAAGATGATGAAAGTTAAGAAAATGGGAAAGGACCAGAGGCATAAAATATTATATTTGCCAGGTCCAATATTTACTTCCTCTAGTTCCAGAGCTATATGATGGGTGGATGAAGGTAAATGAGCCTTATTTACAGTAGATTTATGTAAATACAGAATAGCTTTTCCAGGACCGACATCTATTCACCAAATATGAAAACTGTAGTAAATTATTACAGTAAAGATGTCAGAAGCTTCCCTGAGATCAGCAAAGAAAAAATCCTTGGTTCTTCAAACCCAGCTACATAGCCCCATCTCATATGCTAACACCCTTACTGTCTGCTGAGACCCACATCCACAAAGGCGCGGGATGAGCTCAGTAGAATATCCTGAATATCAACACCTCTGGATGTTTTATGTTGAAGGGGAAATTTAAGGCCCACTCTCATGTTTCTCAATGCCAGCTTCTGTCTTTCACGGGCGTATTCATAAAATACATGCCGCAGTTCAGTGGTGACTTTCCAGTCAAGCTAATTCAGATTTTTGCCAAAAGGATTGGTCCCATCCATCCTTTCCTGTGTTTGCTGTCTTGTGCCAGCACCAGGACTTGTGTCGATACAGCACACACTTCTCTGACTGCAGGGTACAGGCAACAGAGAACTGATCCAGGTGAAAGCTAACTTTTGTCGTCGTTGTAGAGTGATTGCAGAGCTGTATCTCATAATACAGTATCTAAGTCCCTTTCTTCACTGGTACCAGCCTTTTTATGAATGCACTAAGTAAAAAAATAACATTTGTTTAAATAAATCCAGTTTAGACTTACTGAACATGTACTGTGGGCAGTGAAGACCGTATCTGATATGTATTGATGCGTTGTACAGATGGGTAGCCCAAAAGAAGCCAAAAGCGATTAGTTTTGCCCCATGGCGAACTCCCCGTGCAAGCACAGTTCTCAGCTATTGCTGGCGCTTCATCCTCCCTCCCATGTGCGTTGGTTCTGGTATAAGAGGTACCCTGGGTTGGGCACAGGCATGGCAGTATTGTAAGTATGCCACATTATACTCTGCTTACACTCAGCTGACATTTGCTGTGGGCGAGTGAGAGAAGGGGGAGGAGGGGAGAAGGGAAAAAAGCCGATGAGCAGAAGCTGCAGGAGCTGACAAGACCCTCCACCAAGTTCTGTGTCCCAGATCTGCTGCCTGACTCACAAAGCTTCACATAACCCCTTGATAGTCTTCCCTGCTGAGCTGAGCTGTCTTCTCTGCTTACCTTTGATCATAAGCAGTGCATTAACTTGTATATTGCAGTATTCTTATTTTGTGTCTTGCTAATACAAGGATATATAAGACGTGGACTAGACTCACGTGTGCTCTCACATTCCTTTCAGAAGGATGCAGAAAAATCAGAACATAGCCAGAAGTCTCAATCTAGTTTGATTTTTCTTGTCGTTAACGCTATCTAGGAGTCACAATACATAGGGTATTGTAGACCAAAGTTTATAGCACTGCATTTAACTACACCTTTCACACAGCTCATAAAACAGATTTCCAATAGCTGTAATTTTAAATTTGTCTCCTTGGATGCAGTGGAAAATGTGACTTTCATGCTGTTCTGTATGTTTACAGCATCATAAATAACACACAGATCTGAAGTGTTGTAAGTACATCAATATGCTATTTTAAACAAAGTAGTGAAAATATGTAGCATATAGTGTCCGGTTGTTTTTACTTCTTTCAAGGGTAAGATTTCTCCTGCCTGCCTAATTTTTAACTTTGCGTAACTTTAAAAATTCTTTATGTACTGCACCGGAAAGTAAAAGGAGTTCAAAGTTAGATGAAACCTAGGTGAAAAAAGCAAGCATGAAAAAAGCCTGTGTGGTGTTGCTACTCACTGCAGGTTTCAGGATTTATAGGATTTCAATAGACTTTTCACTAAAATTCCCATCTGTGATAGGTTTAATATCCAAAATCTTACACAATCTTTTGACAAAACAGTCTTTGAGTTGATATTAACATGGCAATAACTTTTAACACACCAATAAGACTTTCTGTTAGCTAGTACTGTTTGATTATACTCAGTCTCCATAATTGCAGTAGTATGTTTATTATACTGTACCAGTTCAATGCTTTTATAAAATTAATCATTGCTAAAAAAACCTGCTTCTTATTTAGGATTATATTAGTATCATGCGTTATATAAATAGCTGACAAAGTGTAGAAACTGGATGGTTGTTAAATTTCACAAGTATTTTAAGCAAATGTCCACCTTTTAGAGGTTAAAAGGTGGATATCTTTTTCTCTAAGAAGTGGGTGTGCTCTAGCATAGATTTCTAAGCATTTCTGAGCCTCTTCATACGCAAGAAGACTTGGGGTATTTTGTCACAAGTGTCACTTATAGAAATGGAAAGTCCTGAATGCATTCAAAGATGGTGTGGTCTCTTTAGTCAAAACACGCAACTGGTGTTCTTGAACGTTCTGCTTCAGTGAACCCTTCACACGCCACACATGGAACCAGTAAAGAAGCACTGTTTCTTTCTTGAAATGGGCCATGCTATTTCGTTTGAAACAACATGTGTTTCTGCTGGGTGTTCTGTGGTTCTGTCTCAACAACATTACTCAGAGCTCAAATACAGCAGGTATCAGCCAAGGAACTCTCAAGTATCTGGGGGGTGAATAAATCATATTTTCAAGAGACACCCATCCCTTTCAAATAGATTCACAGCTATACATCTGAGACATATTGCGCTTGAGAGAAATAGTTTAATCTGCTCACTCTTCCAAAAATCGAGTTGCCAAAGGACTTCCAGTAACAACTTAAAGGAAAGTCACAGAAGAGGGATTGAGGCCTCCGTCTGCGCTGCTGAAGATCTTAAAACCCATCTCTTTCCCCGTGTCTGTACCACTGATGACCTCTAGTGCCCGAGGAAGAGAACAGGTATTCAAAGTTTCTCCAAAGCATTTCTTTGCAAGAACGTGAAAGACAGTAGTGTCGTTTTCTTCAACGATAAAAATTCTGACATCGGCTTTCAGTTTGCAATGTTTTCAATGAACAGTAATAATATAGAAACTTACTGTGTTAGGGGAAGCAATAAAATTACCCTAATTGTAAGACTCTAGAAAATTACTTACTTGTAAAAATGAACTCTGTGCAAGAATATTCACGTTTGGATCATCTGTTTCAGGCATTTGTCACTTGCTCACTCTGTGAAAAGGAACCAAACCTACATTGGAAATGTCGTGCTTCAGGCAGTGCAGGCTACAATGCAGAGGAGGCTCAGGATGGCCTCTGAGCTATGCATGAGGTTTAAGCAGGTAACGTTGCTATTAGCCAGCTGGAATTAGCTGAGAAAATGCAATGCCTAAGTACCCACTCAAAGACCACAGTGGTTCAGAGCTTCAGATTTTAGTTATTATGACATTCCTTTTAATATAGCATACTGTGACGTGAGATCAGGCGGTTGTTCCCTATGGGAAAGCATAAAGGTAGAAAAATGGATCTCATTTGTATTTCCTTCACAACAATATCGTTGAATAGAGATCAAACTGCAATGCAGTTCTGAACTCCACTGCTACCCTGTCGTCAATGGCAGTGATGGGCAGTGCAAAGATCCAGGCACTCCATGTCACTTAGTCAACGTGCCTTGGTAGGTGTAACTTCTAAAGGATGTACGGATACCTCCCGTGAAGTGGATCTCTGTATGTCACGCAGACTTCAAGTAATGAGAAATTTTCTTTGGTTAATGTTAACTTGGTGATAGGCAAATAACAGATAATTCATGTCTAACAGTGTTAACAGAAGTGTATTAAACTGTGCTCTTAGAGAAGCATACTAGAGAGAAGTACTAGAAACCATATATAAAGGAGTTAATAACTGAATGTATGCATTAATAATTTGTAGCTATGTATTGTAATAGAAACAAGATAAAATACAGAAATTATATTTACAGCAGGGCTGGGAATCTCAGATCTCTCCTTCCAAGAGTGTACCCTAACCAACAGCAAAAAGAGTTTTGCTCTCGCATGCTGCCCATCATTCTTAAGCACTTTGCTGCACTGGAATCCAATTTTAAAAGAAAGACTCACACTTGCCACCTTGGTGGTGGTAAAGGACACTGGCAATGTGGACTTGAGTCTTCTCATATTGATAAAGGAATTTAATCTCTGAGTGCTCTAAAACGTAATCTGTTACAGAAGAGATGGGCAGTTGCCCTCTTGTCTGATTACATTTTAAAAGGGAAGGATTCTGAGATGGTTTCTTAATTGAAAATCCTGGATGAATGAGGGCAACTTCCTGCAACACTGTGTCAAGTGTCTTAAGCTGCAGAGAGGCTCCGTGTTGCAGTGCTGCAGACAGTTGTTGCTGTTGCAGGGTGAACACTCCCTGGTATGGTAGCCCACAGGTCAGCATGCAGGCTCTGTAGGTTGCCACTCTGACTTGCCTTCACCTCACTTGTCACCGCACAGACATCTGCAGAGTTCTGGTGTTTTCTCCAGAGATCAGATGCCTAAAACTCTTAGCTGTTCCAGTTGTTTCTTGGGTCTGTCCTGAGAGGGCTAATGGCCCAGGGTCAAAGAACTTTAGCATTATAGTTATTGAACATCTCTTGAGTAAAAGCACATGTATGTATGTGTGAGAGAGAGAAAAAGAGAGTGTGGGAAGAAAAGGAGGTGTGTACAGAAGTTAGTCTTCCCTGTAACCATGCCAAATCCACTTACACACAGAGAGAGGTAAGTGCAATCTTAAAATCTGTGTGTTGGGTGGCAAAGCCAATTACATGACTTCATTTCTGACGTAATTTGATGACTATGGGCAGGGAACACAAGCCACCTAGCTACAATCTTTTAAGCTTTCTGCAGCTTATGTAAGTACTTATGAGGACAGTAAGTTACAGTAGCTGACTATATACAAAGTACAGCAAAACTCTGGAATGAGGAAACTTTTGTATTTTAATAATGGGATAGGAAACAGCTTGCATGTTAATTCAAACATGAGCAGAACATTCTTAAGGTAAATGTTTTTATCCTATTAACATGTCAGCTGTCTAGCAGTAGTCCTCTGACTAGGGTCTGTAAGGTGATAGTGATCCAGAGTGCTGTACACATTGCCCGAGGAACGCAAGAGGCACATTTTTGGGAGCAGTACAGGGGTACAACTTCCTACCACTGTGTGTCGATGCATGCGTCACAGAAAGGAAAGTGTATTGCTGTAGTTAGCCCCTGTGCCCCTAAGAGTCTGTTCATCATCCCTGCTTGTAACACACAATTTGCCTGTCATGCCTGACGTAACCCAATGAAGATGAAACCTGCATCAGTCTTCATTTTTCAGGAGAATCTGTGAAAAAACAAAATGGGGCGTTATTGATCTATTACAGTAGATTCTCCTGCTTATTTTTAACAGTAGTTTATTACTAGGCTTTCTGTAGGGGCTTAATTCAGTTGCCCACCATGTGTAGTGCCACTTGGCATGTCTTACAGTACCCTAATACTCTAAAAGGCATATTTCTGCCATATGTCCCGTGTCATACCTAGCAGCTGAATCTGAAGCTTGGGAACTTAGTTTGAGGGATAAGTCACTGTTATTAAAAAAAAAAAAAAATTACAGAGAAAAATAGTACTCAGGTAGTAAATGTGCACTACTGGTGTTCTAAAGAAAGCCAAAGCACTGCTCTGCTGGGGGCATCACTGTTCAAGCACCTGGCAGCAGTGGGTATCTTAGACCTATTCTGACAACAGCAGCCTCTTCTAAAGATTCGGAGGGGATATTTCCTGCCTTTAACATTGTGTTAGTGACTGGATCATCCACAGTCTGAGCCACAATGAGAGAAAAAATCAGAGATGACTCATTATGAGTGCAAGGTTATAAGATCTGCTAGTTCTAGAACTTTTATGTATTTTCAGCTGGAGGCCAGTTTCCTTTCAAGTGCAGTTTGACAAAAACAGCAAGTAAAAATGAACCGTTATAGGGGACATAGAAAATGAGTCAGTCAGCATTCTCAGCCAGCATAAAAATTAGATTTCTAAGTATGTTCAAACTGTATTTACTTACATTAAAACGTATAGCTATCCTCCTGCTTGACCAGAAAGATGGAGGTATTCAGTTATAACAGTTAGCAAGGTAAGATAAGATGAACGTTTTAGATAAAATTTCCTCTTCCTATTTTAAATCCTGATTAAAAGTTGTAATTTAAATCAGTCTTGTCTGAGCTGCATTCAGTAAACCACTAGTTAGCAGAAGGAGCACCATGTGGAGTGTAATTCCTGCTCTGCTCCTCTATGGCTCAGAGCAATACAGACCCAGTGCTGGCCTCTGAACACCAGGGCAAGCACACGAGGAGCATCCTTTCAGGGCATCTCTGTCACATTTTATTCTTCTAAGGGTACCTGAAAATTTTAAACAACAGCTTTCAGGCCATCAAGAGCTATGTAGGCTTGCTAAATTTTGGTTTTATTATTCTATTCCACTTACACAGTTGAGAAAAACAAATCAGGCACAAAACCCCAATTCTGAATAGGTTAAATTTAAGAACATTGCAGCCATCAGAAAAATGAAATGCTTTGCTCTCTAAACATTCCTACTAAACATCTGGGAAATCTTAGCTTAAAAATAGTGCAGCAGGCACAATGGAAAATCCTTGAGAGTGATGACAGCTCTGATTTCATATGTATTTATAATCCTGCACTTCGTTTATTTTCTTGGGATTTCTGAATTTGACAGAGACAGATATTTGAAAAATAACTGACATGCTAGCTGTCAGCCTCTCCTTAAAATGTGTGGTCAATAGATCAAGGGAACTAAAACACAAGGGGTTCAATGTTATTCTCCGTTACAAAATGCAGAGAGGATGAAGCATTTTAGAGTTCCTGAGTGAAATGCTCATGTGTGAAGAAATAAATAGCTGACAGTCTCTCACTTCAGCAACTTGTATATGGCACAGAACTCAAACTACTACCTGCAGTCTGTGAATGAAGGACTATGCCACTGTAAAACAAACATAGAAGCACGAAAATGAGAGCTGTTGCTACAGGAGGTGAACTTTCATCTGGTTTAGGGGTTTGTATTTCACCAGGCCTGTGAAGGATCCTTCCTCAGTAAATGGGATCATTTTGTAGAATAACTTTGAGGGAATTTAATCCAATATACAGATCAGTCTCCTCTGTTCCTGTAGGGGTTATGGGGAATCCATAGTTTTGGCAGGTAGGAGAAGCAGGACAGACCTAAATGAAACTAGAAATGCTTTGAGACAGAATTTTTTTGTTGTACATGTCTGCAGTTTCTGGTGTAAAGAGGACAGTTTCTTTGGTGCCCTAGTACAGACAGCTGGGACAATGAGTTAATATAAAAAGACAACGTTAGTTCTTATTCAGAAGGCAAAGATAATGAGATGGATTTTGAAGTTCTCCCAATATGAGGTGAAAGACAGCTGTGATTTCTGCTTGCTGTCCACAAACTGAGACTTCTTAGGTGGTGTCAGTAGTTATGCCAAGGTAAGCAGGAAGAGGAATGAACCACTTACCTCCACTTCCTGTATCTGCAAGGTGCTGCATAAATTTTCAAGAGCAAACCTACCAGCAAGTCACTGCAAATCAGACTAGGCAAAATTTCTTCCACATGTGACAACCATGTTGCTTGTTAACCACTGAGATTCAAAGAAGTCTGCTCCATTAAGTTATCTCAGTTGTAGGTGATGGCATTGTGTAACAAGAGTACTGTACAAGTCAGCAACTGATGGCAACTGGCTCCATGAAAACCTGCAAAAGGGGGATCCTGGCAGCTCACTCCTCAGGGGAATAAGCCCTGCTTCCTCAGTGGAATGATTCTGAGGAAAATTCAGCAGGAATATCCATGGGGCTTCTCCTTAACCTCACCTGGAAAAACAACCATAAGTGTGGGTGTACATGTATGAGAACCAGAAAAAAGACCACTAGACAACTATGTGTATGACACAGTCTACAGCAGCAATGATTTTGAGTCACCTTACAGGTAATATCTTGTAACAAAGGTCTGTTGGTTTAGGAGGTATGCCACTTATTATTTTACAAGTAAATAGAAGCTGTCTTGTGAGTAGATCATTAAATGTAATACGGTTTCTTATGTAATGGTTATTACTTTTCCCAATCGTAATTTTCTGTTCATACCAATCTGCTACTGTGCATCATTCGCAGCTCCCAGCCACATACAGTAGTGTAGACATGAAAATCAATGTGACGCATGATGCAAAAACTGCTATTTGCAGTCATGTGATACTTGAGAAGTATCTAAGTATGTGGAGGGTTCTGAACTATTGAAAATAGTAACAATCAAATTCTGTAAGTAGAACCTAACCTGCTATGTAGGATGCAAAGCAGTGTTGGTAATGCAGAGTCATGTGAGTGCTTCCTAGTGAATTGGGTTTCTAAATTAACTTTAAAAGGTCTCTTTAGAAGATCGAAAGAATCACACATTGATTTGTTTTGACATAACATAGCATTACCATGAGGTACAGGGCAAATAAGAGAGGGTTTTTTTGCTTACATCTTGGACATTCCCATTGACAATATTAGTTTGCAAAAATCCAGAATTTTAGAACTCCAGTCTGTATGGTTTTTTTAACCCTGAATGATCACATGACACTGAAGTCACTGGAAAAATATTTAACTCTTCAGACATTTTGCAGGTTACTCTGAAAGGATCACTTCATACTATTCTCCAGTACTTGTTGCCAGGATCATTTATTACCAAAGACAGTTGATTTTTTAGAGCCTATAGAAGCCAGCTTCTGTATGTGCAAATTTGGAGACAAGCTTTCTGTCCCATAGAGCTAGAATTTTTCATTTCATGTTAAATAGAATTACTTCTGTAGGCTAGCAGGCTCTAGAAAGAGAAGGGGCAACTTTTATAGTAGTAACATACTATGCTTCATTGCTTTTTGTTCTTCATACTTGATGCTACTCTTACCTTTTACAATGCAGTTCCTCAGGGGCAGTAGCTAATGCAACTCCACTGATGTTAACGGCTGATCATTTCCTCCAGGGCAGGATTGCGCATGCTGGCAATAAGTCAACCACTGCAGATTAATGTGCTGAAGTGAGGAGTTGTTAAATGTACTGATTTAAGTTCTTCCTTGCATTACCTTAGCTCAATTGTACATTCACCTAGTGGCCTGCATTCACGTGAATTTTGGGGTGCTGAGACTTTGTTACCACCATGAATATGGTCTCTTTTTGTGGCTAATTATATCTCTATTGCCTGTGTCTGTATTTGCTGTCACTTCAGGAATCTTGAGGGGCCTATATTTGAAAGTGTGAGTACAAGAAAATGACTGCGAATGAGAATATGGAGTTGAGAAGGACTGGAGGAGCGTCCCAGATATTTAGACAACTTACTAGGGAGAACTGGGCTAACAAAAAGCTTCTTAATTCTGCAGTTTCAGCAAAGTTGCTTGCAGGTGGCTTTCTGAATTTTCTCCTCCACTTCCACTTTGCACTGTTGTTTGTCATGCAGTACATCTATTGCTGCTGTGGCGCTTTTTAAAATTGGAAGACTGGATTCACTCTGGCATTCGTGCTAGTAATGGCAATGACGGCAGATTTCAAAAGTGCAAGATACGGCAACCAGAGTAGAAAGATTGACAGGTGTGAAGATTAAGAGCATTCTATAGAGAATATGGGCTCTAAGAGAGACAGAGGAACTGAAAGAAGGATCAAGATCATAAAAACACACTAGGAGCAAAATTCACCTGTTCTTCAGCAGTCAGTAACATCAATGACAATTCCACTGATATCTTGGCTGTTGATGTTCCTTGGGGAAGATCTGTATATGTTGCCACCTTCAGGGGAGACTCACATTCCCTGCAAGGGAGAAAGGAAAATACATTAACAGCCTGTCTCTCAGTACTTCATCTCTGCACTTGAGAACAGAATTACAGTTGAGTCTGAACTCACTGGCCTGGGATCAGGTCAGGTGAGTCCTAAACATTCATTCAGGCAACTGTGCTTAAATCCAGATGTCTGTAGACTTTGTGTCTGGAATATAGAGTCAGAGATGTGAGGCTCAAGCATTTCTTAAGAAAGCATTGTTTCCTGGTCAAGCATTTACACAGCGCCCACAGAACGGCAGTGCACACTCTGGTAGACTGTGTGGAGTCATATGGTGTCCATCAAGTATTCTTTTAGACAGACAACTCATAATAACTACTGCCCACTTTTTAAATAAAAAAATTGTCTGTTAGATTAATTATTGTTTCTATGATTTCTACTGAGAATAAATAAAATTTGTCATACGTGGCCAAATTAATGTATAAACAACCTCTACAAAACAAAGCAATTCAGCTTGATTTGCCATAGCTTTTGTATCGAGTTTGATTTCAGAGATACATGACTGCAGTTTAAGCACCTTACTTTTTTTTTTAAATGTGGAGGTGCCACAAATGTAGCTGTACAGTATTGCTGACAAATCCCCGGATTTCAAGGCTCTCTTCAGCCTCCAGATGACAAAAGGATGGAAATCTGTGAAATATGCCTTCTCAGTTAAAACTTCTGAAGTTGTTTCTTGCTTGTAATACACCTGGGAACTCTAAAAATCCTGGCTGTGAGGCTGCCTATCATTAGGCTGCTTATGAGTCTGAGTTCTGTGCATTCCCATGTCCAAAAGAATCCACATGTGTATCTGTCATGAAGTGGCAAACTTTGGGAGCACAGCTTTTTAGGCAGGCAGACATTTAATGGTTTTCTATCAGAGGTTTATCAGAACTGAACCATCCCCAAAATGATTTGAAAATCAAAACATTCTAACAAAAGTACATTGTAGGGTTTTATTCCAAACAATTCTAGTAGGAGCAAACAGAGCAAATCTCAAAACTTTGGAGATGAGCTAATAGGGAGAGGACCTGTACCTATGGCATAACATCTAACTGGCTGCTGCAAAGTGTGAGGTGAATTGACGATACCGTAGCCACCAACTATATAATTATCTGGCCATCTAACTGGCACTGTTTGTTGGAAATGGACCTTTCCAAAGCCAGTGTGTAAGAGAAAGTAGTTAGAAAAAGCATGCACACACACACACACACACACACATATCTATCTTTTTCCCTCTTCTGTAACACTGTTTAGAACTTTCATCATTCAGCAAAGTGTAAGGGATCTAGTATGCATGATGTCTATGTGATACGAATTTGGTACAATGTGCAGTGATCCTAAAGTATTAAATATATTTCCCCTTTAAAACTTTGATGTCTGTAAAGAGATGGAAGCATCTCTCCTACACACACTGCTTCACCCCCAGTCTTTCCTTCTGAAAGTGCTGTGTGACAGGCAGTAATTCAGGAAAGGTCATGAAATGATAGGGATCAGTACTCCCTGGTAAGTCAGGTCGCCTAGATGAGGAGTCTTCCTTAAAGCGATGGTCCGGGTCTTTTGGTACCATTTTATAAAGTGTAGGTTGGAAAGAAATTTTGTCAGTACTGAGACATTTTTGCCAGGGAACAGTGGGCTTGAGGGTTTTGCACTTTAAGCCAGGGGAAACAGAAGCACCAAAAATGCAAAGCTGACCTTCATGGGTTACAAAGTTCCTCTGTGGTCCAAGCAAAGCTTTCTGTTACGTTTAGTTGCAAATGAGCATCCTATACATTTTATATACTCTCTTCCTCTCTGGTGAGTAGATACATTCATTGTACCTTTTCCCTCCTCCGTGTTTACAAATGAGTGTCTGAAGGTAGAAAAGGTAGGCAGAGTGGACAGCTTCTAGACAAGTTAACTAGATAGTCAGACTTCAGGCAAAAGAGGCCAGTCTTCCCTAGGATGCATCTGAACTGGTGGACCGTCTTTGGCACTTCAGAAATTCACAGTGCCTTTTTGGGGTCTCCCTCTGAACTGCCTCTTTCCATTGGCTGTAGAAGGAGCTGTGGTTCTCCACTTGCATAGTGAATTTGCATGAATACTTTTTTTGGTGTACAGAGGAGATGCATGAAGATATTAATTTCTTACTCCAGTAGAAACGTTCGTAAGACATTATTGGCAGGGACAGAAAACATAATTGTTATTAGAGATATTCTTAAAACAAAGTCTGAGAAGAAAACATCTGTCACACAATGAGAAGAAAAAGGATGCATAATGAAAGTGGTTTCTTGTGCTGATTAGCAATAGACTTGGAAGGCAGAAAACTCTGTGCCAGCATTTTGTACTGCAAAGGTCTGCTACAACCTGATAAAGAAATGTTCAGAAGAAAAGATAAGGATATGTGCACTGAAAAAAAGCTGTTAATGTAACAATGTTGGAAGCATTGTGCTGTCTTGTGGAATGGAGATGTCTATCCAAATGCTTGTTACTCCTGTTTGCTTGGTTTTAATGCTGTTTGGCAATTTATTCATATAGAAAGACTGTAAACAGTTGTGGAGGTTTTTGTTAATATTTGGTGAGACAGCAGCTTGTCACTCCTGAGTCTAACTGCTGTGTTTTTCATGTGTGGAGGTTAGTGGCTGAGGAATATCCAGGAAAAGCCTACTAACAGTGAGTTGCAGTACAATGCATGAGTCTGTGGAGACAGAAGCATTTCATGTTGTACTATTGTATACTTTTAAAGAAATACACTGTATAGTTTCTCAGCAGAGAGAGGGGGTGAAAGTTTTGATGGCGGGATGATAGTATGCCAAGTAAATGCCTTTTGCTTGACAAATTTATGTCCTTTTTATTAGAATTGTCAATGGTTAACTCAGTATCATCTGCGGCATACCCTTGGATGAAGTACATACCTGTGTCAGACCACCTGGAACGTTGACCAACAATTTTGAGATGCACTTGGGAAGCAGCTATGGAAGGTATAATACTGTTTCTTTAAATGATCCTAAATAACTAGGTACATGACTAATCATTACACTTTACAGGCTGGTAGTATTTTTGCTTTGAATACTTATTTTTATGGTGCACTGAATATTTAGAAATATATTGTGATCTGTGACTTGTGCAAAAGAAAATGGTTGTCTTTTGTGATCAACAGACATTTTACTTCCAGGTGTCCAAGCTTTTCCATCTGCGAAAGGATACATTTTCCATGCTTACAAAGAGCTTTGAGATCTACACAAAGTCTTTCTGTAGGCATGACATACAAGAATATCCTCATCACAACTAGAGTATTTTAGTAAATGCACAGTTCAGAATTTGTTTTACATATGAATAAACTTGCCATTTAGTTGTTGGGTTTGAAATTTTTGTGCTTTCTGCACACTTCACTTGGTAGTAAGTAAATTCTTTTCAGTACATCCAAAGCTCCTGAAGTTACACAGCCTATGTGGCATCTAAGCCCTTGTAACAGCTGTTTTAGGAAACAGTGTGGTTCAGCCAGTTGGCAGCTCTGGAGGTGATAAGTGCAGCAGGGTTAGGCTTTTGAGGTCAGTTAGCTCAGGTGGTAACAACCACAGCTTCTGTGCTGTGGGTGCAATATCCTGGGGATTTTCGAGGTTTGTTTTCTGTTGGGTTTGCCCTTTTTCCAGACACAAATATTAAAAATGAAGATGTGTAAGACAATAACTCTGTTCATTCTGTTGTTTACAGGTAAGTGAACATTTCTTTATCTTTGTTTTCTCAGCTATTACTTTCTCTTCAATACTTGTAATTACTTTTTGAAGATATTTCTAAGTATATTCTAAACGTTAATTCATATAACTTGATCTATAAATGGTTGTATAATCATTGTAGATGTTTTCTCTATGCAATATTATATCGTACCACATGAATGATTACTTCATTTACTTCTCTATCTTTAGAATATAACTCACTTAAAAAGCATACAGTTATTTTGCTGTACAAATATCTGTAGCACCCCTAATAATCAAACTTCAAGAATAAGTTAGGTTGTTGTATTTTAAAGAAATCTGCAGGTACAGAAGGACACGTGCCAATAAAAGGTAAGACTTCTTGCAATATTAATGATCGTAGATTCATGAATGAATGTCAAAAGTAAATGTTAATATCAATAATGATCGATATTCTAACAGTCAATGGTAGAACTGGAGAAAAGACAACACATACAGCTCACCCCTTTTTTTTTTCTTTTGTCAGCACTGCTAGTTACGGGTACAGTGGCAGTATCTCAGTGATGCTGCAAAGAAAGCAAAACATTGAATTATTTCAGGCTATTTAACAATAAGCACCAGGTCTTCCTAATCGTCCCACGAAGACTTTGTAAATTTACTGAATAGAAGTGAGAAGGAGTGGTATCTCACTCTGCAGGTTTCATGAACGTCTTCCCAACTGCACTGTTTGCATTATTAGGACTGGCAGGACCCCAGCCCCTTACATCATTTCTGTCTAATGAAAATGTTTATGTTTAATACTTAGAATTTGTGACTGGATATGATCTAGCAGAGACCCCTTAGATAATTTCTGCTAATATTAGACAGTAATGAAAGGATTTTTTTTATTTAGCAGTTAGAGTTTGTGACCAATTGTATTGGTTTTCCAAATTTTCACTAGAACATTATTTCTTTGGGACAAAGAAAAGAATAGTCTTGGGTTGGTGTGAAGACATAAGGCATTTTCTTCTTTACACCTCTGTCCCACTAAAGGCAGCCAGAGGGAGAATTTAAGAAGGTGTATGTGGTGGAGGGGGCTGGCTGATGGACCTTCTTATCATGAATGTACACGTGCTCTCCAGAGCATGAGCCTGGATGAGAATTTATGCCATCCCTTTTCAAAGGAGTTCATGAAGATACGTATATCATCAGGCCCCTTCTGTAGAGCTGTACTCCGCTTGGCAGAGTCCTATAAAAGCTTTGAAGTGATAAAGCATGTTCTTCTCCTAACCACTGAGCAACTATTGCTAATGAGCGCAGCATATTCTCAGAGAAAGAGGCAGCAACTGCCCATAAGTACTGTTCATTTTTATTGCAACATCACGGGTGCATCTGCTTGCTCCCTTCTAGAGAAGCTGTGGGTGTTCTATCTGGAGATGATGCTATAATTCTAGGAAGATCTTTCTAGATAACGAGATCTCAGGGGAGACCAGAATTATGTGAGATGTTTTGTGGTGTTAATTTTTTTTCACTTGTATGTCCAAGAACCTCACATGGCACAGCTTTGTCCCCCTGTGCTGTTTCAGAGTCAGTCACTTTCTGTGTGGAACCTCCTGGAACTTACTGGCTCAGCTTGCTTCTATGGAAGAGGTGTTGTTTTGTTTTTCATGTCACAACTGAGACTGTGTAAGAAGTGTCTGCTTAATGCTCTAAGAACTTAACAAAGGGTATAGTTTTCCTTTCTTCCTGTCATTCAGAAAAAGCTCAGGGAAAGTATCTTTCACCCCTCCCCGGATCTTTTTCATTAATCCGCAATTGAAGTTGAGGAGGAATGTGGAAGAAATGTTAACTGAAGCAAGTTAGCGAGTGCCATCATCTGTGTTGATGTGATTGCTTCCCATTTGAGAAGCTTATAGAGCAAGAGGAAAGGTGAGAACAAGGATGAATTTCAGTAAACAACCCAGACCAATTTAGCTGCCGTATCCTATTGAGCCCCATCAAACCAATGAAAATGGGTTTGCTAATTTTCACAGAGTGCCCAAATCTAGTAAAGGCTATGGATCTGCTACTATTCCTTTATGGATTTCATTTTCTTACTCCAAAGCAAGGAAACAGTATCTGAGGGGAGTATCTATGAAAATATTTTTTTTTTAAGCTGAGTAAATGACAGTCTTGTTTCTTCAAAACTTTTTCTGAGAATTCAACTAAAATGTTCATAGAGAAAAGTCAGATGGAGGGAAACATTCCAAACGTAAAACAGCAGGTAAGATTGTCCAAGTTGTGAGCATTTGAAAGCAAGATTTTTCTAACTGAAATTATCAAGCAACCTTAAGAATAAATGATATGGCATACTCCAGCAAGAGTATGATTATTTTTTTATTATTATTATTTTAGGATATTTTTGTAGCAATGCAGGTGTTACTGCAGGCACCGCACCACCATCACCTGTACCCTCACCTACTTCCAAAGTCAAGCAAGCTCCTGTTACTGCAGTCACCACAACATCATCACGTATATCCTCACCTGCTTCCAAAGTCAAGCAAACTCCTGAATCAGAAACAACACATGAGAGCAATGATGTTTCAGGTCTGGTTTTTAATTTGTTCCTTCCTCCAAATCTTGGGTCAGTTCTTCCCTCAGTGTGCACAGCCAAGCCCTGTGAATACGCTGTTCCGTTTTTCCCCTGTTGTTTTCTACCCAATGACTCCTTGTATCCAAAAGCCTTAAAAAAATTGTGAACACAAGCCAATTTAGCAGCAATATAACCATGTGATTGATTTAAACAAGTTGCCCCTGTTTCTACAGAAGTAGAAGCTGAAGCACAAAGAGTATTTCACACATCTCAAATAACACAGCCTGAATCATTGTCTGTCAAGAAGCAGAAAACATGCCATATAGTATAAAATGTCAGGCATTTTTCATGATCAGTGGATAGCTTGGTATTCTATGCTAAAGGCAGAAAATTGATGAGGAAGATAGCAGGTCTAAGGGGCCTTTTTCTGCTGTTCAGTGTCTTGGTTTTTTCTGTGACACTCCTCTATGCAGGATTACCAGCACCTGCCTCTGTGTGTCTCAAGTGATACCCTGCTCCTGCTGATCTTTCTGGAGGCTTTACGAATTGACTGCTTTCACAAGCCTCATCTTTGCTCTTCCTATCGCAGCTACGAACTACGTGAAACTTTATAGGTATAGGCCAGGACTTCAAAACACTAATGCTTTCTTAATTCCTACATTTGTGAGCCTTGTGTGGTGGTGGTCTCTGAAGCAGCTGTTAGGGCAATGTTGCTAACTGAAAACTCAGAAATTTTACCTACCCTCTTTCTTCCTCGTGTCTTCTCTGTGCTTCTTATGCTGAGGTACTACTCCAGGTTCAGTGGTGAAGATGAAAGAAAGGCAAAAAGGAGGAAACTTTTGGTGGCAACAGTCTTATCTGCTTGCTTCCTCCTTCCTTGTTCAGCATGGCAGGATCTGAAGAAAGCTGCTGTTCTGACTTGGACTTAGTTATGTTACTTATGTGTATATGCAGATGCACAGCTCTAAACTTATGAGAGAGCTCCAGCACACAAAGCCTTACCTGCCAAACAGACAAAGCACGTATGAAGCAGGATAAACAGAAATCAGTGTGCAAGTATGGTGAATGTAGGTACAGAGTAGTTAATAGCTGCCATCTATTATTTTGGCAGGAGATAATGAGTTAGTTTCCTTCTAACACCTGGCTGTAAATTCAGTGCTTTGTAATCACCAAAAAAAAAGGTGGGGGAAACAACTTAAACTTCATTATACAGTTGTATGATTTTCTTACATTTCTAATTTTCATTCCTTTAACAGAAAAACATCTGGCAACTCAATTAGGTAGGTTGACAACTTTGATATATATACTTCTGCTTCAAAATTTGTTTTCTTTACCTACGTTCTGAAATTTTAACTTCTTTTACTGCTATTGGTTATAGAAAACAAAAGGTATGTATGGACTTGCCTACATTAGCCTGAAAAACTCTGTTTTTATAAAAGAGTATTAAAGGCACTCCTTACTTGCAAATCATGGTATTTCTCTGGTGATTTGAATAATAAAAATATTGCTCTACTAGACTAAATATCATAATTTACTTTCTTATTAGCATAATTAATATTTGGGGCTTTTTCTTTCACTAAAATCTGTAGCATCAGTAACTGTTGGCATATTAAGATGGGAAATGAATATAACATGTACTTTGCACTGCCAAAAAATCATTGACTATAATGAGCTGTAATATGCTTGGTTCTGTACAAATCCAGACTTGAATGAGATTTTTGTTTGTAAGAAAAATAAATGCCTAGATTTTAGTGTCACATGTAACCATTTTATGCTGTATAATTATCCACCACAAATGTTGGTGGTACTTTTTTTGTTTTCTTAATGGCTCAGAGTCACGGGTACCTTTCTGTTTGCTATTCCAGTGGCAGGAATCAGCATTACCTTTGTGCTCCTTTTTATTGTTGTAATTATTGGTATTTGGTGTGCACGGACAGCATCAAAGGTAAGTCCCAGTTTTTACCTTTGGAGATTTCTTTATGTATGTATATTTATCTGTATGTATTACAGACTACGAAGTGTCAGCTTCCCATTTTTTTCATTTTTCACTCAGATTTCTGGTGTTCATTTGCACTGTAGTTGCTTTTCCACTGCAATTTTTTTGCCACTGGTTGGCATTCTTAAAATGAGTCATCTTGTAGTCAAGGTTTAATTTACCTCAGCTGACCTCTCTTCCTGGGTAGTACCTGCTCACATTTTAGTAGGAATGGTTCCTGGTTTGCAGTTTTATTCTCCCTTTAATGACAGGTTTTGTTATGAAAGGTCCTGCATCAGACATGACAATTGAACAGTTCAAGGGAGTTTTACCTGAGTTATTTTGGATGCTATAATTGTTTTGCAACCACAGTCTTATTTATGATAATTTAATATTGCTAAAAATAAAAATGTTACATAACGTACCTATTGATAAGAATAAATGTAGTAACACTTACTATAGATTCAGGTACGCAAAAAATAGTCTGCTGTTTTAATGAAACAAGTTAATATAAGGAAAAATATCAGCAGCACTAATACTAACATTATGTTGACATTATTGATTTTGTATGTGTGTAGTTCAGATGCGTACTGCAGTGATAATAACATATTTGTATTTCTTGCACAGGGAAGTTCAGCTGAAATTACTTCTGGCCCCTCTGATGAAGCTGGAGTGTCCTTAAAAAACATGTCAGCACATGAGAACCAATCTGAGTGGCATTTTGAAAGAGCATGACAGTGACAGCAGGAGATCTGTTGCATGACCCTTTGGTCTGTGCACCTGTATGGCAGAACTGCACATACCATGGGACTTTGAGTCAATAGTTTTTTCTTTTTCAGTGAGCGTTTCAAATCACTCCAAAATAATTTGGACTGACAGTTAACAAGAAAATCCTGTTACCAAAAGCATATCAGCCAATGGTATTAAGTAAACTGTTAAAACCAGGGGAAACATTAAAATCAGGGAGGTTCTTAAATGCCATCTGATGTGGCATGTGTTGCCTGCAGTGTAACAAGAAAAGGTCAAACTGCTGCAAAGCCTAAGCCTTATAATCTCTTTCCTCATCAATTCTGTAATTAAATTGAGTTCTGAGAACTGTGTGGTTATAGGGACTCTGGGAAACTTAATCATTGGTATTTATGGCCTTTGCTATGTATTTGTTATATATTGCAATGAGTTGTATTGCCATCCTACTCTTATTTCATTAATTTTTTCCATGTTTTTCTTTTCTTACGTCCTTTTCACAAGGAAAGAAGAAATTCCTCGCAATTGCAGCTATTTAAACAGCACTCTCAAAAGAGCTGTATCTTCAAAAAAGTTAAATTATTGAAATTATGGAGATCCTAGTTACAGAAAATGGCACACTTAGGCTGTGTCTGTTCTAATAAATTAAACCCGCACAGGAACATTGCTACCGTTGAGACTAGCTGGAATATGCCTTGTCTGTGCTTGCATATGTGTGAACTACCTATTGGAAATGGCTCCTGGAAGGCTTTAGCTTCCAAAATTTGGCTCAGGCCAAAACAAGCCTATCAGCATAAACTGTGCTATTCCAGTGCCTGAGAGTTTCCTAGGCATTGTTTAATTTACTAGTCTAGATATACAGTGTTATTATTTAAAGATATTTTTAAGTTACATATTTGATGTACCTACTCACTCATTGATATTATTAGCTGTGATCAATCAAAGCAGGCCACTGCAAACTTTGATTTACTCACTCACTGTGCTCTGTTTCTCTGCTGCATTGTAGCTGTCTAAAATGCCAGTTGCTTGAATATAAGGCTTGTTGCTAAAAGCTTATTATGGTGCCTCAGACAGGAGTGTGAATTTACAGAGTTAAACTGCGTTGTACTCTCTTGCTAGATAGATGCTGTTGTAGAACAGAGTAGCAGAATAGCCTCGCACCCTGACCTTAGGCCAAAGCTTTCACATCCTTGCCCAGTGAATGCAGAAGTCATTAGTGCAATGTAAATTCATATCCTGGCCTATGGCTGTGCGAGGCTGTGTAAATTAATCTGTGTAAAAACCCCATGTTGTGACAAGGCTGCCGCTAGTATCCAGGGAAATTCCATAGCCTGAACAGAGACACGCAATTTAGTTTTCAGCACATCATCCATTTTATAAGAGAGGAAGTAAGGAAATTTCAGGAACAACTTTTTATAGAATGCAAAAAATAAGTTAATGCATTGATAAAATTATGTCAGTTAAAACCAGCAACTGTGTGCCTAAAAGGTTAACTTGTCAGTTGGTATAAACTGACAGACCTTCCTTCCTCTAATTCTAGCCCATGATGATGATAATCAAGTCAATTAAGGCTGAAAACCTGAATTTTATTGAATGATACCATCATTATTCCACTGCTTCTTCCCCTAATTGAGTAGCACTTACGTTAGTAAGTGTCTGGTGTCAGGTGCTCTGAGCAGCAAGTGACTGCTACGGAGCTCTGCTTGAGCAGGAGCTGGGGCATCTGGGCCAGAAGACAGACACCCAAGGGGCTACCCTCTCGTAATGTGTTAGGGGAAGGAGGATCAGAGAGGTCAGGGGATCATCTGAGATGGCTCTACCAAAATATTCCTCTGTGAGCTTTGGCAAGTGGCCTTTATTTCTGAGACTGAGCCTCTGGTCTATAGGACAAAATCAGCAGTTTGTCCTTACCTCATATTTATCTGTGAAGATAAATAGATTTAAAAGCATGGGGTGTGTAAGTCCCACAGTAATGAAGCTTTCCTGAGAGCTGTAAATTTGCAGGAAATCACAGATTCTGTTTGACTGTAAATCTTCTCAAGCCATTATTATTTTTCCCAGTAACAGTAGAGAAGAATGCTATGTCAGCTTTCAATTTTGGGTGCTAATCGACATTCTCTAAAAATAAAAGCAGTTTCTTGCCAGGGTCTGCACTTACTTCATGAAAGCTGAAGAGATATTTTCAGTTGACTTTAGTGAAACAAAATGCAAAGGAATATTTGAAAGTTCACCAGTTTTTCCATCTGCTCAATATTGAAAGATATCTTTTTCATTTTTGTGTGCTTATTCTGAATTTAAGAATGAGGTAATTATATGAGTTATATCTGCAGTAATATTATTTGGGGTGGGAAAGTTATGCTATAGCTGCTTCCTATGTGTTTTTTTTTAATGTGCACCTTCTGTTTTCCTTCCATTAAATAGAAGTTCAGTAAGTGGTTAAATGCTTTTCTGGATTATAGATCAAGAGTGCCCTGGGCAACAAACAGAGTTAGTTGACTGCAGACAAAGTAAGAATAACAAACATTTGATCATTTGCTAGGAATAATTCATATAAACCATGTTTACAGTGCTTTAATTGATGTTTGCAAGCCTCTGTGTGAGTGATTCTGGTTTTGGAAATGTTTTCAGAGTGGTTGTATTTTATCTGAACTTTTGCAGAATTTGTACTCGAAATAATATTTGCTGTTTGTTATGTGGTGTTCACATTTTGTTATTGCACTGTTTAAAATGTTTGTGATTGCCAAAGTAATGGTGACCAGTCCCACAAGAATGGATGCTGACTACTTAGCAGTTAAACTACCTGTGAACTTGGAATTATTGTGTCAATGAAGTCAGTGCAACATATGGCCTGACACATGCGCTCACAAAGTGGTTTGTTTGGCTCATTGCACTGCAGTTTCATTGCATGCTGATCAGCAGAGCGACTGACAGGCGTTACATACTGATGGGGTAGATGGCAGCAGCAGCTTGCTGGGAAACAGCGGGGAGATGGTATGGAAAAAGCAGGTTTAGACAATAAAGCTACAGAAACAGAACAGCATTCTGTGGCTCGATTTGGAAATGAGGTGCGCATTATAGAAAAGTTAGAGGGGACTGGCATGAAACTGGGGAGATGAAATGTTTGTTAAAATGGAAAGGGAGAAGTGTGTGGAAATCAGGAAAGAGCTAATCTGCAGAAGCTAGGGGCATGAAAGTCAGACCAGCAGTACATTACCTATGTTTTGGTGGCCCTGATGTTCATATGAATGGTAAACCCATTTTCAGTTAGTTTATTCATACTTTTTTCCCAGCATAGGAAAGATGAGAAGGAATTGCCATAATTTTCAGGAAATAAGTTTTAGATCAGACAGAGAGAAATCTTGTTGAGTACAAGAAGGGAAAAGCAAATGACCCAAACTGGTGTTGAAACCCTGCTCAGTGGAGATTACTTTTAAAAATGGATTACACAAAATACCCCTATGCCCAGGACAGTGCAAAGAAGGTTTAGTCTCTGCAGGTCCCTTTAAGTTCCGAATTTCCAATTTGTAATAAATACACCAGCTGACTAGTTGTGTTTGTACAATAGCTAGCTCCATTTGTGAATAACTTGCAAAAAGTGGAAATGCAGAGAGCCCACTGAGCCCAGTACCCTGCAGCCAGCAACACTAGTAACAGGTGCATTAGGAAAAATATGAGCATAGGGCAGATGTAATCTTCCTCTCTTTGCATTCAAATTTACTGCCTTTTCAGCAGTGCAGACCTGACCTATACAACATGCTGAAGAGATGAGTTCCATAGCTCAAAATCTCTTTTCTCTTTTTTTAAATCTGCTAATAAGCTTATTCACTATCCTCTTCATCTTTTTACTATGATCAAACCCAGCGTACAGTTATTCTTTCCCTTTTCCATGTCATTCATGATATTATAGACCTCTAGCATAACTGCTTTGGCCGTCAAAAGAAGTGTTGCTTATGTTTAAAATGTTTAAAAGTTAGCATCTGCACCTACAGTGTGGAACACAAGTTAGAAGTAAAAAATATGCTGCTTCAGTTTGAGTATGTTTTGCTAAAGAGCATCAACAGTATTTTATATAGTCGCTAATTAGTTATGTCATCCCTGTTTTTATACACATTAGCTGTCCTGATCAAACTGAAGGCTTACTCTTAATATAATAATGAACAATATAATAATGAACAGACATTGAAGGATTCATCCACAAGTTGCATTAACCTCTATCTCATCATCAGAAGAAAACGTTTTCAATATGATTAAAATTGAGAGCCTGGCAGTAAAAACTTGGGCATTTTTAACCCTTAAACCATTTCTTATACAAAGTCATCCTTAAGGCTTTTAAAATTTTATTCTATCTACTTCTTTTCTATTCCCCTTCCGCTTGTACGTTCTAGAAGCAGGCTCAGCAGCAGCCAGCATGTTTTCCTGTTTATAGGGGTCTAACCAATAATTGAAACCAAACAGAATATTAGAGATGGTAAATATGATACTGGGCGAGACAGGACTGAAGGCCCCAGGGTATTATTAACACTGTGTGTGTGTGTGTCATTATTTAGACAGACAGTAAGTATGATCACCAACGCCAGGCTGTTTCACACCATCTCAAACAAGACTGTGGAAGCACCTTGCAGTGAATTGTCAAGAATCAGTAGGACTGCTTCTGTTCTTCAGTAATCCTTGCCAAGAAGCAAAGCATTACAAAGACACACACACACAAACACATGAAATATCTTTCTGTGTCATAAGCATTCTTGCTAGCGTTCTCTGAACAAGGCTGGATGGCTGAAGGCAAGCATGTTGGAGACAACCTCGGTGGTTTTTGTTGATAACACTTGTTCTTTTGATAGAAAGTCATGGGTCCATTGACAGAGAATTTCAAACCGGTTGTTTTCAAAGTACTCAGTTTTGCTCTCAGACATCACTTGATAATCATGTTTTAATACTAGTCAAATAATTGACTGTGACTTTCTGTTCCCTCCGATGTGTGCTCAAGTACAGCAGAGAGCAGTGCCGGATTAACATATCTGCACTATCTGCTTTAGAGACTCCAGTTGGTGTCTCTAAGACAAGAGCAGGAAGGGGTGTATTCTAGTGTATGTTGTTGATAGGGTTTGTATGAGAGCCCTCTGTAGAGATATGTTCTCTGTGCCCTTCCCTTGCCTCAGTTAACCCAGGAACACCCTGTTTTTCACTTTATGCTTATGCTTAACCTTTTTTTGCATACAGAGGGTGTTTTGAACAAGGAGCAGCAGAGGTACTTTTGCCAGGTTCGTGCCATCAAAAGTACACCAGACAAGGAGAATTTTTCCTGAAATCTGTAGATGCTTGAGTAGCTGTAGTGTAGCCTTAATAAGTGGAATGCCTGGGCTAATTTTAGTGGAACTACTTTGTATGTATTTCAGGTATACCTGCCAGCAGTTTTATACCTCCATTTAAACAAAAAAGGAAAAAGACGTTTTTGGAGGACCCTTTAATTAAAATTTTCAGCAGGCTGTTATATTTTGTAGCTACTTCCAGCAGGAATTCTGAAAGTTTAATAGTACAGACTGAGTGGGTAAACATAGGGATGTATAAGCAATGTAGAAAAACTTCTGTTTCGTATGCTCTTGTTAACATAGTTATTAACTATATATGCTGTCATGAATTTACTGAGGAGATAGTCTCCTGTCCAGTTGTCAGAATTCTTCTGAGTTGAACTGTGGGACTTGGATTTTGACTAACCTAATGAAGTCTGTTGCACAACAAACATTACCAGGGAATGGCACTGTATCTCAATAATTGCTTTCTGAGTGAAAAAATAGATTATTTCAGATCTCCACAGAAATGAGAGATCATGTGTAGAATGCTATTTGCTGTGTGAAACTGCAGGCAGTGCCAGTAAAAGTGCAAGAATGTATCAGCCCTAAAGGCTGTGCTGTGATCAAAGTCTGGAAAATCCTGGATTCTGAGAAAGATCATCAGGGAAAATACGCTGAGTGCCTGAAAAAGGCTCCATCCCAGCAAGGCACTGTATGTCTATCAGGAATGCTTTGGTGTTTTCTCTTATTTCTGTTGCAGAGTGATGAGGGGCAATGGAACTTGCTGCTTACTCAGTAAAAGATTATCCACGAGGATAGAGTCATATGTACTATTAGGATCAGGAAGTTTTGTACGCATAAACACGTGCATGTGGAATCACAGAATGGTTGAGGTCGGAAGGGATATCTGGAGGATGAACTTATACAAACATTTTGTGTTTTTCTTTATGGAAGACAACATCAGTAAGAAGTCAGCTCTGAAACAAAATGAAGTCCAGCCCCCTCTCTTCTGTACAGAATATAGAATAATCACTGCTGTTAGCAGTGACTAAAAATACGCAGAGGAATCAAATCTGTGTAGTCAGTAAGTAACTGTAACAGGCTTTCAGATACATAGCTACTACCAGGGCATTCTGGGATAGTAGTACGCTACAGTCGTATAGTGTTAACAAACAGTAAATAGCGGTAGATACACTGTTTAAAGTGTGAACTAACCATTGATTTCTAGGGAAAAATGTATTTTGACATTATTTCTTCCCTCATTTGTAATAGTTGGCAAAAATCTAATGTTTGCGCAAAGACCACTTCTTCATCTAGCACAGGTTTTGTAATGCTCTGCAGTACTAGTGTCCAACATTGACTGGCGTTAAGCAGCTGTGCGTCCTTTCTAGAAGTCACTCATACTGCTTTGTGCCTCGCAGGGACAAGCCCAGAGCATTCAGGAGGTTTCAGGAGAAGTATTGCCAATGACTTCTAAAACAAATTAATTTTCATTTGTGAGCCAAACTGCAGAATTTTCTCACAGCAGTAATCCACTGGAGTCATCAAGACCATTCACGTGAACAAATTACTGAGCTTCATTTCTCTTGCCCTGTGCTATAGGTATTTGCTACTATTTTATTCTCCAATACCTCTTCTTTACAACTAAAACTGTAGTTTTGATCTCATTTGTGTTAACAAAGGACTTCATTTTAAAGTTTCATCCAGTTAGACATGTTCTTTTAAAGAATATGATTTCACAGTTGCATGTTTTTCTGAGCTTGCAAAGTACCTTCTGACAGTAAAAAGTTGATCTCGGATTCTCACTTAGAACAAGGAAGCATAGATCCAGTGCCTGCAAGTTATATCAAATGCAAAGCGCTGTCTGAATAATAGAAGAGAAAAAATAATCTACCATTCTTCAGTACAGATTTGCAATTTCAGCACCAGATGGCTCAGATACGGCAGGGTCTGTGTATATGAATAGCAACATTGTTATTCATCCATCAGCCTCATTACACCTAGGCAGTCTGTCTGTGCCCTGTTATAGGCACTCTATTGTAACCCAAGAATACATTTTGATCAAGATGTATAATCCTGGCATTAAACAAGTACATTTTAAGAAGGGATTACTTTGAGGATGATTAACTTGACACCCCAAATTCTGATCCTGCTGTGATTAGAAGAAGAATGAATTCATCACCACTGCGTTTTGAATCTTAGCACCTTGAGACATTCTAGCGACTGAGAAAGCTGGATTTGCTTTCCTGTCTGCATATTGAATTTCAAGGCTAATGATAGACCTTGGTGATAGAAAAATAGTCTACAATCATTGGAAAGATTCTTATTAAAATAATGACATTGCAAAAAATTTTAAAAGCAGGAAAAGGAAATGACTTCTTTGAAGCCCGTAGATTCAATACTAGACAGAGGAGTTAATTTAGTAACTGAAATGGAAACAGGGAACACACACAACTGGAATTAGGGCATAGCATGTTTAAGGTTTTCAAAGATTAAAAATACATTCTGTTCAGGAGTTGCATTTGTTATAGCATCAGGCAAGATGTAGAGCTGGGCAGGGAAAAAAAGCTACCTTTTAAAAGATGCCTACCTGGTATTTTTAGATCTCATTAAGCCATTTAAATTTCTGTTCAAAACATGTTTGTAATACTTTTGTTGAAGAAGCTGAATCAGTTTCTGGGATACATAGTGACTGAAATTGCCAAGTGTTTTCTTTCAGACGTGCATTTGCAGGATCAGCCAGTATGCATGAAAAGCAATGAACAAATCAGAAATACAGAGAAAGACTGAGGGGTGGGTTGCCATACCAGAAAGTAGAAGGTGGGCACCAGCTGCAGTAAGTGGAGCCAGGACTGTCTAGTTCCCCTTAGAAATCTACCTCACTAACCTTGGCATACTGAAAGAGAACATGGGATTTATATCAGAAAACAGCTTTGGGGGTGAGAATAGAATCTAAAATAAAGATTTACATATGCACATACGCTCATAATTGAAAAACTCAAAGCTCAGGAGGGCACTGACTGGAGAGGACTGGAATAGGGAAGCAAGTCAGGAGAGACTTAAAAAGACAGGGAGGGGATCTCAAGTGGCTGTGCTGCAGAAAATGCCTGTTTGGCTCTCACCTAAGATATGAGCCATCAAAGAAGGCTCATATCAAAGTAAAGCTCACAAATTTGTGAGCACACGAAGAAGAAAATATTAGCTGGTGAGGCTAATGGGGAAAAGAAGGCAATTTCAACAGCAGCTTAGTAGTGACAGGACAAAGTAGCTGTGATTAAATGGTATGAATGATAAACATTTAAGCCACATTGTTGAGTAAAGAGAACTACTGAGGTGGTTCTATTACATAGTTTGGCATACCTGTCCTTGATCTGTGTACCTCTTAAACTATCAAAAAGCAACCTGGGTATTCAAGCAGCCAGCTTCACAAGAAATTGTTCTGCTGATTTGCTGTTTGAGTTTGGACAAACCACTACCCTTATTTCATTTTGCTGAATTCTAACATGTAGGTGAAGCATCTGTACATTTCACAGAATCAGGGTGGTTGAGGTTGAAAGGGACCTCTGGGGGGCATCTGGTCGGACTGCCCTGCTCAAGCAGGGCCACCTGCAGCCAGGTGCCTGGGACTATGTCTAAACAGCTTCTGAATAATCTCCAGAGATGAAGATCCCACAACCATTCTGGGCAACCTGTGGCAGTGCTTGGTCATTTCCATTTCTCCGTGTTCCATTTAAACAGAACTCTATTTGTAGCTGTGGGGTTTGGTTTGGGGTTGGTGGGTTTATTGGGGGATGGGGGAATGATAGAAAAAAAGCCCAAACATATGGCTTCATATTTTGTTTTTGCAAGCTTCTGTCCTACTTTTCACTTGGTTATTGTGGTTTTGCTAAAATAGATGCTATTATGGTAAATTAGGTATTTACACCACGATTTAAAAAATTCCCAACATTGTCATTTATGTATAATTACCATGGATGTCTAAGTTGGAATTCTAGGGTTTATAAGGGATTGCCTATTCCTAGGTTTAAATAATTTCTTATGGGGCTTCCTTTTAGGGAGAGAAAATGCCTTAGTCAGTGCTCAATTCAGCCCCTGATTTGAAAAGTTATTTTAATGTTGCTTTGCTCACTGTTGCAGTTTGTGTCTTCGGTAGGTATATGTCATTTTTGAAAGCCATTTAGGCATTTAAGACATTAAATCAAAATTTATTTGTGTGCTGTTGAAATGAGATTTAGCAATCAAAATTTGTCAGATCCTCCGAAATGCAAATTGTTTCCTCTGGAAACCCAAAATGGTTTCTTTCCAGTAAGCTCCCAGCGAGCTTGTGCTGGTGCAGCTGAGATGAAGAACCTTTGTTCTACTCATTTTATGCTAATCAAGCAAGAGAGAAATGTGACTCCTTGGTCACAGTCTACTTAGTTATTTATAAGGAAACTTAAATTATTTCTGGAAATGTTCACAGGTGTTTCAGTATCATTGGAGATCTGGACCTCAATTCTAATTCACACATTTTACTAACAACCATTTTGGTTAGTACCAATAAGGGGCATGGGTTTTTTTCCCTATGCACATGTATCCGCTAGGAAGCCAACTGAGAAAACGAAGCAGGTTTGCATGTGCTAATTGTAAATATGATTGGCAACACAATTGGACTGTGGGAAAAATGGTTGAAAATTTAGCTTCAGGTGGAAATTATTCAGAACATTGGTAGATGATTTGGTACTTTTTTGTGGCCTACCAGTTCAGCTCTTTAGCCGAGTTAGAGCTTTCAGTTTGTTGCTGTACCAATGCCAGCTAAGGCCACCAGTTTCTCACTGATAATGAATTCGTGGCAAAACTGCAACTTGTATGCCATTCTGAACTGTCTGCTCTTCTCTTGTGAGTGGAGTTGTGAAATGCACAAAAATCCTGTCTCGTGAGTGCAGCTGTCATCTGCCTAAATAATCTGCTTGCCCATACAAACGTAACAAGCAGCCATAGATGGGTAACAGAAAGTTATCTGGAATCCAAAATTAAGGTAGTTGCTTTCATTTTTGCCAATAATGGAAGTGTTTGTGGGGGTTAGCAGCAAAGCCCTTAACTTTCTTAAATGTAAATCAGAACAATGCAGTGTGCTTGAGAGGTTATGGCAGACACAGTTGTCCATATCTCATAAACGAGCTTGAATCGGCAACTCAGGATATGACTGTGCAAAACTAACAGCTGGCGTTTAGAGGAGAAAGCAACTACTGCAAGCAAGGAAGAAACAGCTGTATTTTCCATCTTCCTGGCTCCAGAGTCTGAAAACTTTCTTCCATGCACTGTTATTTCATGGGCAATGAAGGGCGTTCACAGAGAATGCAAGAAGTGAGATGTAAGCATGAGTGGGGCCTAGCAGAAAGGTCTTGGAAGAAAATCGTGAGCTCTGTGACAACATTGTAATCCTTGTCTCTGTTTTTCTCCAAAATGTTTGTATTGGATTCAGGTACTCTGACAACTGAACAAATATATGTCTGAGCCCAACCTACATGGAGTTCATTAACGTTGCAATTAATGAGTTCTGTTTATTGCTCTGTTCTGGACAAACAACCAGTCAGTTACAAAAAAAAATTACATCAGGGAGTGCATCCATATTCATCAAGGAATATGCTTCATATCTTCTCCTACTAAGGCACTTCATTCTCAGCCCTTTACATTGGTGCAAGTGGGAGAAAAACACCAGGAGCTTTCTCCTACTGTTTTCTTATCCAAGCTCAAGAAACGGGGCAACATCCCTTCCTGTGCCCTGAGGGATGCATTGCACATGGGAGAGAGATTGTGTGCTATATGACTGGTGCGCTGCGGATCAGTCCTAGGTCCTCATAAGGCAGCTGATGGCAGGATCTGTCTTTATGAGAATATATCTGCTTTTCACAGAATCTTCAGTTTCCTGTCTGTAAGACTTATTAGGTATGTTTTAATGACAACTCCAGACTAGTGGAGGCTGGCGCTAAGTATTTTGCAGCTATATAGATTATGCCAAATTAAAAAAAAAAACCACAAGACTGAAGCTGAATTTCAGGTTAGAGGTAGATGTGGTTGGGCCAAGTATTAACTGAAGAAAGTGGATATAGCAGCAGGCCTTTGAATACTAGGGTTTGCTTGGCTTTTACCACAAAAAAATATTCATTTGGGCTCACAGCTAAAAATGTCACTGATGTGTGTACTCACTTCAGCTCAGAATGAGCTGTCAGTGGAAAATACGATCTTCTAAAATTCCCTTGTGCTTTTTCACCACACAGAATCCTGGAACCCTCGGAGGTGGTGTGGAGACACAGAACAATGCAATTTTTATGTAGTCACACAACATGCATGATCAAAATGCTTTCTGCATATAAATAATACAGATACAGATGCCCCCCTTTGCTAAGATGTAAGAAATCAAAAAGTGCAGTTCTGAAATGCTATGGCAAAAAGCTGTGTTTTCAATTTGAAGTGAGAGCTGGGAGCATGTGAAGAATAAATGAAATGGAGAGATTAAGCAAGACTATGGGATAAACATTCTGGTTCTGATGTAAAGGCTTTAGTGACAATGTCAGATGCCCAGGGGACAAGAATGAGGCAAGGACAGAGACCAGGCTTAGAAATAGTTTGCATAGATGGAAGAAATAGATCTAAGAAGCCCAGAAGAGCATAAAGGATGAAATAGCAAAAAGAGTATAAAAAGACCAGTGACTAGAAAAGCAGATGGAGAATTGAGATTTGAAGGCTGAAATCAGCCAAGATAGTAAGCAACCAACAATGATGAAGTCTGAGAAGCAGAGATCTCTGAAGTGAGGGAAGGCAACTGGAGGTGGAGCCTTGGAAGGCTGAAGGCGTGAGGTAGAAAGAAGTGAAAAGGAAATGTTGAGATTTAGAGAGTGAAATCAAGGAACTCAACATTTATCCTTGGAAAACTAAAGATGAGTGCAAACCAAAGTCAGGAGTATTGATCTGAAGTGTCCAAATGTTAGAAAGGACCAGCGTGTTTCAGAGTAAGAGATTACATGTGACTTGAGTACTGGAAGCAAGGACTGTCTTTATAATGGGAAAACCAAAACTGTAGTCTGGAGTAATCCTGAACTCTGGGTGTTTTGGCCCAAATGGTGATGATGTAAGCATTCTCCTTTTTTTGAAAAAAAACCACCATATTTTGTACTTTCAGCAGCTTTGCAAACACAGCTGTTGGGCATATGCTTCAATTGTATTTCTGTCGGTATATTGGTACCAGCTTGCTGGTTAGAGGATGCCTACCACTTTATTTTTTTTTTTTCCTTGAAGGCCTTTTAGTTGACAGAAAAATCCAAATGAACTGGTATTTCCAGTTCAGATTGAAATCAACTCAGTAAAACTTTTTCCTTTCCAATGTTTTTTCACAAGATGGAATAGAAAGTCTTGCAGTCTCTGAATGTTACATAACGGATAAATAATGAAATAGGAGTTTTGTCTGAAGGACTGGATATTTCTAAATATGAGTCTTATTTTTTTCCTAATGGTAGATGCCCTTTCTATGGTGATTTCTACACAACAGCCTTGCTGTCTGGTTGTGTGGACACACATGCAGATTTCAACAAACAAATGCAATGCAAGTTAATGATGCACACTATATCCCTAAGTGAAAGGTTAGTAATAATCTTTCTTTTCTTCTCTTCAGGAGAATTCTTGCTAAACGTTCATATTTGGAGTTTTGGTGAGGGAGGGGTTTGGGGGTTTTGTTGAATTTTGTGGGTTTTTTGGGGGTTTTTTTTGGGTTTTTTTTTTGTCAGGAGGCAGTTTCTGCTTTATTACTCATTTCTGTGTCAACGTAACTTAAATCCCTTCCAATGAAAGACGTTAAACTCTAGAACAGGCTCAATTTTTTGTAAGCTGTGTCCTGAACAATTCCAATAGGCGTGGTGCTCATGCAGATTACTTCCCTTTCTTCATGAAATAACTGATAAAGTTCTCTAAAAATACAAGATTCTAGAAATGCTATAATAGAAGTATCTAAAGAAAAATGTGCTTGAATACTCTGACTACGGCACATACACATTTTCACTGGCAACTGAAGCACCATGGTCTCTTCAGATGATAATTAGGAAGATGAACATGTCTCTTCACAAAACAAAAGTGAAACTGATGAACAGCTAGTGTAAGGGATGAAAATAATTTGACCTTGTAGAGAAACAAGGCTGAATTGGCAGAACTGTTAGTGTACAGATAAGCGGCCAAATTTAGCAGTGAAACCACAAGCGTGTGAACAGCTCGTGATGAGCAACTGCTTTGCTGCGCATAGACAAATTCCCAGGTGCTTTGCTGCACGTAGGCACGTTCCAGGGCAGAACCTGGGTAGATAAGCGTTTGTATATAACTAGCACTTATGTATGCAATAAACGATCTCACTTCTTCACTGACTTGGGGTCTGTGCCTTCATATGCCACAAGCTAGAAGTTTCAGGGAAATCTAATTTTATGCTCCAGTGTGTGAAATGCAATTATTTATGGGCAGGGGGTAGTGGTGGTAGCGCACATTACGTCAAGGTGACATGCTGATAAGAGGAAGAATTCAGATGACAGTTTCTCCAGAAATATCTGACTAGACATTTGGGCAAAACCGTTTTATTTGTTTATAGTAATCCTTCCAGTCAGCCTGTTGCGGACTTCGCTGAGAATTTCCAGAGGCTTTCAATGATTAAGAAGTATATATTTTTTGCTTGCAATGGGATATAAAACCCCCATCCTTTTAATAAATAAATAAATAAAAAAAATATTCCTTGTTTTTTCACAGAAAATAGTCTTCCTCTTGCCCCTGCCCTCCTGTGACTGTAGAGCATGAGGCTGTTGTGGCTACTCTACCTCATCTATTGTATCTAAGTAATGGGGTGAAAGTGAAAAATGGGGCTAAGTAGAAAAGAAAATTTAATGTAGCTAAAACCAGTGAGCTTTAATTGGTTTATTTTTCGTTGTTATCATTGGGGGGTTTTGTTGTTGTTGTTGTTGTTGTTTTCAAAATGGAAACTAATAAGATGAGGTAAACTAAGGTGAAGTGACTTGTCCAGAGTCACCCAAGACACAACCCTGGTCTCCTGGAACACAGTTTATTGATGCCTGCCCACCCCTTACAGTGATGGCTGCTACCGCACCTGCCCCAAGACTAAGAGGGCAGGGCTGTATTTCAGGGCTGCATCCATCTAAGGTAGCTTGAATGTGTATTTCAGGAAGGTATCTCAGCCACCAGGTACTGTGAATTCAGAGTGAGGTTTTTTTTCTTCCCTCCCTTAAAGGCTGGCCATGCTATTACTTGAAGATTGAAATCAAATAGTCAAAAAGGTAGCAGATAAGAAGTTGATGAATTCTAGTCCCATTGCAGAAGCAAGTAGAGTGTAGGTTCAGCCCAACAATATTGATGAATCTTGACAGCTGTTCTCTCCCTTAGGGTTATAGCCTCCGGTTTTTAACCAGGGACAGTGTAGGGTAAAACACATGCACTTGCCTGGTAGCAGAGCGTGATATCCGCCACTGTACCCTCTTTCAGATGAAAGCACACAGAGTCCTGCTTGCCTACTTTTTTTCTGGCCCCTGGCTGGCGTTGTTGACTGCATAGCCATGGGAAGGCTGGAGAGCACTCCCTCTTCCACTTCAACCCTCCCAAAAGGGCCTTCACCTGCTGCTTAAGATAAAATTCTACAAGTTGAAAGGTTTAAGTTCAGAGCCTTTCAGGTTAAACAAAACCTAGAACATAGATTTTCCACTTTCCAGAAAATGGTTTTATCCCCTAGACTATTATGCAGAAAACCAAAACGATGTTAGGACTGGCGCTGGTGTTGCTTCATGGAATTATATTTTTATTATTTTTAAGAGCTATTCTCACTCCATGAGGCATCTGTCTTCATGAAGTTAAACAGTCTGGATCCCAAGTAGTAGAAGTCACCTAGTATTTCTTATAGCAGTCCTACACAATCAGTGGAGGAACCCCTGGACATCTTCAGAGGAGCCAATTTTTGTCTGAAGAAATTTTAGTAAATATAGCCAGGTAGTCTAGAATGGCATTTTCTGTCCCTTTTCCTCATCCTTTGCCTACCTCCTGTTTTGGTACCTTAATTAAATGTGAAGTAGTATCTATTAGGCCATTACTTCTTTTTTAGTGAAAGCAGATTAGGGTAGAAATTGGCAAAAACATCTACATGTCTAAGGCATTTAAATAACTGTGTCAAAAACAGGGGTATTGAGACATGCAACTGTTCAACTAGACATCTGAGTATTAGGCTGAGTTTGAAAATACCTGATCTTGGTGTGCAGCCACACATACAAATGTTCTGATCTTCAGATGCTTGCATTCTGTTAGGGGGGAGCTTCTTCAGACATATGTAGTCCAATGCCAGTTTCTGCTTCAATAAATCTCAATGTTTCCACCCTTGTTCCAGTCAGCTATTAGAATTGTTTTGAATTGTTCCCATCTTGCTTTAAGAAGGTATGATGAGTACAGCAATTTATTCCTGATTGTTCTCCGTTGTCAGTGTTTGTCCACTGATGTGCTCCTTGTAGATGATGTTTCTGTTATTTAGAAGAGCACAGTAAGCCTCTTACTAAGGACCCTGACTCCCTTTAAAGGAAGCTTTCAGAGATACAAGTGAAAAACATTGATAGCAACTAGATAACGCTGGTTTTATGTATTAGAATCTTTCCTTCAAAAATAATCCACATATATGTGCTCTGAGACAGCAGCTTCTGCTCTCTTTTACTGCTTCATAGCCTTATCAGTAAGCATAAAGAATAGCACTATAAAACATGTGTCTATTTTGGCACATAGATTCAGCCACAATAGAGAGAAAAGGGCATTTTCAAGGCAACAAAACATTTCATCTTTACATGAAACAGACACTTTGTAAATGTTATAAAAGGTTTCATTTCTGTATTTCTTTATTTTTAACTAAACTTTTCCACTTCTGGTCCAGAAAAGGAAAGTGAAAAATGCTATAAACCAGCTACATAAAAAGAAGTTTTAAAATGATGGAAAGTAATATATAAATAAATTGGGTTTGTTCCATCTTAACCAATATTTCATTTCATTTTATTAATTCAGGTTGTTTCTGATAAGAAAAATGTCTTGCCTTTCTTCTGCTCCCAACATGTTAACATCACTGGGAGACTCTTCGGTCATACTTCAGGATATGCAAATCATACGCCAGGAGACATGCAAAAACATGCTTTACATTTGCTTTAGAGGATGACTACTTTAGAAGATGCAGTGAGGATAAGACAATGATACATAATTGCAGCTAATTTTTTTGGTTGTCAAGCTTTAGTGTCTTATTTTAACCCTATTGCTATGGTTTTGATAGATTTCATTGGAAGATTACATGCTGGTGCAGTAGCTTTTTGATCAAAATTGTCTTTACTTGGTGGGAATGGAATTTAGGGCTTAAACAGGCTAAAGAAGAATGCAAATTTCAAGGCCAGGTCAGAAAATAATGTAAATCTGCAGCTATCAGTCTTTACAGAGACTGAAATGATGAAGACCACACAAATTGTTTCATGAAAGATCTTTTCCTTTTGGAGAACTAGGATTTCTTCATCTTAATGAAATCCTTGTCTATGGCACTGCTCTTTCTCCTTTCCTTACATAAAGCAAAAAAAATTACCCTTTTTTTTCCAGCTGTAACCTACTCTGCAAATACAAACATATGAAACATATGCACAATCTGAAGACCTATTGCACTCCTACCAAGGTAAAAAAAAAATATCTTTGAGCTGTTGCAGCACTGGAATCTTGGGCAATTGCAAGAAAGGAAGACTTTGCATCCAAGGAGGCTGGTTGCAGCTGTGCTGGAATTGTCCAGCAATACAGGGAAAATGATCATTTCTTAATACAAAATATGAAAATACTTCTTTAGTTCAACATTTGGTTCAATCCAAACTGCTCTAACAGTTCTAAAAAATGAAGATTTTATACATACACAAAAATTCAAGTGTGGATGTGGAGCAATTTGAGGATTTTTTTCTGTCTGCCCTCAGTGATTAGCAGGTGGACAGCATCTGATTTTTGTATATTTTCAAAAATCTAGAAATGTTTAGTCTATCCATGTAAAGTCTTAAGAAAAAATCCCCTCATTTTCAAAAAATGTTTCTGCATGAAATTTTGATGCTTCTGTATAAATGTTTTGGGGTCAGGCAGAGTAATTTGGCTTATAGCTGCCAATTGAAACACAGTGTTCAGAAAAAAATGTGCATATTTAATCTGTCATAGTTTTCAGAGAAACATCTGCAGTTTGTTTTATTGTAGTATTTGGATACATATTCAGCTTCTCTCTTCAGCAAGTCCGTCTTCCTTCCATAACTAAAACTGAGGTGTAAGTTTACATATACAATATACAGATTGGTCTAGACAAGAAGCATTACAACTGATTTGGACTGGAGATGTGAATAATTTGGACTGGATCTGAAAAGATGAGCATAGGAATGTCTAGGTATAGGTAAAGCCCCTTAGCATGGGTAGGATATGTATTTTCACTTGGTGCAGAAAGCTGAATGACAGTCTGCGTTTCTGAATGTTTTGCAAATATTTTGGACCTCCGCTGTACTTGCAAAACTGTTCGTAGGAACTCTCTCTTCACAACAGGCACACCCAGAAGACAGCCAGCACTGTCTGCTGGACCCAGAGCCAGCAGTCACATGCTTTTCCTGCCTATGCCCTAGTTCAGTTTCTCATTAGTTCTATCCTTCTCCTTTGCTTTTCCTTTTAAATCTCCCCAAACCTTTGTACCCTGTGTCTTAGCTCATCTATAGTTCAGGACATACCTGCTTCACAAAAAAAAAAAAAAAAAAAAAAAAAAAAATAAAAAAAATGTGTTTATTTTTATGTGGTTTTTTGGTATGCAGAAGTCACGGTATACACAACTATGCTTTACAAACTTAGCTTTGTTTTGCACGTGAGGAAATGTCTCAAGCAGCACGTGTGAGACTGGCTGCAGAGGTGCTTGTGGATCCCGTCATGCCGCTTCGGCGTGACCCCACGGCCAGTGTTGCCTCCTTTGGTGCAGGACTGGATGGCAGAGTCCCGGGGGTATTTAAAAGCGGTCTGTGGGAAGGGTGGCTGCCGGAGGGATCCTACCTGACGCAGCCAGGCCCGGGGAGAAAGCGTGGGCTGTTCGGGGTGACCTGCACCGGTACGGTAATTCCTGCGCTCGCCCCTCTTTGCAGGGGCAGCTCAGTCAGGGCCTTCGGCAGCTTCTCCGAGAGGGGTTCCCCAAACTGCCAGGGCTCCCCCCTGCCCAGCATACATTCTGCGTTAACCACTGAAGATGCAACTTATGGAAAGCAGTCACAGAGACTCCCGGTCGGGCTCCTCTGTGCTGTAAAAGCAGATACAAAAGGCTGGTTTTGCTCGGTTGAGGGTATGGCGCCCATACCTCACCAGGCTGGCGGCTGGAACGGCCGTGGCTGCGTTACTGCTTGCGCCGCAGAAAACGCGCTGTTCCTGGCCGTGTCCTGACTGGCGAGGCTCCTCAGGAGCACTGACCCCTGCTCGGTACCAGGGGTGGGTCAGAAATGCAATAGGCATAGGCGTAATGGAAAAGATTGGAATAACTTCCACTTTTTGTGTTTGTTGGTTCGTTTGTGTTTTTTTTTTAATAGCCGACAACTCGTTGAGGTGGAGAGGCACAGCATTTTTACACAGCACCATATTGATTACTGTAGAAAAGAACATGTTGTCTTATTTGGGCTTTCCCTGCTGGCAGTTTAAAAACATTTAAAGAGGCGGTTGCTGGCTTCCCCTGAGGAGACAGCCCCCCTGGTCATCAGCCTGATCGGCGCCAGCTGGGGCACTTAGCACCCTACCGCAGAACAGCCAGGTGGCCTTTCAAAGGACTTGCTGCTGCATCCCACAGCGTGAGGTGAGTTGCTCCTCCCATTCTTTTGAGTAGGAAATGGCTGAAAGTTCCCCAGGAATGGGCTGGGATGGGTCGGGCAGGCAGCCCTGGGGGGATGCAGGAGGCCGCCATTACAGGGGGGAGGCAGGAGGCCCGCCATTACAGGGAGGGAGGCGCCATTACAGGGGAGGAGGCCCACCATTACAGGGGGAAAGGTGGAAGGCCCTCCATTACAGGGAGGGAGGCGCCATTACAGGGGGGGAGGCCCGCCATTACAAGGGGAAAGGTGCGAGGGCCGCCATTACAGGGGGGGAGGCGCCATTACAGGGGAGGAGGCCCGCCATTACAGGGGGAAAGGTGGGAGGGCCGCCATTACAGGGGGGGAGGCGCCATTACAGGGGAGAGGCAGACCTGATGCTGCTTGCCCCCCTGAGGGTGAGGAGTGTGTTGTGTGGGCAAATGCAGAAAGCTCACATCAGGGAATGGCTGTGGGGAAGGGGTGGGGGCACCATGGAGCCTTGAGGGCTGCTGGGAAAGGGTGTGGGGGCGGTTTCGGACTAGCATGCTGGGACGGTGGGCATGTTGCGTCACACCATGCTGCCCCTGCAGCTGAGGCCACCTGTGTGAAACCAAACTGTCCGTGAAATATCGACCTCCTGCCTGCAAAGTGAGTCAGCACGTGGCCTCATGTACCTTGTGACTGGTAAGGGTATGGGATGATGGAGCTGATAAGGGCTAGGGGCATCTAGAACATGCTAATCTTTTGCTTTTTGCATAAATACAGTATGTTGCCTTGTCTCCTTGTGATGTCCCCTATGCATGGTGCAATAAGGTGGGGGGTTGGGGGGGGGAGGGGAAGGAGAAACCTGGAAGTCTGTCATGGAAAAATACTCTGTTCTTTCCAGCAAGCTCAATGGCTTACCTTGATTAAATGAGATCATTTGTTTCATCCCACATTATTTTGAAGATGAACTGACATAAATGGACTCTAGTTCAGTAAATCTCAAACTTACCTCAGACTTATGGAACAAAATCATTTGTATATAAAGCAGTATTTTATGGGCTAACATGAATATGGAAAGCTGGGGAAGGAAAATGTGAATTCTGATACTTGATCTCCTTGAAATCCTGCAAGTATAGCTATGGTGTATTTCGAATAACTGCCATAGTGAGGGAAAAATGTCTTATGTTATTCAAACCCTTGCTACCTGATTTGAATTTATGACTGTCCAAATATGCTCTGTGGCTGAATTACAAGGCATGTGTGTATATTAAACCTGGTGACTGTGGGAAGCAAGTAACAGTGATATACAACTTAAAGAATGATCAAAACCAAGAGCTGATGTGACCAATGGACTCTAATAGATGTAAGTAGTTTGAGTGCTTGTCATCTATCCACATGATTCTAATGTTGGCAGCCTGTTGAAAGTGATGCGTGGGAAACCAGTGCAATGTGCTGATTTATTTTATGCTAATGGGGAAAAGTCCATATTGTTCAAATTAATCCTAAAGCAGAAACAAATCATCCAGCCAAGCCCGTCCTATGGAGTTTCATTGAAACAGTTAGTGGTCTCTTTCATGACCTCAAAGTTGTAAAAATTAAACAATGTTAGGGGGCTGCTGTTTTCAAGTGCTTCTGGCTGCTGAAAGCAGCTGAGATTCTCCTACAGATGGCTATTTAAGTTAAAAGCCAAATGGAGAGATCACAGCAATTAGTGCGCATTGGCTTCTAACTGCATCAGAGTGAATAATGTGGGAGAAGTGAGCCAGGATTGTGCCTCAGTCTGTGCTTTTTCCCACCAGAGGCTGAGTACCAGCAGTTCTTCTCAATTAAAAAAAAAAAAAAAAAAAGGAGAGGAGGGGGAATTTCTTGCTGCCTCACTTGAACAAAATAAAAGAGATTATGCAAAGATAGACTAAAGTGGGAGGAAAGAAAAAAATATTTCAAAGGGAAGAACAGCCTACTTCAGGGTGCTCTGACCGAGTCTGTAGTACAATGTTTCTCCTACTTCTGCCATGAACTGCCTCCCCGCAGGCTTGTTGCAGGGAATAAAGCTCTCCCACTTTTTTGTATGTAGCTTGAGCCCTAGAAAAGCATAATAGGACTTCAGCATTTTAACTTAAAAGAACTGAAGGGCAAAGTGATTTATCGTCTTGAGGATTCAGAATTTCCTGAGGAAAAATGGAGGGGCAGAAGGCTTATGAATTAACATTTTATTTTTTTACTAAGGGAACTCATTTGTGTAAGAGATATAGAACTATACCACAGCATAACCCCAGTTTCACTAAAATTCTTACAACATTGTCCAATGAGGTACTTCTGTCGTCACTCTGGAGTATATTTGAATTTCCATTTTTCCAGAGGTTTCTAGCTATCCACTGGAATGACTTGGAGCAATGAAATTGTGTTGGAAGACAGAGATCAGAGAACTGGTCTCAGATTTCAAGTCCAAAAATGCCTCTGCAGAATGGTCAAGTACAAAACGCATTTTTTCCTTCAGGTCTTTTTATTAGGGAGCATGCAAAGCAATGGCGAAATATTTCTGTGTCATGATCGTTGTTGAAGTAGACATTCAGCTTCTGCCTCTACCAGATGGAGTGATGTAAGTTTGATTGTCTTATGCTCTTTAGTGACTTTTCATTAGCATCTTGGGACTAGTAGTCTGTAAACTAGTATGTATTCCATTGGTGCTCCAGTGAAAAGGTTTATCTTTGAAAAATTAAAAATGGAGGGAGATTGCTTTCTACACTGCTATTATAGCCTCCTTAAAAATGAGCAATGAGGAGCCCACAACTAATAAATCCAGAACAGAAACGCTCCTAATATTAGAATCGTAGAATCACTTAGGCTGGGAAAAAAACCTTAAGATCATCAAGTCCAACTGTTAACCCAACACTGCCCAGTCTACAACTAAACCTTGTCCCTAAGTGCCACATTTACAGGTCTCTTAAATGCCTCCAGGGATGGTGACTCAACCATTTGTGTGAAGAGTGACTAGGATAGGGTTCTCAATAATCTTTTCAGTGGTCATGGTAATCGGGTGAGATTCCTGAGGACTGGAAGAAAGAAATGTAATCCCTGCCTTTAGGGTGGCAAGAAGGATGATCCGAGGAGCTCCAGGTTGGTCAGCCTTGCCTTGATCCCTGAGGGAGGGTGATGGAGCAACTAATCCTGGAAGCAGTTTCCAAACATAAGAAGGACAAGATGGTTATCGGGGTAGTCAGCAAGGGTTTATGAAGAGGAAGTCATCCTTCACCAACCAGATAGCCTTCTCCAATGTGATGACTGGCTTGCTGGGGGAGATGAGAGCAGTGGATGTTGTTTACCTTGACTTAGGAAAGCTATTGGTACTGTCTTCCATAACATCCTCATGCATGAGCACATTGAATAAGTGGACAGTGAGATGGGTTGAAAACTGGCTCAGCTGCTGGCCTTAAAGGATTGTGGATCAGCAGCATGAAGTCCACCAGGAAGCCAGTCATTAGTGGGGTACCCCAGGGGTCGATACTGGGGCCATGTCAGTGCAGAATAGAAAACTGGAACGTGTTCTGCCACTTGATGGCATCTGACAACTCTGTATACATACACAAGGTTGTTGAAAGGACACAGAGACTGAATCGATGCCCAGAGGCACAGTCAAACTACCTCAGAATTTAGCAATATAAATTATTTCAAGTAAAGGTTACTAGGGTCACAGGGGGAAGCAAACTTTGTGTGGAAGAACATCTCAAGCTGATTGTAAACTGAAAGAATAGAATAAATTGATGCCAGCCAGCTGTGAGAGCTGGTGACAAAGACAAGAGGCCATGGAGCTGACCCTTGACACTAGCAGTTGCAATTGCCTGGCATGAAACCTCCCATATTGCTGGCAATAGAAACACTGGGAACAACTGCTGGTGCCAGCAGGGGGTTGAGGAGAAGCCAAGCTGAGCTGCAATTTCATCAGAATTTATTTACTCGGAGATCACATGAAACACAAACCAAACCACAGAATTCGGCATAATGGTGTGCACCAGAACTGAGGGGTTTGCACCATGTAATGTAGGAAAAGAGGGTGTTTGAGAACATGGCTACTTCACAACCTGGTGGCCAAGTGCAGCTACAAACACCAGCATTGCAAAACAGCTGTTCGGTAGTGGTTGGAAACCGTGGGTTCGTTTGTTTTTCTTACAAAAATTGAAGATGAAATTATAGCCTACCTACTTTTCTGTTTAAATGTAATGTACTTTCCAGCCTTCTTCTTTATGGTATATTTTGGTAGAGAATTACAGCACCTTGACTGTCTTATGCTATTTAGTAACTTGTCATTAGCACCTTGGGACTTGCCCTTCCTTCTCTCCCCCAGTCTTAATATGAATTTTCAGCTCCACACATGCAGGTCAAACTTGTATTTCTTATTCCTCCTAGACCAGCAAAACATTGCATTTCCGTAATACTTACAGTTCTCCAGCATACATACTGTAACTGGTGCTCTTAGATCAAACAGTATCAGAAGAATTTTTAGAAAGCTACAATTAATTTTGTACTGGACTCCTACTATACTATATTTTGTATTTGGACCATACTGCTCTTGGTGCTAACCTTCTTCTTCACACTACTGTTTCCTTGATTAATTTTAGGAAGTGTTTTAATTTGGGAAAATGCATGCTTCTTTATATTAAAAGAATGTCCTGTGTGACACAGGAATGTGGCACAGTGTTCACAAGGAAGTGTAGTGAAGCGTTTGCACAAAATCTGCAAAAAGAGTCCCTGAGGTGAAAAGTTCTGACCAGCTCTGTTTCCTTGATCTCTGAGGTATGGGTTCATGCACAGAGCTGTATATGTTTTGGACCATGGAAATTATCCTCTACAGTGCTTTCTACCATGGCAGAAGTACTGAAATCTTGCAGACACATGTGGGTGATTTTAAATGATGATCAATCCAAAATATATGGAAGCTTTCTTTCAATTGCTAGCAGCAAAACTACTTAGGAACCCCTCCTTTTTCTTATGAAATGCAAACTCCAGTAACTGTTCGATATGTTAATATAAAATACAGAGACTATGTGGCTAAATTAACCTTTCTGAAACTTGTTGATTGGGTGTACTTCAGCATACTAACTTAGCATTGCATTGATGCTATTATTTATTAATAATATTATATTAATGCAATTGGGGATTGAATTTCAGTAGTATTTTCTAGATGAATGATAGAAAAAAAGATAGTTCAGTAATAAATTAAAATCAGCTATACCTATTCCCAGTTACTTCTAAATGAGATTGAGATATTTGTTTGTGTATATACATGCAGTGTGTTGACTACGAGATGAATCATCTATTTAGAGATTAACAGCTTCTAATGCTTTGAGGCTGATGGAGGTGGTTATTGATTTGAAAGTTTTAGGGTTTTTTTATACTAAAAGACTATCAGAAATCTGCTTGAATGGCAGTGTAAATTTTTTCTTTTTATGGTCTTTACTGTCTTTTAAAGATCTGCCAAGTTCTTGCAAAATGTTTCTGTCTGTTGCTAACCTCACAATGTTTTTGCTTGGCCAGCTTGGATAAAGCTAACTTGGTTGCGTGCAGGTCTGTAGCCTGACTGCACAGGGATGCTGGTGTGGTAGGACAGTTTAGAGGTGGTAGATAGGGCAGATGCTCACAGGCTCATAACACTGCCTTCTGAAGACTCTGGGTTTCAGCAGAACTGTTTCTGTAGAGTTGACGCTTTGAGTATATTTTGTGTGAGATGTATTAGATCATAGTTTGAGTGCTCAGTATGTCAAAGTATGAAGTCCTTTGTCTCTCACATAGTCCACTGAAGAGACTCCTGTTGATGTTAGTGAATTTTGGATTAGGTCTTTATATGCAAATACACCTGTTCTTCTCATGCACAAACTCATGACATTCATTGAGGAGACGGGTATGTGCTTAAATGAGTATGTTCTGCCAGCTTTTTAACTGACATCTATAAGCACTATCACATTTGCATATGGATAAAATATATAGAAATATAACTGCAGAAAGCAAATCCATACCGTATTACGCATCATCTGTGAAGCTGATCCACTGGCCCTGTAGAACTTTTAAAAATACAAAACACAACATAAAGCAAATATAAGTGATAAAACCAGTATTTCTATATTTACACATTTCTTTATATTTTTGCAGTAATTCATAGAAAGAAGGAGAGTAACAGCTAATAAGCACTAGATTTTAAAATTATTTTCTTTAAAATAAAGTTAAGTTAAATTAAGTCATGGAATGACATACCCAACAATGCACTCCAAATGTATGTATTAACCCTGAAAGACGAAGCCGTTGTAGAACGAAGCTGAAGCAACCCACACTGGGGGGCAGTGTTGACTGCTAGAATTACTGGCAGTTCTCGCGAACCCAGAAGGGTTTCTACAGCCTGGGTTTTGGAAAGGCTGGGTGTGACATTAGTGTTGCTTGGTTTTTGGAAAGCTAAATATACAAGCATATGCCTCACATGCTTAGACATCATATATAAGAATTATTCCCCCCACGCACCTCCTTCAGGAGGAACTTACGGTATGAGCATTGTCTTTGTTCATGGCGGTATCCAAAAGGATTTTGTGAAATGTAGCATGTCCCACTTATCTTGTAGCTTCTCTCATCTGCTTCAGCATATTTTTAATATAGGTCCCATATGGCATAAATAGCATGCTTGCATTTGCAGATTATTTGGAGGAGCATTTCACCACATATGAGGAACTAGAGAGATTGTAATAATACAATCCCAAGTAAAAGGGAAAAGTTATTATTTGTTGACAGTTATTTGTTGGAACTAGCTGATCTTCAAGGTCCCTTCCAACACAAACCATTCTATGATTATTTATTCTAGCTGAAACTTTGTTTTGATAAACATCAAATGTCAGTGAAACAGCTGAAAAAAAAAGCATTTATGAAAGACTAATAATTATAAGAGAACTTTTTCACCTGAGTGCTCCCCCTTCTCATGTTTCCTTCTGAGACCAAATTGTAACATGTATCATGATCACACTTAACTGTCTTAATTTCTTGTTTTATTATCATGTTCCCAAAACAAGTAACTTTTAGCATAGTTTCAAAGTTTTAAAAATTCCAGCCTTGTCTGTAAGCTAGAAGGGTACAAACCAAATTTTTTTCTGACTATATATGCTCATGTTTAAATGGGAATGACAGTGTTTAGGAGAAGAGGAAATAAAAATTCAGGAAAATAAATGCCTTTATTAGAGAAAACTGTGCAGCTAAGCAGCATGAGACTATTTGGCAAATGTTGTGGTTACCCTCATACTAAAAAAATAAACCAGAAACCAAATAAAACCAAAACAGCAGTAAACATCTTGTTCTGTGGCTTTATCAACTGATGACAAGTGATTGATTTCCTCCTCTGTAGATATACCACACATGATTTGTACTTCTCAGTCTTCAAATTAAAGGCAGGTGAAAGTCTCTGCTGAATGGGTTGTACTTGCACAAGTAAGCTTCTGACAGTCTATCTCTACCAACAAACAGAAAGTAGTATTTCCAGCTGATAAAGGTCCAGCATAGCTTTTGCAGGGTTAAGATTTGTACCTGGGAATGTGAAAATGGAAATATCTCATGCTATGCAGCAAAAAGTCAGATAGTTCTCTTCTACAGGCCGTCGTCAGAGAACAGAAAGCAGGAAAAAACCATGAAATCCAAGGGAAAGATCATCAGTATATGCTCATGACTATATTTACTTTAACATGAGAGTTCCCTATCATCCCGCAAATCTTTCATTGTTGTGTGATTCTGAGATGCAATCCAATGTCTTATAAATCTGTTTCAGTGACGGGGGTGCAACACTGTGTCACAACAAGCCCTTCAACATAGGAGGAATTAACGCAGACAGAATGTTGGTGGATTTTAGTAACCACTTAAAAAGATTCAGTGATCAAACAAACAAAATCACTTAACATCTGTGCTGACTACTGAAGGGCAAAGCACTTTCTTCATCTCCCCTTTTATAGTCTAACTAAATAATAAGCCCAGGGCAGAGAGATGGATAAACTCGTTCCATTGTGCCTGTCCTTTGTGTGTAGCAGAGTAGCTGCAGACCAATACCCACATAAACTCTGAAATTCATAATCATCTTATACCTTAAAGCACTTGAAAAGCAGAATATTTCTTCTTAATAAGTTCAAGTGTTCCTATCTTTTCAATTTTCCCATTTTTAAAATATCCTAAGCTCAACACATATTACCCCAGTAGTTAGCAGGAAGAAATAGTTGCAAAAAGCAAGGCATTTTTATTTATGTAAAGAGGTTGAGAAGAATATTCTCATTAACAATAACAACTCTTCCTACATTTTGCATCACTGTGAGCAGTTGTGGTACAGTAATATGCACATCTATATATGTACATAGCAGCCAGTACTACTTACACATTCTCATAGCTGTGATGTTGATGGCTCGTTTTCACTCTTGGTAGCATTATGCTAATGTGTCAGTGCCAAGATCAATTTCTCCCAGCAGCAGGATTCTCTGTAAACAGAATCTGTCATAAATCAAGCTTTTTTTAGAAACCATTTGTCTGATCATGGGTTTTCTACCCTTTGCCGAGTCAGAATATTTTGAGAGCTATCAAGTGAGCAGTGAAAATATGGTGAAGATTTTCTAGGTAGCACTTTACATACTGTTAATGCACAGAATTTTGTTATCACCGTAAGAGGCAGACATCTTTTTTTTTTTTTTTTTTTTTTTTTTTTTTCCCCCCCCCATAGCTGGGTAACAGATGCAGAGCTCAGGACCTTATTTTTCATTTTTCCATTCTCCTGTTGGTTTTGGTTGACACTGCAGTGTAAGACTTCTAAGACCTGTATCCCCCAAGAATGTGATACAGTGTACAGCTGTGCCAAACTAGTCTTAGCCACCTTTGTACGCCAGTGCACACTGCCTGAGTAGCGGAGACCCTACACTGTCCTGAAGCCACAGCGCTGTTTCTGGGACTGTTTATGGTGGTTCTTTGCAGCATCGTAGCGTACTACCTTGTCTAGAGCTATCTCTGTGTGAGGTAAGACTTGCTTGCGCTCACAGAAAGAGTCTGTTAGATCTAGGTGTGATTCACTTAAGATCTGGCAACCTTTGGTTAACATAAGCAGAATCCACTTCTCTAAGCATGCTGTGCTGCAGATACTTTGTATTCAGGTTATACAGGCTGAACTATTTTTTAAGGGCTAGGGTTACCTTGATGTCTAGGTGTGTTGTTTGCTCATGTAATCTAAATAGGTGTCTAGAGGATGTCACGGCGGAGCCTGCGAGAGCCACAGCCATGTCTTCCATCGCCTCCTACGAGAGCCTGGTGCACGCCATGTCCAGGGCTGTGGGCAGTATGACTGCAATGACTGTACTTTTTCCATTGGATACAGCTAGGCTTAGACTTCAGGTTGATGAGAAGCAGAAGTGTAAGACAACGCCGGCAGTCCTATTGGAAATAATCAAAGAAGAAGGCCTGTTGGCACCACATTGAGGATGGTTCCCTGTTATCTCCAGCCTTTGCTGCTCCAATTTTGTTTATTGGAGGGTACCTCAGAGAGTAGAGTCTAAAATAGAAATATTCTGTGGCTTTAGACCTAACGTATCAATTTCCCTGAGGATGGCAGAGTACAAATTTGAACCTACAATGTAGGCAGCTCGGAAGGGAAGTAAGTAGCAAGACCGGAATCAGTCGAGTTGCAAATTTAACAATCATTTAACAATCATACCCAGGATGAACACATTAACTTTGGCAGGAGGGAAAAATCATCTGCCACCTGGGACTGATATTTTAAAAACTTTTATCTGTCCCAGTCTAGTAGAAATACTTAGAGGATGCTCGACACTTTCATGTAGGATCATGTACCCAGAATATGTGCGTGGAGAACTTTTAAAGCAAAAGTGAAAAATGATGGTGTTCATGTCTGCATTTACCTTTTTTTAGCTATTTAATTGCTGGTCCAGGAAATGGGATGCCTAGTTACAATACCTAGGAGACTTAAAATGCACAGTTCAGACCCAAAACAAGCAGACTACACTAGCAGGTTATTCACTGTTTTGGGTGGAGTTGCTCTCTTCCCCCAGTATAAAGGAGGTGCTCTCTGTCCTCCCTATATAAAACTGCATTTCAGGTGGTCACTTATGCTCCTTTGGAAATCCTTTCTATTCTCTTCATACAGACCCTGCTCCTAGTCTTGGACTGGATCTCTGATTTCTGTCCTCATGATCCCATAAGTCCAATGATTTTGTGATTGGAAAGCCCACTTTTCACTCGTGTTCAAAGAGATCGCATTCTGAGCAAAGACTAATTTCTTTACAAAACCCCCTCATGTTAACAACAGGATCCCACACATGAATTTCCTTGCCAAGTTTGCTTTACCCTTAGCTCAGCACAAGCTCTGTTCCCTTCCCTCGGTCATAAGGGACAGGTTCCCTTGGTCTTGGTGTAACCACAAGTCTGCTGACAGCCTGTTTACAACTTTCCCAAGGCCACTGGTTCAGGTATAACGTACCCCTGATCCTGGGGTCTGATCATGAAATATAAGCTGGTTTCACTTAAACGAGGCCCAAAATAGGTCTGAATTCCTTTGAAGTGGTATGCATCAGGTGTCTTTGTCTTTGTTTCAATCTTGGTTTTAATTCAGCTGCATAGATACTAATCCATCATAAACAGGACTTGTCATGCATTCCTAGTCTGCCACTGTCTCTTTTGTTCTTTCGTGTGGCATCCAAATGCCCTTCTTTCAACAGTGTTTGATATTCTGGGTTTAGCTGCCTATGCATCCTGCTGCTTTGCACTTACATGTCTTTGAAAATAAGAAAATATAGTAAATACTGTTAGAAGACCATTTAGTGGGATTCTCCACATTCCTAGTAGGAGGAAAATTTCATTCCCATGAAGAAAAATTTTAATGGAGAACTAAGCTGCAAACTATTTTACTCGATTTTTAGTGCTCCATTTGGATAATTAGGCATGGCCTCATGAAGGAAGTCAGATGCAGTCATTAATGGCAATCTGGGTGTCTGATGATTTCCAGAACAAGTGAAAAAGTAAGAAGAAATGGAAGATTTCAGTAAAAAGAGATCTTAGCTTCTAGGTGAATTCCACCTTTCTGGCTAAAATTAGGAGTATGCATACAGAAGTTGTTTCCATATTGAAACAGCTCTCCACTCCCTCTCCCTGTTGTATGAAATGATCTGTAGTCTGCTTTTTAATTACTGTGTGCAATTGCTTCTCAAAGAGAATACCTTCTTTATGGTCACTGATTGTGCTACAAATCAGAAATAAGCCTTTACACTAAGCTAGTCTTGCAAAAATCCTTTTGATCCTTTACAAGCCTAGCTGAAAGCATTGAAAGAATCAAATATTCTCAGACTTCAAATGGTCCAGGACAACCTTTCTTTCCTTCGTTATCTGGAGACATGGCTTTCTTTTTGTAGCCAAATAACTATCAAAGGATCACAAACTTGGAAACTGCAAGTTATGTAGGATTATGTAGAATGACTGCAATGAACCTTTTTATTATGAGAATCAGTGTGGTACTCCTTTTGCAGTTCCCAGTTCAGTATTTGTTATAGACAGAAATGCTAGTAAGTGAAACGTTATGGGATTCATTAAGTGTAATTTTATAGGTTGTAACTAAAACCATTGACACTCAATAGAAATTTTTAATACAATGCCTTTTGTTACACATGATATTGAATATCATATGTATATCCAAGATAGTTCGGTCATGGTTATTTTTCTGTTAACAATGATTAACAGCAAAATAACATTTCTATTACCACATAGTTCAACAAATAAGCTTCACAGAGAGTCTGAATTCTAATCCAAGAAATGTTTCCACATAAGCAAGGAACAATTGCTCAATATTGCTGAGCCAGCCAACACTGAATGAGTGCACGCCAGAGGAGTAACAAATGAAACCCTGCTATGTATATTGCTATACGAACCATTGGGAACATCAAGATTCTGGGTGTTCCTAATGGGATGCCAGAAATCTTTCTTCTTTCATGGTGGTCAGGGGAAGATGCAGAGCACTGCCTTGCTGACTTGTACAACTAAAAGAAAATGTAATTTTTCTCCTTTAGATAAACTGGAGAACATACGTTTTGCAGAAGCAAGAGGAGGAGGAGGAAAATCAAGATTGATTTTTGTGTGTTCTTACACACAACACCTTGATTTACATGACTCCATTTCGAAGCAAGGGAACCCCTCAGGTTCATCCAGGGCCCTGAAGTAATTTCTAATGCAAACCAACTTGAGCTCAAAGACAATAACAAATATTTCTTTAAAAAACCCTCTAGCTTTTAGTGAGATTATTACAGTTGTAGGAACAGGTGAGCTGACATGAGCAGAAAACAGCTCAGTATCACTACTTCAAGGTTTGTCTCTCCCAGTGCAATATGGCCGAGAACCTGGCAAAGGCTTCCTGGCATCTCCAGATGAGAACATCTTGTTCATCTCTACAGTTTTGTGGCACATTCATAAAGGACAGTGCAGACCTGAGGAACCTGTATACTGTAGTCTGAGACCATTAGTGAGGGTCATTTGGATTAAAATCTTCCGCTCACTGTTAAGCCAAGCAGAATTTAAGCAGAAAGCATCTGACCCTTTGCCCTACCATACTGCTGCTTGCTCTGTAATAACTGGCAGTTGTTGGACCTGGTCTGGAATAATTTGTCTGTTTAAAGAGATAGTAGATGACAATTTCAATAGTTGCTAAGCTCTGAAAACAAATAATGAACACCTAGTGAAGTGCTGTTGAAATGATCAATCCTGCATTTTTTCATGTGACTTGCTTTTCATACCTTGGCAGCTATAGACTCCCAGGTCAGTATGGAGGCACATGTTACTGGGTCTGGCATGAGACCAGGTGTGACACCACTTCACGAGATGACAGGTTTCAAATACTAGCTCAGTCTTTCAAGGATCACTTTGACATGCACTTTGGAGTGTGAAGTCTTGCAGACAGTCCCAGAGTAAATAAAAAGGACATGACACAATGTAATGCTCCTATTCTATTGTTTTTACCAAGTCATCTTTATTAATCAAGAATCCAAGTTGGTAGGATAAGCTTCAAAAAATGGTGAAATAAAAAAATCTGTCAGTTTTAGGACATTATAGCAGTGTTGTCAGAACTTTGGTACAAACAAAATAAACATAAAGCATGTTTTACACTGTGGAGTTTGAAAATCCAAAATGTAGACAGCTGTGGAAGCTGGAAATCCCAGAGGAAGTTGTACAGACTTCTGTGAAAGCTACGTTCCAGTAAACATAAATGTTGTCCATCACTCAGTACAATGCCCCTTCTTGAGTTTCTTTAGAAAAGTCTGCTATTCTACTCTCTATAAGAACATTTACAAGTTCTATTAAATTGTCTGTAAGTCTTTAACAGGCCTCTTTCTTGCTTTCCAAAGGCTTCTGAGTTAAAGTGCTAGTGAATGTGCTTTAGGGCAAGTGCTATTGGAAACGTCTATTACATCAGATACTTTCTTGGGCGGAACTGCTTATGAAGCAAAGGAGTGATTAAGAAGCTGAACTTTTGATTCAAGTTTGTTGCTTGGGCACAAGTAAGCATTACTTCTAACCTGTAAGGTATGGAAAGGGGTTAAATATATTTGGTAGGACAAATCGTAAAGTTCAAGAGTTGAGCATAAAACTCAGAATTTCACTGTTAATGTAGCAAAGCTGTCATGCAGACAGAAATATTTGACTTTACAGGTGATTTGCCAAAAGAGTAGGTATTTGTTTTCCTCTTTCCTGTAAATTAGGATGTCCTCCAGATGTTTGTAACAGCTGTTAGAAACTTCTTAAAGGGAAATGAAGAAAAATCTGTGCTGTGCTTAAACCTAAGGAGAGTAGAAAGAGCAAGCGGAGAAAATCTGGTGATAGAGTAGCCTGGACTCACTCAAATCAAGAACAGGGGCTGATGGCAGATAGATAAATGAAACAACGTTCAAAATAGATTTTGAGGCATCAGGCTGGCCTGGTTGTAACTATCCCTTCAGAGACTTTAGGCAAAAGTATTTGCTTTGAAAAACATTGGCTACATTTATGGAGGTTGTTATAACAGCAAGTCATTTAACTGCTTCCTGAATTGAATTGGTAACAATGATTGACCCATATTTGCAGCTAGTCAGATATAAACTAAAATAGTGGAATTCTGTAACTACTAGCCATGAAGAAGCACACAGTACAGTACAGTGAATTAAAATGCAGAAGAGGGTCTGAATATTCATGGCTAGAAATCTAGATTGTAGGAGAGAGAAACACTTGTTATTGTGCTCTTAAAACAGAAAATAGGTCTTCAAGCACAGGAGCTGTGTTCTTATATACTGAACTCCCACTGTTTGATGGCTGTACTGTAGCAGTAAGTAAACGATTTATGCAGGAACAAAACTGCCTTCAGTCCTATGCTCTTATCTTGCCATATAGATAATGTGGTTATCATGCATTTATAGAACATTTACAAACTACAAAACACATTCTTCTAAACCTAACCTTCACACCACTTTCTAAGAATGAGAAATATTTCTTGCAGTGTAGAAAGCCTTTTTAATTCCCATTTGTACTACATCCCACAGGGATTTTCATGACAAATTTTTTTCTTCTTTCCCTCTGTACTGCAGAGAGGCTAGAAAACCTCTGAACAGTGATCCCTGTCCAGTTGGTACAGCTGTAGCAGTACTGGGGCACTTGTCATGGGGTTGGGTTGGGATTGCATAGTATCTTGCCCCATGACTCATGCTTGGTTGGGTATTGTTCCACCCCATGAGCTGAATTCCCTGGCAAAAGTCCAATGAAGAATGAAGGGGTGGGGTGGGGGGAAGAAGACAGGACAGGGCAAGACAAATACAGGTGAGCTGAGGCAACTCTATCTAAGACAGAAGGTAGAGTCTTGAGATTAATTCGTGGTTTATGTTCAGAGGTGAGTGTGGTAACAGACCCATGAAAGGAGTGAGTGAATTAGCAGTCTTCTCATCGATCCTTCCATTCTATGCCAAAGTAATTTTCAGCTTTGTGATGAAGCTGATTGTTGAAGTGTTGCAAAGAGTTGGTAGGACTTCCATCCAGAAATGCTCAAAGCTTCTCCGCAATGACATGGTGAGAGTGTGGTACAGAGAGATGGCACAGGCACTGCTTTCATTTTATGCTCCTTGTCACAGAAATCAGAATTCTAGTTTCAGTTTTGAACGCATGAGCTGCTTGTTTAGAAATTAGCCAGATGTTTGCATTTTCAACTTCTTCTGTTATGCAACAAGGTGAAAGGAAAGAGCTAGTGGAGCTATTTAGTCAGCCCTAGATGACCCGGGAGTGCTTTGCAGACTGCCTTTTGAAGAATGAGCTAAGTGCTACTATGTTGCTACTGTAAGTTTACTTATTTTTAGATCTGAGAAATGTGTGGTGCTAGGCAGTGTTCCATAGCAATCAAAACAACAGTTATTACAAAAAGTAACAAGGAGGCAAAATGCAAACCAGAAACCCTTGTTGGAAGCATCCATCAACAGACCACACCAAGCCCAGCCTAAGCCTGAAGCAAAACCAAATTAGAATTTTCTTGAATGCGTTTTTCTTGAAGTCCTATGAACATATCCTTAAAGTTTCCCATGAGGTTTGGGAAAGCTATTTTGTTAGGAATAACTAGGGAAAGTCTAGATTTTCAATGCTGGTTTTAGCCTATCAGGCACGTACAAGGCTACCATTAACTACCAAAGTCATATTGTCTGTAACTTGCCCACTGGGTTCCCATCCCAGTGTTCCTTGAAGTAAAACGTAATGCAGATACTCCATCCAAGGGGCTACAGAGACTTAAATTTTAAAAAATCACTACTGCTTCAACAAGCAGTATGTGGAGGCTGGGGATGCATAACAGCTTGCAAAATTCATTTTTGGCTAAGAAGCCCTGCTGCAGGTTAGTTATTAGTCTTGCTCACATCTATCCATTTGTGCTGGAAAATCCAGTGCTTTAGCTTCAGACAAAAGATATTTCACTCCTGAGAAGTTTTCTACCAGCTTCTGGTAATTTAGTTGAGAGAGGCCTTCTTGTTCTCCATGAGCAGGTTGCCTTGCCTCCAAATGAGCGTGTTGTGTAAATATGAAGACAGAGAAGCAGCATTTAAGCTGGCTAATCTTACTGTTTGTGAGATAAAGACAGTAGAGAAAGGAAGGAGCTATGAAGAGATGTTTTGCTGCTTAGGGTCTTGAGGGGTTTGGGTGTGTTGGTTTTTAAATAATCTTCGTGTGTTGCAGAGAAGGTAATCTCAGAATCCTTCCTGCCGATGGAATTGTTTCCTACTTAAATTGCATTTGAGCTGTGTTTCCCAAGCCAGTGGAAGAAACGCAGTAATTTGGTTGTCAGTTGATGTAATTGTTCTTGATGTGTTATTCATTGTGTCTGTATGTTCTTTAGGTACAGAAGGTAGCAAAGCAAATTCCCCAGCTGAGAAAAGGAAATACTCTTTGAGACTCAAACATCTGTTAAATCGGAAGAGTGTTTCCTATCCAATTATGCAGACATGTTGAAGGAAATTTTTCTTATCAGATATTCTCAGTGACAAGGAGGAACTGAGTCAAGGTGATAACAGCAAAACTATTATGACATTGCAGGTTCCTGAGACAGGTCCTTTGGGGCAGGATCCTGGTGAAGCTTATGACTGAATTAATGTGATACACTTCAGGCTTTAAAAAACTTGACAGTAGTGATAGGATGGAAGAGGAAGTGAATTTAGCCAGAAAAGAGATTACAGATAAGTTGAAAGAATATGTTTGAACAGGGACTTCCTTTTCTAGCAGCCTGTGCAATGACTACCTGTCAACATTGGAAGCATTTGATCTTCCTGATCTGTCATAGCACAGTATAGTCCATAAACTCTGCTCACACGCAGCCGGAGCATCTCTCTCTTCTAAAACGGTATAGAACTTTGAAGTATTTGCCATGATTTTAAATTAATTGCTTTGCACCCATAAAAGCTTAAATCAGGATGATATGCAGTGAGGTAATATATAAAACTGGGAACCAAAGCTGCTATGTAATTATCACATGGGAGGTGTGTGTATGTCTGCCTGGGTGGTTGTTCCTGTGTGGCAGTGTAGGATAGTAATCCTTCCTCTTTGCCTTTCATTAATTACTAATGAACTAAAGAAATTCACCACAACATTCCTTACAACTCTGAATTACAGACCAGTGCTCTGCAAAGAAAAAGTGTTGGCTTGTTGACAAAGAACTGAAATATGTATCAAAATTAAACAGTATTTCTTCTCAGGAATCAGTGACATGTTTTAGAACAGAGACACTCAGGCTGCAAAATTTTTAGAAGCATGGAAAAAAAGTCCTAATTCTTTTAATAACCTGGTCATTTTTAATATGAACTGTATTTAGATAAGAGTTAAAATCCCATATTCCTTGAAATTTATAAATCTCGTTCTCATAATTTATTTCAGATAGATGATACAAAGCTTATTTGTGATCTGTGTTTTATCTCAAAGTTATATGAAAAAGGATGCAGTTTATTTTCAAATTTTCTACAGTTAGAAGAAATTTGTGAATGGTATTTCCAGTGTGATTGACAAAAAGAAGCATAAAACACATCCAAAGTTATAACAAATAGTGTTTTTCCAAAAACTTGAATAACGTCAGTTTTATTCAGTGTTTACCATGATGCTGTTCAAAAAATCGAGTCCATTGATTTTTCCATGTGTATTATGGAACCTTGTCTAGAGAACAGATACTCTGAAGACCTGATATGATCTGTTATTCCAGTTGTAGTTTTCAGTTCAAAGACACCTTTATTTTACTAGTAATAAAGGTGACTGAGGAAGCAGTCAAGGAGAAGGTTTGACTCCCTGCAGCTGCTAATCTGTCATCTGCCACAAACCCAGAATTGATCAGCAGACCCTGATTAAAATCTCTGTGGGACATCTTGAAGGGACGGTATATTCTATATTCTTTTTGTGGCAATTTTTTACAGTCCTTGGCCATGCCAGTTGAAAAACTGGAGGGATGAGAGAGGAAGAAAAGAGAAGTCAGTGTTTTGACCAGTCTGAGTGACAGTTTCAGAAGTATTTTAAAAATCAGCTATGTAAAGTTATGTGAACACCTAATTGCATTTTTAGCCATCCAAATGATCCTGAAAATCTTGCTCTGAATCCTGTCGGTTTACTTCCAGCAAATGTTATACCTCTTTTCTAATTCTGTGTTGTTCCATTACATTCACATTAAAGTTTTAGCTTTTCAGAGATCTCCCTCATCTTCCTGACTGTTGCTAAATTAAGCTCAAGTCAGCAAGTGTCAGTAGGCTTGGGGGGGAAAGATGGCAAAGTGGTGGCACCAGGGCAATCTCTGGTAGGCAAAGCACAGGGTGGATTTGCATGCAAAAAGCAGGGCTGTGTGAGGTAAATAAGGGTGTAAGGGAATTGGTGGTGGTGGAGAAAAGGAAAAGCAGGGACGCAGACTGCAAAGATAACAGAAAACAGTGGAAAGGGCCAGAAGAAGAAGAGCACTGCATCACTGTACTATACTTTTCCTCACCAAGTATCTTCAAGAGTAATGTGGAAGTATTTTGTAAACCTTTCGCGCTGCAACAGTATTGTCCGTATGACTGCTGCTATTTTTTGCTTGCATTTCACCACAGCCTTGCTCCAGTTATTTGAAATGTTGGTTGCTAACAGAATGTTAGTAATACTAGTAGGTATACTTGTACAAATATATTCTCAGAGTGTGTTTGGCCCTTTCAGTTCCTTTGGGCATTTAGAGAGGAAGAACATATGTTGTTTTTAGCTGCCAAGGGCAGTGTGACCAGCCTAATTAAAAACCTGGTGAAATGAACAGGAATAATTTTATGTGCTCTGGATGGAGTCTGAACTCAAGTTTGTTTAAGAACGAGATACCTTTGTCCAGTCTACAATAGACTAAAAAGAAGTTCTCAGGAAAGAAAACATGAGGTTGTTAATTTTGACTCTTCTACTGATACTGCTTGAGCCAAATTGTGACACTAGGCATTGCCTTTGCCTTAAGCATGTCTTCCAAAAACTGGTTGTTAATTTAATGAAGCAGATGCTTCCTAGTGACTGGAGAACTGAGGTGGGAAGTTTATGTGTAACAGCACAAGGCAAGTTCACCAGATCTTGTCATGAAGAGTGGCTTGGCCTGCAAGTATTTCTATGTTTATTTGTTCTACACAGTATCCTGTGAACGTGGCTTCCAAACCTGCGCTTCCTTTTGCTGACAGATGGGGTGACCCCAGACCACACCTCGGCATACTTCTGGCTCTGTGGTTAGTCTGCGTAATGGTAGTTGGCATATCTCTGCACTTGCTATGTGCATGGGATCTTTGGTTAATAATCTTGGATCTGCCAACAATACTTGGGAGTGAAAGTACTCTTTGGATTTCAAATGCTAGAAGGCTTTGTTTCCATAATGCTTTCGCAGTGTATTGCTAACAGAAACTTGCACTTAAGATAGCACATGCAAAGACATTTTACACATTTTTCTACATACCTATTTACAACCAAGCATTAAGTTGGCTTATAGGGACACGCTGCAGATAGAAAGGAAAATCTTAACACCAGTGATTTGAATACCAGAGGAACCCCTTGTGAGTAACCATGCATACTGAATCCATCAAATGTCAACAAGCTATCACATACCTGTATGAAAGTGATTATTATAGGTTATTTCTGTCAGTATTCTTTTTTCTTTCTGTTTTTTAAAGGATTTACTGTGTAAGACCATTGTCCTAAAAAATTTTCTGTAGATGAAGTCTTCTGAGAGAAGCTCTGGGAAATGTCTGTCATTCCTGAATGATCGCTGTCTCAGATTTCCATCTTCCACATAGTACAGAGCAATCTGTCCTTCTGTTCACATGATACAAGTAGGCAGAAGTCTAGAGATAATGACAGCAGGACAGTTAGCTATCTATCACTTTTAGAACAGACGGAAATTTACTGTAAAATAGATGTTAAAGCTGATTATTTACAAGCTATAATATGCTTTTAAAAATCACTCCTTTTTGTTGATTTAGAACTAATCAGATTTTAAACTAGTGTTTCAGACCAAATTCTAGCCAGGTATATACATATATATGTATATATACATATATAGTGTTATCATATATCAATAATGTTCTTTATTTCATTTTTTTTAATTAACAGTTATTGGAAGTTCTTACATAAGCCAAGTGTAACCTTCATATAAATGTACAGAATGTTGCTGATTTAGCTCATGCTCTTCCAGACAAATATATGCATTTGATTAACATAATTGTGTGAGGTGGTAAAATTGGCTTATCTTTTAATGTGTTTGTTTCCTTATATTGTTTTCATATGTGTTAAAACATATTGGAATGGGTGCTAGAAGCTGTGGGGTTCTGGAGGAGAAGTAGCCTTTTTTTTAAAAAGCATTTCAAGTTGACTGCAGGAAGGGGGGCATCGTGATTAAAAAAGAAAATCTTGAATAGCCTGTTGGGATGATTAGTATAAATACTTATTTTGATCCTTAAAGGGGAGTTTTCAAAGTAGAACATCTCTGAACTGGTCAGGAAGGAATGGGAAGGAGATAACAAGGAGACATTGGTAGATTAGAAAAAAAAAATCCTTTTGAAAGCATAACAAAACTTCAGTTAGCCTGAAAAAATACAGTTTTGTGTGTAAAAAAAATTTAAAAATTCAGGAATAAAGTGTTTACTGTCTACAGTAAAGCTGAAGCTACTCCAATTTAGTGACAGTAATTTGCTCCTAAAACCAGTGAGCTTGGTTGTTTTTACCAACAAAGTAGTTTAAGGCAGGCCTAGAATATACTTCTGAAGTTACAACCAACTGTTAAACTTGCCACTACATTAATGACTGTAGTTAGGCTGAAAGAAATACATCATCTTTTTATATCCAAGTGTTTCTTTGCCAAATTGAATTCTCTCATGGTGAAACAGGATGATGTAGTTTCCTGGGTGGGTAACAATACTACCATACTCAGTTAATAAGTGGATTTGAGGGAGGGAGTGTTGCTATTGGGAAAGCTGCCAAAGAAATATAAGGAAATATATTGAATATAGACATAGTATTGGGGAGAACAGTACAAATTTTAGTGAGTTTAGTAAATAAATAACCTTATTTTTGAGATTATAGAAGGAATATGGATGTTTTCCATCCTTGCAAAGGCCAAGAACACAAAAAGCCAAGTGTCTTAGGGCTGCTTCAGTTCTCAAGTAGTAGATAAATATCTTAATATGCTTAAGCTTTAGATGTGTTTAAAGAACTGTCAGAGCGTTTTTCTCACCTTACTCTCTTTTGCCTCATCTTTTCCTCTTGCTCACACATGCATACCTACAGCTGTAGGTGTAAGCTTTAAATGCAGCAGGCTCTTGTGATAAGCTATAGGACTTCAAGGTGTTCCACAGCTCAGAGTGGAAATACCCAAGCTGGGAATTGGAAAGCTATTAGCAGTACTTATTGTCATAGCATTAGTACACATAATTCTGAACTAGACTACAGAAAACTTACTATTGCCATACCAATCTTTGTGCTGTGAGACAGGGGTTAGAGGAAGAAAAGCACTTTAAAAATAATGGTTCCCTTATTTTTTCCTCCATAGTTATTTTGGTTGGTTTTCCTTCCATTTCAGTTTTATTCTTTATCAGTTCTGTGTTTCATATGTGGAGAATTTCTCCTTAACAGAATTTTGATTTCTACTTGAGAATAGATTAAGTATTTGTACATGTTGAAAAAGAAGCCAGTGAGGGAAGTAACACGTGTCACTCAGTTTTCTGATAACCTATCAGACAATAGGGACAGAGCATTTTTTCTTAACTCCAAGGGGTGGGGGGTGGGGGATGGAATTCTTATAAAGTGCTTTGGACATCATAGATGGCTTATCCATGGGGAACTGGCAAGGCAGTCCTGAATTGCCACTATAGGAATTTGGATGAGTAGATGTGGAGGGTGGTAATCAAGTATTTGCAAGTTTGTAGCTGTGTATTTTGCACTTTGCAAAACTTGTGACACAAAGCTTAGAGAAAAGGATCACAGAAACAACCAGAATGTTATTTTTCCCCCTTGGGCCATGTGTATTCCTAGTTTGAGGTCACAAGTCTAGAAAGAAATTGTAAAGCGAACTTAGCACAATTTTACAGGATTGTTTTATGGCTGAGAAACTGGAACTAATACTTAGAACTGACACTAATATATCATGCAAAACTTCTGGGATTAGATTTATACTTCCTCTTAATTCTTGAACTTTAAAGATGTCATGATTAAGTCATGGTAAACGAAACAAAACAATTGTTGTATGCAAAACAGGTTTTGCTAGGTGATAAACATGCACCTCAGGAAGTCTAAACAGACCCTAAGAATAAGTTGTTACTCACAAAAGCACAACACAATTATAAAGCAGATAAAGTGAGTAATTAAGGAAAGTATATTGCTTCTGAAGCTCTGAAAGGTGAAAGTGCTTGGGTCAGCTGCCTCTCATTTTAAGCATTCCTTCACCACAGATGCAAACTTCAATATGAAGTGGCCAGCATATTAGACCAAAGAAATAACTCATGAAACTTGCTTGGTAAGCAGTTTTTAAATGTCAGTTCCTTGTGTAACTTGATAAACTGGCACAGCCAGGAGTCTGTTGAACTGTGCAGTAATTAAATGTGTCATAATAGGCTTGATTCTGGAGTTTTGTGTTTTCCAGTTTCCTCACTTAAAATGACCTGATGCAGACTGCTATATTCCTCTTTTCTTGCTGGGTTTCGTACAGCTTTTACGGCTTTATTCTGTCATAGGAGAAAAATTTTTGCTAGTGTTTAAGAATGCTTTTCACTTCAAACTATGTCAGGTGGCCATAGTGACAACTCTGAAATGAATTCACTTTCTCAATCAACTAAGCACTCAGTCATGCAGCTTCTGTGAAAGCTTAAGTTACTAGCATTCAGGCTGCCTTTTCCAAATAATGAACAGCTGTCAAGCCATTGCTGGGCTTGGCAATCTTTAAAGACACTTGGCTGCATTCTGTCACTGAATACAGTTTTGACAGGGATTAGGCAGACCTGCTCAGGAGGTAGAATTTGGTATCACCTTCTTTCCCCATCTTCTCTCCTCTCTCAAAAGTATCACAAGCACTACAGCTTTGGATTGGTATCAATAGAATAATCTAATCTATGCAAAATAAACATTTATAAAGATATAGCCTTTCCAGAGAGCCTTCCAGAAGTGAGCTACATATCAATCACTACAGAGGAAACAAGACTGGATCAGAGTACAACTTACCTGTTGTACAGAAGGAGCATATACTTTCCCAGGCAAATATGACAATGTCACTTCGGCCTCCTGACATCAATCCCTTCAGGCATTAGGTTTGAAATATGCAAATTCACATGCTTGCATTTACAAGAATTCCAATTTCAAATGTAAACATGCTTGAAAGAAGTTCTGAAGTTGATATATCGCAGCACTGACAGTAATATTGAAATGAGTTACCTGCTTAAATCCGTGTCACGTAATTCTTACTCTGTTCCTTTCAAGATAAACTCCCATTGACTTCCAAGGAAACTGTGATCATGATGTGCCCACAATGCAGTAGCTTGCAAATCTACATATACTATCTGGATATCAGGTCATCAGGAGGGTGTCACTAGGCCAGTACCTTGTGCCAGCAAAAGGTTTTGTGCAGTTTGTTCCTACTTAGGAGAAAGGGAAGGGGAACAAGAGCTGATCAAGCCTCAAAAGTCAGGACTTTCTGTGAACACAAGGCAGAGCAATGATGTAGTGTCAGGATAGAATGAAAAGTAATGGTATTGCACATCAGTGAAATTGGTGCACTTTGCGCAAGTTCTGAAAACTAAATGAATCTTCCAACACACCATTGCAGGGCTCTAGAAAGAAGCATTTGTTTTAAAAACAAGTGGCTGGAAAGAGGGTTTCTTAGAATTTTGGATGGTAATCCATATTTGTCACTGCTTTTCTGCAACTGTGTGAACTATCTTGATCATTGATGTCATAGCAGATTGCATCAGGTGCTCCTAAGATTCAGCTGCCCTTCCAGTCAGACAGCATGAAGTAACCAGAGCAAGAGAGCCTGGAGAATCAGATTACACTGCTAGTGGCAATGAGCAGTGACAAACAGAGAAAGAACTATATGCAAGTCAATGTTCAAGGTCCATGAACTACAGTCTCAGAAAGCACCCAGATTATCAAATGAAACAGAGCACAATCATTGCTCAAAAAAAATGTGTACAACTTTGCAAGCCTTTTCAACAGCTATTGGTCAGACACCATCTAAATAGCCTGGTGAGGAAATGCAAACAAAACTTGGGTACCACTATTCGCAGCTGTCTATAAACTCATCTCTATGACTGTCCTGGTGGCTGTAGAAGACTGCTGCAGATGGAAGAGTAGAATAGGCCAAGTACAAAATGGGATACGGCACCATCTGAATGCCTCCATTCATGGGCCAAATGATCGGGAACAGCTGACAAAGCAAAATAAAAAATTAAATAATGACATCAGCTCACTTTCAGGTGACCATGACACAGAAGGGTTATCTTCCCCTTACACTGAATTCAGCTTCTGGTCTGAACTCTAGGAGAGGAATTTCTGGTCTGAACTCCTCTGAAAGGCAATGGAATGGTCTGCGTCACTTACTGTAGAGAAACATTCTGCATGAGGAAAGTATACTTGTGTGGGAAGAACAGTGGCGGCTTTAAGTGTAAAACTAGGGCTCCTAGCAAGGTGAATAGCTCTGCTCGGTTTGCTAGAAAATAATTGTTTCAGTTTCTAGAGAGAGACTGTGTTTAAAAGTGATCTGGTCTACTTTCCTAAAATAACCAGTTTATACCATAAACTACAAATGCACCATACATACATAACTTAAAATCAGCCTACTTGGGGTTTTTTTGTGCACTAGACCAAAAATGCGAGAGGAGGACATTCAGTTAGGTGTAACTCCTTTATTTGTTCTACTTGGTTGCATATTTGCAATCACTTGGGTAATAAAGGTAGCTGAATATCAAGTAAAAAAGGCCACAAGATGCTCTTTGTTTCTGTGATTATTATGAATTGATACTATTAATGGGAATTTTGGATGTGCTAGAAAAAAAAAATCGCTCGGTGATTACATTAAAAATATTATAATAGTGGCATTAAAAATACATCTAAACCAGGACCATTGATTTCTATGGGAAAAGTAGTGGAATAGATAACTTATATGATGTTTAGGTAAAATTTTTGCAAAAGACTTTTTTGGGTAAAAAACAGGTGTGGCCATGCTGTTCTAAAACTGATAGTAATTTCTGTGAGCATGTGATCATCTCCACCCAGTTAGCTTTTTTCTTTCCCCCTCAGGACACACTGAGGGGTGGGGGTGGGGGGGAATGTCTTTTTGTTATTGTGTATTACACCTGTTTACTTGTATGGTGTCTTCTGGAGTCTTACTCAAAGTCCAGGGTTATCTGCAATATAAACATGAATGAGATTGATAAATTAATCTGGCTCGTTAAGTTTCATTAAAATGAATTTAAAATCTAGAAAAGAAATTCAAAAGGTCTGACCTTACTATGGCAACCATACATAAACCCAACCACAATACAGCTGGAGAAAGCATTACAAATTACCAAAACCATCTCATTTGTCTGGAGAAAACAGATCACATTACTATTACTTAAGAAGTTCTACATTGTCCTACATTACTGTTCTGCAATTCTGTAAAATTAGCGATGTTGTGGTGGCACTCTTTCCTCAGGAATTATGCAGACTTACAATTGCATCTTATCATATGCTGACTGCTAACAGTGAACAAGGGCACTGAATCATTATCCAAATCAGTTCTTTAGTTGTCAAGTTGTTCAAGACAACTTGACTCAAGGTCAGGTTGTTGTAAAAGATGTTAGAAATTCAGCTGGAATATATGCTATAGGTGGACTATATTTCTCTAAATGTAATTATTAAAGTTTGATGTAAATTACATCTGGACACTAATACTTTTCATCCATCTGCACTTACTCTCATTTGATATCCAGAGAAGTCTGCTTCCAAATTGCCTGCTTTCCAGTGCTGTTTCAATAACTATAATCTCTGTGACAAAGAATCCATATTCCCAAATACCGTGTAACACCTGTCAGACACCTTTGGAAGTAAAAATTGAAGAAAGAAAACAAAATACAAGGTTTTCCTAAACAGTCTTGAAAATTTATTTGAGGAAAAATGGTGTATTTCTTCACTTTAAGGGCTTAGGGAATTTCTCGGTTTACCAACAGAGTTTGTTTGCTTTTGCCTACTTGGGTCAGTCATGCCTTCTACAGAGCATGAAGGAATGATGTTTTTTTTAGAGGCAGGGGAATGGCAAGATGTTTCTTCACATGGTGAAATAATCTATAAAGGCATTTAGAAGGGGACAGAAGAGCAACACCCAGCTGGCAAACAGAAAATTCTCAAGCTGAAGAATCTGACAGCTGTCAAAGCTGATGTCTGTGAGAGTTGCTTGTGACACGAATGACTCGGGTGAGGTTCTGCCCCACAAATTATTGCAGCAACTTCCCTCAATTGCATCTTTTCTATCAACTGACAAAAACGTCTATGAATGTGTTCCTGACAAGATATAGATGGAGAAACATCTTAACTGCTTGATGCCTATATGTTTGCATACGTATAACTTAATTAGCTTTTGCAAATGTTAATGGTATTCTCTACAGTTCTCTTGAGCTGTAGGCAGGTGGCAGAATGGCCCCAGGAAAGGTGTTAAAATCAAGCCAAAAGAAAAAAATATTTCACTGTTTTCAGCACCACTAAGACAACTGATGTTTCTTGTCGCAGCAATATGTAGTTTTGAATGGACAATAAACAACACTCACTTCCTGCAACTTGTGAGAATACACTAAAAATGTACAGCTCTTTACTGAAGGAGAGAGCACAGCCATAGAGATTTTATATCGGCTTTTCTGGTAGTTGCAGTAGTGTGGCAATAAGCGACAACAATAGACAAATCCATTCTCTGCAAGATACACTGTAAATGGTCAAATATCAAAAGAACTAAATCCTTTTTTTGTTCCATTATTGCAACAGCAGCATGTTTAACTCCTTGAAATGTGATCTTTTGGGCTGTTAACTCTCTCCAGCATCCTCTTTGTTGATATCTTTTCACTGTTCTTTTGACTTTTCATTACAAGGACTGTCACAAGGATTGTTCTGAATATGAACCGTTACTTGAACAAAAATGGAAGACAAAGAAAAATATGGAATTTATTATCAAGGAAACTTCATCTCTTCAGCAAAGCAGCCTGAAATATTTGGATTAAAGGAAATAATTTTGAATTGGCTGACTCAAATTTGACTAGTATTAGCAAATGAGCCATTGTCAATCCTGTATTTTGATTCATAGGTTTCTCATTAAGAGATCACTTTTTTCTCTATCTGACTGTCAGTGAAGTATTACGCTGAGAAGATGTGTGTGTTAAGATGTATGTGATGGTGTATGTCTAATGGTATTTATCCTGGGACCCTAATTGCCTGAGCATGTCTCACGTGATTACGGAGGTCACCTCACCTAAAACCCCATTATCACTCTTTTTGAGAGTGACAAGCATCATGAATTAGTGAATTTGTTTTAGATCATTAGTTCAGGTCTTACAACACTACTGGAATTTCATGGGGTAATAACTGAGGGAAAATATCACTCCAAAATACGATGTTGTCTAGAATTAACGTAACAGTGGAATTGCTAAATTGCTGGTCTCAGGAGGTCATTCTTAGCCTTGCCATCTTTTCCAAGTAGCCTTTCCAAAAAATATGTGTTGTAGCAAGTTGGAGGACAAAATCTAAACAGAGATTTGCCATGGGCAACCAATCTATGGAGCCTGAGAGGAGGTGCCCATCTGGGGAACCAAGAGGAGGGATGTGGTCTGTGACAGCCACACAAGCTAGTCATGGTGCTCCTGTTCAACCCTGCTCACAGTCGTGGAGATCTGCCTTGTGCCACTAATTTCAATCCAGGAGAAAACGTGCCCATGTTTGCCAATTTGGGAAAACACAGTGTGGCACTAGCAGTGAACAACAGACATAAAGAAGACCTGACTAAGAGAATGGCCTAGAAGGCAGAATGCCAAAGATACCTGTCGGGATAAAGTTTATAGGTAGAGATAATATCTCCAATAAATTCAGCAGCGGTGGGGGGAGCAAAAAACCCCAGAAAATTAGACAACTTTGAACATGTTTGTGTATAATCACTTCTATGCCTGGAAAAGTATCTGATTTTTCCAGCTACCAATAAATACTGCCAATATCCTTAAACCCTATCTACAGCAAATACTGCTAAAAATATCTTGTAGTTGCTCAGAAATATTAATGTCTTTCTTTTCAAAGGAGGCTTTAAATGCCAGAGAATATGGCTTACTTGGCTGTGAGTGATCATCACCTAGACCCCTCCATTAGGAAACATTGTGGATTCAGCCAGAGAGACACAGATAGCTTCTTGCACTGATGCAATATCCTTTAATAAAATTATCCCCAAATACTTCCCAAATTATGTTAAGTATATAGTGACTATATAGTCAATATATAGGACTGAAAAGCAGGAGAGTGCAGGGGAGTGAAATAGAAGTTTTCTTAAGGATTAATGTAGCAAGCAAAGAAGGAATAGAAGATTTTAGCTGTAATGGGATCTTCATAGTGTTGCATTGAATGTAGTTCATGTTTAAAATGAGATCTTTTTTCCCACATTGTCTAGTAAATAACTTCTACGAAAAGCTTGATGAGATGCAAATAGTTGCACGTCGCATGGAAAGTAGTAGAAAATAACAAATATTGTGGTTTACTCAGGAATACCAACTTTTGGTTAAAGAATTTGCTGGTACTTAATGACTGAATGCTTTAAGGGTATTTGGCTTGCTTACAGATTTTTATCCCATTAGTTCCTGATGGCCAAGAAACTCCTCTTCATATTCATTTATTTGCTCTAAGATATAATAATTTATAACCTGAATGCCAGGTTTAATTTCCTGAGTATCTCTCTGGCAAAAGCAGTTTGTAAGTTATGGACCTATCAGGCCTTCTATTATTGTTCTAATAATGTGGAAGACCAGTAATAAAATGCCAAGTAAATCACTTGCCATTTCAGCTGTATCTTTCAGTGAAACAGGAGCCCCAGGTTATCTCAGCTTTCAAATAAGTTAGAGAAGATGGGCCACCTGTCATGGCAGTGAAGAGTTTTACCTAAACCTAAAGCAATTTATTCTCTTAGAATGAAAGGTATTTAAGGCTGCCTTGAAAAGTTAGCTGTTTGCTTTCTTTGGAGAGGATACTGAAACCAAGAATTCATATGCTCCCTTTTCTGACAGGTTGACTAGTATAATTTTTATAGACCACTGAATACACTTCTTAATCTATATTGCAACCAGTTTTTGTATTAGGGCTTCTTAGACTGTGGGAACAATACGGGGATAAAAAAGGGAGTTTCAGATAATGACACTTTTGTGTTTTCTTGCTTTGTTTTGAATACTTAGGCCTGCTGGTGGTCTCTATTTCCCCCGCCCTGAATTTTCCTTTCAAAAAATCAGTTGTCAGTTTTGGGAAATGAGACACTTGGAATTTTATATGTATTTTCTATTTCTTGTATTTACACTGTGTTGGGGTGTGTGTGTGTGTGTGTGTTTGTGTTATGTTTTTTGCTCCAGAAAGGCTGCATGATCACTTAATTGGGTTACAACTTCATTTTATTTTAAAAAACAGGGGTGGGGAAAAGGAAAAAATGCACTGAAGGCACAAGTACTGAAATTATTTTCTCTCCCTTTAAAAGGGGAAATGTTTAAAAATACCTTTAATTGCAGTTTACAGAAGTCCTTTCAGTGAATGCTTTAGTCTGCTGCAGAAGAACAAGTAGCTAACTGCTACTTTTCCAGAGGTTTCTTGACCTTTGGACTTAATGTAATCAAAAGTCACTAGGTCATGATGAAGAAGTCAGAAGAAATGAGTTCGGAGTCTTAGATTGGAAGAAGTGCTTTTGCCAGGTTAATATATTTGCCAAGCTACTAGTATCCTCTTAATACAGTGTCTTGCATGAAAATGTTGTAATAAAACTTGTTTTGTGATTACAGGAAGCAAGCAGTTAAATTCCGTGCAACTTTTTTAAAGCATAGAAAGGAACAGTGTTGTGGCATAGAGAAAGTAAAATGTATTTTTAATTTCATTTAGAGGGAATCAGGAGACATGGAAAGGAATATTGTTCTTTTTCAACCAACAAACACTAGCAGTACTAAAAGATAGACCATTGTCTCAAATTTATTTCCCTGAAACTGTGTGGAAAATTCTATTTCTATCCCATCAAAATATTTGCAATTTTAGAATTAATTTTATTCCACATGCAGAGGAAATGAAAAAGTTTAAAATATTTGAGTAGGAAAAAAAGAAGGATGGAAGATTGTGATCATCTCTCAATTTTTGTTGGCCTGGTAGCTGGGGGGCATTTGATACATGGAGACTTAACAGTTTGAATTCCAGCTATACAGCCTCCTGCTTTGGAGGACATCCACAATCCCCGGGAGACCCTTTTCAGTTTTCTCAGGAGGGTTGCTTTAATTTGCCAAGTCCATAAACTTTTGAGTTTACCAAAGATGTGGGCAGATCCAAATAACAGTGAACCTTTTTGCAAGCTAGTAGAGGACTTCTATGTAGAAACAGTGGCTGGTGCTTGGGAAGTGTGGAAATGTGTATACAGCGCACAAAGAAAATGTTGGTTGTGACAGAGTGGTGGGAGTAGTGTCATTTGTGAATTTGTGAGGATAAGATCAGATATAAAACCCAGAACTGGAGAAGGCTGGGAAAAGGAAATGTTTTTTATTATTCTTTGAAATTTAGTGAGAGGTGTGTGATTTTTAACTTTTTTTTTTTTTTCCATTATAATGAAGTCCCAGTGTCTCTATACAAGTTTTGATTAAGAGCCAGTGGTTTAAAAGGAGATACACTGTAAACAGTAAGAAGTAATATTGCAACAGTCATGCAGATTTTCTGAAAGAGTTTCATTTCTAACCGGGGATAAATTCCATAAAAGCAAGCTACTTTAGTGACCTTAGTCCAGTGTATCACCCCAACTCTGTATCTGATACAGACACTCATGCTTCACTTAAAAATATGTGAATTCCAAGGAAGAATAAATACCCAGGGCTTGGTGAAAATGTCCAGGTGGTTGTGGTGTTGAAATGTACCATTCTACAAGCCAAAACCCACATAGCTGTGTGGCTGAAAGGCAAGCAAAAGGCCCACAGTGAGCACAGTGATTGATGCTGATCTCATTTCTGATTCACAACAGCATGATCTGGTGAAAGCCAGTGAGGCCATACCACTGCAAACCTTACACAATATGCTAACAGGTTTGAAAGATCTGTTTCCTCATTAGGGAATATCTTGTCCTACTGCTAAATAGGACATTTGGATATCTCTTACAGTAATCCTGATCACAAAAAAGTGATCAAATTTCCTTAATCTGATGTCTTGGTGATTCCTAAATACAGAGACAGCTGAAAAAAATGTGCTTTGATATTGCCAGACTAATTTTTCATGCTTTGTGAAAGTTCCGTGTCCTTGAGATTTTGCAGGTAAAATATGGCAAGATTTTTAAGATGAACAGAATGCCTACTTGCTTTTCCTTTTCTTTCTTTTTTTTTTATTTATTTTTATTTGTTTCATTTTGCTTGGAAGGAATATTTGCCTGTGTCTAGAAACATGTTTCACCATGGCCAAATAATTTCCTAATTCTCTGTTAAAGAATATTTGCATAAAGAAGTACCTGGAACCAGTTACTTGTATAAACAGGCATATGGACTCCAAGTCTAAAGCACTCTTAGCCTGTGTAACAAATTCTCACATCTGATGGCTGCTTGATGGTGTTGCAATGCTGCTTAAAATTGTTTTAACCCGTCTAGTTTCAGAATGCAAAATTAGTCTGCTTTTATACTAAATACTGTACAAACATCAGCCAAAATTGTTTTGGTGCAACAGTATCTTATTTACACTTAGACATTATCAAAGCAACTTTTAAAATAGTGGATTCTGATCTGGCATAAACAGTGTAAGAGTTCTATCCTTATAATTCTACTGTGGACATATGCAGTGTGTAATAGTCTTTTGTTTCTTACAAATAAACAGATTTCAAGAAAACAGTATACCTTGCATATAAGTAAGGGGAACTGAGTGGGAAGAGAAATCAACAAAGTGCAAAGATTAATAATTAGCATGCATATTTAATGAGTTAAAAATTGCTCACCACAAAGAGTCATGAGAATATCCTGAAGGTCCAATAGTCTTCTCATCTTATTTTGAAGTAGCGCTGCTACAAACTGTAGTTTAGATCTTATGCTATTTTTTTATAATGAGTGAGAGAAGCATTACCTTGGGGGAAAATGTAAATAAAACTATCAGTTTGTGTGTTAATTATATGAGTTTATTATTGCACATTAAAAAACAAGTCTGCTGTCTTAGTGTCTCAAGATAAAATCTAACAAAATAGTATTACGTCTTTTAAAATAGTAATATTTTTGTGATCAAGATATAGAATATACTTATGCAGGCAGCGTTATCTTCTTCGTGCTTACAGGCTTTTTTTCAGCCAGAGTACTTAATTTGCAGAGTGAGCTGTAAAGTGCATACTTCAGTTTCAGTAACATATGAAGCTTGGATGCTTTCCAGCTTAGAAAATTTGTCATGTATAGCTGGTACCCATTAATCACTACTGGTCAGAAGTTCTTCCTCTAAAAGCTAACCTTAGAAAAAAAAAAAAGGCTGTGGAAAGGAAAGCTATCTGTATGCTCCCAGAAAGCTACATAAGATGTTAGGCTATGAAGAAAGAATGAGCATAATGTATAGGTCCAGAGGGTCAGAGGGAAGAGATATGGAGTGTCACTGTGATTTCAAGCAGAACCTGAAACAACTTCAAATGCAAGACAGGAAAACTAGTCAAACCTACATCACCAGGGAGGAGGGAAAGGAGGCAGGGGTGAGAAAGAAGTAAAACGTTTAAAAGTGACAAAATAGATATAAAACATTTTCCCCAAGGCATCAAGGGACCAGGTAAACTGTAAGAGACTAGCAGGGAATAACTTCAAACACCCTTTTGGAATAGCAGTTCAGGTAAACATGAATGAGAACCAGATGCTGAACAAATCCTGAGATTACAGTCATTAACAATTACTCACAAGAAACTGTAAATCTGCTGTCAGGAAATGACATTTATGGAAGATAGTACAGGGCCATCCCTTCATGCAAGGGTGTAATCTTTAGTTTGAGACTCTTGAGGGGTGAGGGAGAATAAAGAAAATAAAGAACAAAAAAAAAAAAAACAACCCACAACAAAACCCAAACACCTTAAAATTCAAGTGTTTTGAATTGTCTGGTGCAATTGATAAACTGACTGAGGAGCAAGGGAGTGTCATGAGTGAGTTGTTAGTTGCAAGGTAGCCAAATTCTTATTTTGCAAAACGTTTTGTTGTTTTTAGTTTCATAAGAAATAACCATAAGAATTTGGATATAATTTTGTCCAAATCAAAAAAATTTGTTTCCTTTCTGGTTTTCATGTTTTAATTTTTCAAACACAACTCTGAAGCATCTGATGTCCTGTTGCCACTTGAGCAGACACGATATTTAGGGGAACGATTTCATAGTGTAAGAGCTGCATCTGCAACAGCTGAAGAGCTGTTGCCCTATTCATAGCTATTTTTATCTATCAAGTAAATTACTACTGTGGGAGGAACACAATTAATTCTGAGGACTAGGAAGATGAATACACACATATCTGAGTTGATAAGATTAATAAGATGTAATATAAAAAGTAATTTTTCTCTGCTGTTCCCAAATTGTAGCTCATCTTTCCTCCTCCTCCTCTCTATATTTGCACTGTTGCAAAGGATTCTGTGTTTGAAAGAGAAAAGAGAAGAGGAAGTCTTCCCAGGCCTGTGGGGTGTTACTAGATAACCTGCATGTTGTGGGTGACAACCGTTTAACTATTTAATCAGAACATATTATGCGGTTATATTTAACACAGTGAGTAAGAATACCTTAAGATGTGAAACCTAGCTCTGATATACTTACAGTACAGGTCTAAAACATTGTTTGCAAATTGTCCCTCAAACAAACCAAATTCAGTAAATTTCAGCCTAAAACAAATATTTGTCAATGATATAAACAAATGAAAAAGACCTTTTATATAAATACTCTTTATTGTTTTACTACATTTATCGCAGATGAGTCTTAGTGTGCATTTTTTATGAAAAACCTCAGCAAGGCATATAAGAACTTTCAGTTGTGAACTTCAATTGCAGTCTAAAGCTTTATGAAATATTTTTGCACTGGTATACTGATCTAGATTTTTGCACTTGCAAAAGCTTTTTAGGTTCTGTGTTGGTAATCTTGAATTTTATTGCCTCGTTGTCATAATAATGTTCTCAAAGTTTCTGATTTAAGTGTTTGCAGTTGTCTCTGGATCCTGTTTCATTCTGTGTCTTATTTCCTGAATGACACTTGACTTGACTGGTATTTTGAATACTCCCCTGAGTAGAATTCACAAGTTTGAAGCGGATTTGTTCTTTCTTATCTTAGAAATAATTAAAGGCCAGATATTGGGTATTACAATTTTGTATATTGAACAAAACTTTTCTGGCATAATGGAGGAAGGGCTCCAAGGGGTGCAGGAAAATATTAAAAAAGAATTTTTAAAAGAAATGTCAACTGATTGTAGATTATCAGAACTGCTGTTTTGCTCAGAAATAATACTTTACCTTATTCAGTGCTGCATTCTTTCATTCAGAATGCTAAACTGCTGGGAAAGTACATTCTTCTCACTCTGCCTTCCAAATAATGTTTGTATTCAACTGTAGAAATCTTCCTAGCAACACTGGTACAAAACTTCAGTTGGTTGAATTACATGACTTGTGTTTTGATCCCAAATACGTTATCACATCTCACATGTACTTTTAGTTTGATAGAATTAGCACTTTATTAAGCTATTTTAACTAAAGCACTAAAGCTCCAGCTGAAATGAACGTGTTCCTCAGAGAAATGCAGGCTTTGACAGTGTAAACCCAAGCATCTTTACTAAATTGTGTAGTCCAGGGGTGTGGCTAACACCTTCCTATGATCATTGTTAGTGTGTATCTGTCACTCATTGATCTAGACTCTCCAGATTCTTCTCCCCAGGTTCTCTACAATTATCAAAGTTACCCTCAGGGCAAGAAACCTGAAAGTAGGCAGTGATCTTTGGTTCCTCATAGCTTTCTGCTCAACAACTTCTTTTTCTTTTCAGTGCTGAAGTTGGTGGAGTTGCAATGCTGTGTAAAGGCAAAAGGTGTCCTCTGCAGCAGTAAAATCTAAACTCGTGTGTGTTAGTGTTAACTTCCTTATCCTCAGGGCTTAAATTTTAATCCTTCTTCCACTTGAGTGTTTCCTAGGCCATAGCTTTGGCATGTGCTGTTCTCTCCTTAATTGGAGCCCTTCTTAGAGGCTGCCAACTGTAAGGTATCAAAATAGCCTAGAAGAAAAATCTAAACTCCAGCTGAAGATTATTCTAACTGTTGATGTTTCTGGATTTGTGGGTGGGAATTTACAGAAACATTTATTTTTTTTTTTTTCTGTTTTTTTTTTTGTTGTTGTTGTTGTTTTGGCTGGGGGTTTTTTTGTTTTGTTTTGGTTTTTTTCCTCCCATAATTTTATTGTATTAGTCATGGGAGATTATTATGCTGGGAAAGTGCCGGGGAAGGTTCTTTGAGACAACGCTGAAATCTGAAAGGCCCTTATTGACTTTGTGGGGATGTGAGAGGATCAGTATACCTGCAGCACAATGACTTCTTTCTCAGTCTTGAGAAGTAAGCAATTCAAACACGTACTTGTACTGACCCCTGGGTCACCAGGTTTGCTGTCCCCACTAGCTTTTAAAGCTCCTGAAACAAGAGGCAGGTCTCCCAGTATATCTTCAGTACATACATTCAAACATTTATCTTTTTCAAATCACTATAACTGTGAGAGAATGTTTATATATTAATTTCTGCCTTCTGAGTGCTATTAGGACTGTACTCATGTATTACGCTCTGTTTTAATAGTAAGGCTCCCTGTCAACACTTCTCATTAAATTGTTGTGTGGTTTATTGTTTTTCTGCACCAGCACTTCCATTTCCTCACTGCAAAAATTGATACTCATGTCTGTTGGCTGAGGAGACCTTGCAAGCTACTTGTAGCCCATAACAAATGAAAAAACACATGTGTGTGTCTGCACGTGTGTCAATTTGCACTCAGGAAGGAAGACAGTGGAAAAGGAAGAAGTTTGGTTTATGTTTCACATTTTGGCATGGACTTGAACTTGGCAATGAAGCTGATAAATGCTTCTTACTGCTTTTGTATACTATTTTGAAAGACTTGTTGTCTGACCCCATACATTACAGTGACACAGTTTTCCAAAACAGACAGCTCTGTTTGGGTCGACTAGGTCTCAAGGAGACGAAGGGGCTGTGAGGTGTGTATTGGCTATGAGAATTTTGGCCTGACTTCTCAAAGGGGCTGGATTACCTTAGTCCTACGCTCACTTGTTTTTTTCCTGGCCCTAACTCAATTTGTGTTCGGGCCTTATTTATTAATATTTCTCCTTCTTCCTGTAAAAACCAGAGTAGAAATTAGGAGCCTCAATACCCCTTGAAACATGGGACCTGAGAGCTAAAATGAGCAGTTGTACTGGTGCACTTGGAGAACAAGAGAAGGCTGAGAAAAGCAGTGGTTTGTTCTCCTTTCTAATTGTATTTTTATTTTTTGTTCACAAATATTGTAGCACAGCATCTTAATGAAAGTGCAGTGAGATTGCCAGGGTAAAAGAGGCTGTCTCTTTCCTCCTTGTACCCCCACTAGAAGACGAGTCAGTGAAACAGGCTGGAGCGGAGGGTGAGTCTAGCACAGCCTCCCAGCAAGAAGTGGCAGCTACAAGCCAGGCTCCCACTGCAGCCCTTTCCACCCAGCAGCTACAGGGCTCAGCTTCCCTGCCAGCAGCTCCAGCTGGGATGAGACTTACGGCATTTTCACTGTGCAAGAAGAGGAAATACAGTCTGAGAAGTAGGGTTAATCTGTGGGCAGCTTGCTATCCCTGTCTATAATATGAGAGATGGGAAAGGTAGTGAGGTTTTGGGGGGATTGTTGTTATTTTTAATTTTAAATGCAATGCATCAGTGAATGCTTTGAATCCCATGATACCTCTACAGCAGAAACTCAATTTTGGCATTTTCTTGAGAATTGTTTGTCTTTGATTTTGAATATTCCCACCAGTTTTTCTTGTGGTTATATAATAAATGGAGTACTGTCTGAAGGACCCTTACTTTGTGAAAGAAATTCTTCTGTAAATCTCATTCAAGTTTACCTTTCATTTAAGTGGATGATCAATATGTTGAAGAAGTGCTGTTTGACCAGCTGGTTGCCTGGTAAATGGGATGATCTATCAGTGAACTAGAATAGGACCTTCCATCAACTTTCAATGCAATTTCTTCTATGTGCCTTATGTCAATTTTATTGCTACAAAGGACTATGAGGAAAAACAGGTTTAGAAGTCTGTCTTAAATGGCAAAAACCCCCATGAAATTAGGATTAGGACTGAAAATCTATCCTTAATTTATTTCATTATGCCTGTATATTGCAGGTATATGTCTGCACTTGAACGTGCCATCCTGCTTAGGCACAGATAGGAGGAGGAAGTTTACAACTTCTACTTCAGCCTTCACGCTTAGTCTCCCAGCTTCTGTGTATTTTGAACACAAACCTGTGACATTATTTTAAAGATGTGTAAGCAGCTTATGAAACACCTTTGAATAATATTGTCCAGAGTGCCCCAGACACTGAAGTTTGAAGAGCTATCCTACAAGTGAGTTTAAATATAAAGAAGCCACATAGTGATATTGCAATAATTGTGCATAGAGGACTTATATCCAACATCCCATCTTGTGGAGTTTTTTTATTTTGTAGACATGAGACTGACCCACAGAATTAAGCAATGTGCTTCAGTGGGCCATATTCAAGCAAAAAAGATATTCTAATTTTTATTATCAATAAAGAAAATACCAACAAATTCATTTTGCATTTGGAGACCTTTTCCCAAGAGGGATAGGCTGAAATTTCAAAGATAGTTTTCACTACCCACAGCTATGCCATTTTGTAACTGGCCTCCAAACTGTGAAGGTTAAAAGCATGAATGCCTCTCTCAGCAGAATCCCGTCCCTCCTGCCCTGGGACCAGTGGCAGCAGAACTCTGACCAGTCTGTTTCTTAAATTACTTCTGTGTGTTTGAGAAGCAGGCAAAATGTTTCTTTCAGTTTCAAAAGCAGGCTTCGCCTGTCTGGTTTGTATGAACAGTTCAGCATGCCTTCAACTCCTCAGAAGAAATTTTTGGGAGTGTGGGTAAGCAGAGCTCAGTCAGGTGGCACTGGGAGAAGGAAGTCTCACCTGCACAGTCTGTCTGGGATGTGGTACTGTACTGGGAATGAAATGAGGCTTTCTCCCCACGCAGCCAGCACTGTTTATCTCCACCTGGCATTTTCAGAAAGCATGGGAACAGGCCTGCCTAGCTGTCTCTGCCCTGTTTGTGTATGAACACTAGCTGTATTTCTCTGTCCCTGTACCTGGCTAATAGGCTAGATGCAGAAGTACATGTGAGCTATTCTGCTAAGTTCCAGAGTTTTATTGAACTGGCTGTGCTTTGCTTTATTTATCTGTTTCACAGGTTTTCAAGGCAACCAAATGCCATTATACTTCATACTGAATTGTCATTTAAGTATGAAGTAACTCGATATTTGTTCCCTTGTTGCAACTGACCACTCTAGTTTTTGCTGAGTGCTGTGACCATGGACTACAGTTACAAAGCCAGGAGACAGAAGAACAGCAGGACTTCAGATAGGAGGAAAGGAGCTTGGAGTTTTACCTCTTTTGCAGAAATTTTCAAGTTACATAATTGGACCCACTGGCTGTCTGAGAAGAAGATATCAGACACAAGTAGGATTTGTTAAAACCATTTGTTAAAGATACAAGTCAGTCAGTTGTAAAGGTTAAGTAATCAGACATCCAGGAAGTCTCTGAAAACAGGAGATTATGTATTACTCCCATAAAGAGAGCATGTCAGGGAGAACAAGATTAATCAAATGCTTTTGGGTGTCACTGCCAATACAATGTTATTGTTAACTAAGTAATGGTACTTGAATCTGACTGTTGGTTCACTCTACCTGTGTAAATCATTGATCCTTCCAAGTGAGGCTGATTTAAAGCAGAGCATTGATGTTGCCCACATGTAAGAGATTACAGAGCAGACAGCAGGATCAGTTACATGTATCAGGTTTTTGAGTGTTTTCTGTGGGAAAATGGAAAAGGAGGAAAGGGGCTTCTGATTTTTTTTGGGGGGTGAAAAAAGGAGAGTGTCTTCATTTATGCAGACAGGCACACACTGTACATAGTTCTCTACAAATGTTTCCTTTTTTGTTTTGAAAGTATGCTGTTAACTAACAACAATGGATTATCATTTATAAACAGTAAAAATTGATGAAAAAATTTGTTCACTTACTTAAATTCAAAGACAACAGGCAGCCATTTTCTGAGGCTGAGAAAAGAAAAATCTTCCATTTTAAACAATATTGTCCCTGCAGCAGAATACTTTATATCACATCATACTCCAAACTTACAGGTTACATTGATCACATCTATCTAATCGGTAAGTCAAATTCTAGTACCTTCTCTTTTGGCTTGCCTGTTTATTTTTTTGTTGATAGATAGCTTTAGTATGTAGAAGAACACAATCGCATTGTATTGTTGTTATGTGTTGGTGTCAATTTCCATTCAAAGGACAACTCAAATGATGTACAATATACTGGAGCTGGATCTAAACTTCAACACATTTTTCTTATCAGTAAAGACAATTAAACCCCCTAAGATAGCTTCAGAAAAACACGATTAATAAGCAGTTACTGATATTTTTTTTTCTGGGTGCTTTTGGTGGCCTTTCTTGCCTTGGAACTAATGACAAGATTCCAGGGAGCTTGAGTCTCTATTTTCTGGACTGTTGGTAGCATCACAGGGTGGATTGGACCTGGGAGAGCACTGGAGCCGAGTTGCACCTGCGTCTGCTCTGGTTCACCTTCCCCTGTTGAAGAACTGAGTAACATTGCTGGCTTCAAATGGATGAGAGTAGGTCAGTCAGTAAGGTCCTCTAAAAGTCAAAGAAGCTGGCCAGATGTAAGGAAATTTGGGGAGTAAAGTTGCAAGAATTCATGTTATTGGGGAAGAAAAGCCAAACTACTTAGCACCCTGCCCCCCCAAAACGTATAGTTCCTCCTCCATAAATGTGGATTTTGAAGTGCTTAGAGGAGGTTTGTAGCGACCTGTGTAGCTCTGGGGTATGCCACAGAAACAGCTTGGGAGGACTCTCAGAACAGATCCAGGGAAAGTGATAGCAGAACATGGGAGTGAGTGGGATCATTAGGGGAAATGTGACTGGGCTGAGTCTTGGTGCAGACGTTTGTCTTAATGTCCTCAAAGGTGTAGCAAAGTGAGATTGTCCTGGAAAGATCAGGTCATCTCCATGATAGAACTGTATTTAAAGGAGGTAAATGAGACCAAGGTCTAGAGTTCATGTTAATCTAGTGCATGCATGCAACATTACAAATTGGTAAACTGTGTAAAATACCTTATTCAGTCATGTTGTAGCTAAACCTTTCTTCCTGATTGAGGTTTATCTCTGTGTTTTGACTATGACCTGAAATTCTTTTTCTTACATGCCATAGCTACTCTTTAGGCATAGCCAGCCAGAGCCCTGTACCACTGTCATAACTTCAGGTGTTCAACAGCCAAAGTTGTGCAGGCAAAATTTACATGGAAATTTACACTAATATAGTTGGAATCTCTTTCTGCATGTCAGGAAAGATGACTTAGGAATGGTAGGAGGAGTACTATTGGTTTCAATGTAAATGCCTGCCTCTCTTCCCTTCATCTATTTTCCATCAAATGGAAATGAATGAATGAATGGAAATACATGAAACAAATGACTGTGCTCCCAACTTTTGTTCCTTTAAAAGGTAAAAAAGTGTTTCATACTGTGGTTACTTATTTTCAGGCTTTTTATTTGATTAAAAATGAAATCTTGTTTCTAGACAGCTATTCTAGGGAATGGGAACCTGCCCAAAAGAAGGGTCAGTGTCCACTTCGCTTGCAACAATGTTGTGATGGGCCCAACATAGCAAAATGCTTTTTTGTGAAGCTTTGCAGTGTTCTTCATTTCCCAAGACCTGCTACTCCAGAGGTGTTTGCTGGCTGGCCTAAACATACCTGTTTGATAAGCATGCAGATATCTGAAACCTGCAAAGACATTTTTCTGTACTTTAGGCAGAATAGGTGATCAAAGAATTGTATGAAATGAAAGTTTGATACTAATGAACGAAGTTCTTGTGGAACTTGACTGCAAAGCTCCTGTTGATTTCAGAGGGACCAAGGTTTCCCTGATGTTAACAGGTTTATGTGGCCAGCACCTTCGGATTGTGTTGTTAGCCTGTGCCTAAAGAAGATTATAGCATGCTTTTGTTTGACAAGCCCCAGGTTTAGCATACAGAACAAATATCTCTAAAGATACCTTTTTAAAGCCAGCTAACAATAACTTCTATTTCTGGTGACAAGCACAGCTTCATTGCTGTAAAAAGATGAGGAGGCAACTAGTCAGAAACATAGACAGGATGGAAATCCCTGTATTTTTTAAATCTTACGGTTTTAGAGTCTCACAGACAACTGTCATGCATCCTTTAGATTCTAAAAGCTCTTGAAGAAATGCTAGGTATAGTGCTACAGGGACAAAAGAGTTCCCTTACGGGTACTAAATGAGTGTTTCCACTAATTGGATGAAATTGATGCTGAGGCAATACAACCACCAGCACCCCGCCCTCCATTGTTTTAAATACAAGTTACATTTAGAAATATTCTGTACTATATTTGTTGATCAAAACCATTGTTAATTATAAAATACCTTAACAAGAGAGATTTTTCTTTAAATCTTCCAAAGCAAAGAAGAACAGCATGCAGGATATTTCCTGACTGTTAATAAGCACCTGAGGTTAATCCCAAGGATATCAGCTTCTCTTGCTCACTTACTAACAACATTCAGGAAATACCCTCTGCCTGCTTACTACTGCTTCAATTCGTGTTTGGTGCACTCAGTTTAAAGCATCAGATTATTCCACAGCAGACAGAACAAAAACCAACAAAGGAATGCCAATAGCCACCTGTAAGCTTCCTACTACTACCAAAATGTCATAAATCGCATCTCATTTCAGGATAGATTTTTCAGTTAAAACCTAGTTGAAAAAAGAAAGTGAATGTTTGTCGAGACCTAGAAATGCATTTTATTTGTTTTGCGGGTTCTGTTTATTTGGGGCTTTTTCCCTGAACATCACAGTAGACTTGGTTTTCTAAAGTAGTTTAGGTAGGAATTCCAAGCTCTTTTGATGCACTTGCTGGTTTTGTATGTGCGTTAAGGAAATGTACACTAGTGTGTGCTTTTAGGTAAGCAACACCAATTGCATTTTTTTTCATGCCTTCTCAGAAAAATTAATCTGTAAAAAATTAGAAATCCTACCTAGCAAACTACTGAGGCACAAATTATACTAGACATGCAAAAGATGATGTACAACCCTGTGCTACTTAAAGAAATTTTCCATTTAAGAAAAGCTTTTTGAAATTTGTAACATCAATCTAAGGGTGTGTAGTATTCACTGTAAAGGTGTGTGGATCCACTCTGAGGCAGGCTTATGAGTGCTACAATTTCGAGTATTTTGGGGGGAGAAAGACCATGAAACATGCATTTAAGATCAAGGAATTCATGTCCATATCCTGGAAGGCAAGCAGACCCAGAGCATAACTCAGTGTGAGTTTTCAAGTGTGATTAAGAAAGTTAATGCAAATCTTGGATGTATAACAAAGACAGTAACTAACAGAAGTAGAAAGATGATCCTACATTTTTGTAGCTTTGGTAATGGCAAGCACAGATACTGGCAGTGCAGGTTGCTAACATTTATGATAATAAGAGAGGCATTAAATTTAAGGAGAGTTTAGAAAACAGGCAATGTAAAGGCTTCGAGAAAATGCCATATTGTGGCATACTGTTGTTTATAATAAACTTTACAATGCTCTTAAGGTTAACTAAGTAGTTACAACTAGAAATATGTAAATACATCTATAATATAATGGTATTCTTCAGATGAGAACTTCTGGCCATATAACCAGTTGTTATAACTTGTTATAACAAGTTCTTGTTCAGATCAAAGATTTAAAAACTGCCAGAGGAACTATCAGAATAGCTTGCACCTTGGCTTATGAAAGTACATAATAAACACATTAATAAACTTATCTACCTGTTGTGTAACTCAGTGCTGTAAACAGACAATAACCAATAGCTTGTAAATATAAGCTATAATGAGGGCTTGTACACATGCTGCAGCCTGAAATGAAGTACTTTCCTAATTCAGTGTTTACAAATGTGCTATTAGGGTGGAGAAAGAAGTTGTTCTGATGAGGCAGTTACTTCAGACTGTTGGGGACGTTGTTTTTTTAAAGGAATTCAATGTTTGTAATGGAAGACCTACAATAGTCCCTTTGTGGTAGGATTTTTGTGATAATGTGACTATTCTATGATCTAAACCATCCCTTTCTGCCTTGAAAGCACCTACAAATTGTAGGTTTTGCTCTAAAGACTCTTCCTCTCAAAAACAATAAGCTTTTCTAAAAAAAAAAATAAAAGCCCAAAAAACCTACCCCACACCAAAGAACTTGTATAATTTAGATCCAAAACTTGTTTCATTTCTTATTTATCCTCTGATCCTGCAAACTCAGAGCAACAGGGCAGTTTAATATATGTGATGACTTCATTCATCTCAGCTGCCTTGGGGCGTTGGGCAGCACCTTCCCCAGGTGTAAATGAAGGCTGGTGCCAGTCAGTCAGATGAGCAACACCTGCTCCTAACACCTGACAGGAGAATCAGAACCTAAAGCAGCAGTTTGCAGAGGTCAAGGGTCTGGTAGTCAAAGCTAACTTTAGAGTGTGGAAGTTTTAAGAGAGCACTGGCAAGTCTGTGAAAATGAGTGTCTGCTACCAGCTGTAGAGGTAGGCAGCTCTTATTTCTATAGGCTTGAATGATTTTAGTAAGTTTTTTCTCAGCTTTTGTGCATCTCTAAACTTGGGAAGGTTTGTTTTACTGATAACCCAACTGAATATCTCTCAAATTAGTCTTAATTTTTTTTTTTTTCCCTGCTTAGCTTCTATTTCATCTTACAAATAGGTTTTGTTTGTCTTCTGGTTGGGGGTGTGTGTTTTCTTTATCTTTTTGAATTATGCGACTGGCCAAAGGGTTTGTGACTATTGAGAAATACTAGGGGTCACAAATGATGTAATGTTGTTTTATCAAGGAGAAAAACAAGAAAAAGCTCTGTAGCATTCCATTTCTTAGGAGACAGTTTTTCTGATATAAAAGCTAAGTTTGTTTTAGCTAGAGCTTCTACCATGCCGTGGTTGTGCTCCTAGCTAAAACCTGCCACAGTAATGGCGCAGTGCAGAGCATTCTTTTGGCATGTGCCACAAACCAGCAACTTCTTAGGCACTGAACCCTTAGAAGACACCGTGAGAGGTTTGATTTCTAACCTTGGGAAATGCTCACTGCTTCTCTGGAACAGTTAGTTGTATTGTTTGTGGATGGGAGAGTAAGAGTCTCCTGTGTTGGTACAACTGAGGTTCTTTGCGTGCCCTAGGACATGCAACATGAAAAGTTGGATCTAAAATGCCGAGTGATGTTCAAATTTGCTTTAAACTAGTGCAGTCATATTCTGACTTTCTATCACCAAATAAATCAGTATAGCTGTTAACTCTTACTGATTAGGCTATTATCAGGGTTAAGGCAGTATTTGTATTCTGCAGTCATAGTGAGTAAATTTCTATATTACTTTTTTAAAAAAATCCTACAACTATATGTGACCATTTAAAAAAAAAGTTTTAAAGCAGTAGCTTTCAAAGACTCAAGCTGTAAAAGACAATTTTTTCCCCAAAATTTGTTAATTGTGTAAGTGGGGGAATTGCTTCTGATTGGCCATAGTGACTGTAGGATTTTACAAATAAATACTGGTTGGTTGCGTCTGAGCGTCTGAGAATGTGTGAGGCTGGCCAAAGGAGAGAAATCTTAAAATATATTCTAAGTTGTCTGTAATTTTATTTACAATTTGGTGCAGTGACAGTACTTTATACCTCCTGAGAGTCTCTTACCATTTGAGTTAACCTTGCTTATATATCAGATGCCTTGTGTTTGCTGCTGTACCTGTGCACAGCCAGAGCTCTGCTTAAGCCCCTGGTTGCTCACAAGTGTTTCAGCTGCCTGTGAGCCCCCGGGGTGTGTTGTGGACCTTGCAAGTTGCTATCAAGTATGGTCCATAAACTCGTTGTCCCTATCCAAAGAAGTGGTTTCTGAAGATGTAGGATGATTGTTTCAGCCTGACATTGTACTTAAACAATTTCTTTACTGAGTTATGGAATCAATAAGTGGAGACCTCAGTAGTATAGAATAAAGTAAAAAGCACTAGTAATGTCAATAGCCAAATCATCTTAGATTATTCTAAATTCACTTTGTTGAATTTGCTATGTTGGTATTTGTCTTTCTGTTTACACTGGCAATGTAAAGTATTGTATTGGTGAATGTTCTTAACCTTAAACTTGATAGCTCCTCCATTGAACTGTACCAGTTAGTCTTGAAGAAGTATTCCAGACGTACAATAAGTTCTCCGGTTGGAACAAAAGTGTTCTCGTTGCTGCTGGAACTCCTATGAACTTCGGGTTGTTATCAGATTACACCCTATGTGCATCCTTTGCTGCTGCAAAGTGGTGTTAATGAGGATTTTAATTTTAGCCTAGCAGACTTTCTGATCTTTTACTAAAGCTCAGAGAAGCACTTTGCTCTTAAACGCTGTCTGCAGTTCCTACCATGAAAACTCTCATGTGACATTTAGAGCTTTGTATTTCCTGATACTTACCAGCTTCAACACAATGTGGCAGGATGATAGAATATGATCCTTTAACAGTTCATCTTGGACTTTTCTAATATTTTATAGTTTGAGTTGAACAGTTGTAACTTTACACTGAGTTCTGATAAGATATACAAAAATCTAGAGGTAACTTTCAGTGCAGTTTTCCCCATGTATGTATTCAACATAAAGCACTTCTGTCAGCTTACAGACCATAGAACTATCAAACTTAAAAAGAATCTCAAACATGAGATTTTCCAATATTAGGAAGAGGAGCAGTTGTTCAGAAGAAAGTGATTGCTACCTCTGCACAGTGTTGGACTCTGAACGTGTATTTGAGACTTATCCTAGAGAGACAAAATATGACACCGTCCATGTTAGGAAATTAAACTGCTAAATGCTAACCTCAAGAGTATTGCTAAGGTATATTAAAAGTTAATCAATTGGGAGCACTTAAAAAGAATGTTATCTTTATTCTTTAATTTTTTTGGAGACCAAACTGGCCATCAGAGTTAGATTTAATATAGTGCTGTGTAGATATATGCATTGTTGAGGGACTACTGGTAAATATAAGTTGTTATTGCTCTATTGATGGTGTCTACTTTTGGACAGAGGACTTGGAAGAAAGTAGGACTGCTATGGGAGGCTCATACAATGCCTGTAGTGTCTAATTAATCTCTTGTTTTATTACTCCACTCACTATATATAGTCAATACATGTATATTGACTATATATATAGTCAATGATTTATATATTGACTATCTAGCAATATAGTACTGGAGAGATAGGTTGATAGATTTGCTTCTACCTTAGCTGGAGGCTTAGCTTTGTGCTTTCGATGCATAGTTGCGGATCACGGGAGAAGAATTCTGACAGTTTTGTGCATAGTGTCTTATACGTAATGCTTTGATCAATAAGTGGTGGTGCCCCACCTAAGCAAAACTGTTTAAAAGAGGTTTCTTGCTTCAATAGGAGAAGCACTCTCTCTCTCTTCTCTCTCTCTTTTACATTCCTTCTTTTCTAACCTTGTATTTGTTTAATCTTATTGTGAATAATCTTCCTTTTCACAAAGTTGCCTAGCCTTTACTTCTATTGTGTCAGTTCTTGTTAATAGAAGAATGATTGTATAAACGAAGCGTGTGTGTGAACTTAGATGTACTCATTGGGGAGGCAGGGTGGAAAAGCAAACAAAATGAGACACAGCACTAGTTATTTCATCTGTGTGTGCTGTCACTGAGCAGAATCTTTCTAGCGACGTTTGCAAGATCTGTACTCTGTGTGTGCCTTGGAATGTGCAACAGCTAATTAGAGTGCATGAATATCCTACTGTGGACATTCATGTCAACAAATATATATCCTGTATATGGTTTTTTGCAGACTTTATAGGTTTGGTCTTCTAAAAGACTTAAGTCATAAACTATTTTCTTAAAGTTGGGGCATGGAAAAAGTGAATTTTTCAAGTCTCCTGCTGTTTCTCTACAACAATGTGGTGACCACAGTAGGCAAGAAGCTGCATGCTGAGATGTCAGAAGGGGAAAAGCCTTAATAAGATGTGTTATGCTGTGCTAAGGGTAACCTGAGATTCTCCAAGGGGGTGGATTCACCTGATCTAGTCTAGCCTGGATATTAATTGAGGCTGTGGGAGACTTGTGTTCAAGTACCTGCTTTGCCTTTTGCCCCAGGCGGCCTGGGGGACGTGTGCCACAGATTTTCTTTTTGGCACCATCCTCCCATGTAGCTGTACTGCCTGGAGCCCAGGCTTGAACCTGTCTCCTGAGTCCTGCCTGGAGTCAGCTGGTTCCACTGCCTGGATGAGTGCTGTCTGCATCATAATTATCCACTTCATACCATGGAAGTAGCTGTCTGTGTTGAAAAGCTCTTCCCCCTCCCCCCCCCCCCCCTTTTTTTTTTCCTGTCAAATCAGTGCTTTCCTTTGGAAGAGAACCTTTTTGTCAAAGAAGAAAACAAGCAAAACCTCCAGGTGAACCCTGGTCTGCACTTACTTGACATGTAAACCCTGAAAAGTGGTTTTATTGCTTTCATTCTCTGCTCTTCTGGGCTGTTTTGAGTAGCTTAGTAATATTACGAGCACCTACTTTCAGTCTCTTTTGTCCCACGAATCTGAATAACTTTCTCATTTAGCATAAACAGAAACAATGTAGTAAGAGGGAGAATACTAATTCTAGAATCTTTTAAAGATTACATATGGGTTGAGGTATTTTGTGGGGGTGAAAAAGGGAATTATTTTTCAAATGGTTAGCATCAACAGTAGAGTACTCTTACTTTACTGCTTTACAAGGAAGCTAAATAAGCAGAAACAACTTCTCACTTCACAGAACAGGAATTTCAGAAAAGTACTGCTGTGATCTAGCAATGTACTTCTGCTCTAATTTTTTTAAGAGACGCAAGGATCTTTGTCCCAGAGAAACATATGGATCAGATCCCCTGAATATTGGAGTGTGCATATGACTCCCTAGAGCAGAATGGCATCACTGACCAGGAGCCAACTAAATCCTCTTTATATTTAATATACAACAGCTAGAATTTGAACTTAGATCCTCTGATAACTATGTCAGAGCAGATGGTGCAGATAAGATGGGTAGCATTTCGTTTCACAGGTCCTAAGCAGATGTGTCACTGCATCAGTGTAGCAGCACATCACATACCAAAAATTCCCAGTATGCTGTTGAAAATAAACCTCTGGGAAAAAACTCTGACACAAATACAGGATAATTTCAAGTCCATTCCTTGTAGAATATTGAAATGTTGGTTTTGGTTTCAATTTCTGTAAGCTGCTTCCATATTTCTTCACCAAAATAATGTGAATAGTTGCTATAGGGCTTGAGAATCTTCAGGGGCAGATTCAGCTTAGATTCCTAAGTTTGGGTTACACTTAGGAAAAGAATAGCAGCACTAAAACATAACAGTACAAGGTGAAAATGGTGGCTCTTACAAACAAAATGGGGTTAACTTGATTTCAGTTTGCTAGGACTTCTGACCAATCGCACTGCTCTTCCTATATGTTACGTTCTTGTGCTGGTTTTGGCTGGGGTAGAGTTAATTTTCTTCACAGTAGCGAGTATGGGGCTATGTTTCAGACTTGTGCTGAAAATAGTGTTGGTAATACGGATATGTTCTCATTATTGCTGAGCAGCACTTGCACAGAGCCAAGGGTTTCTCTGCTCCGCACCCCACCCAACCAGCGTGGAGGCTGGGGAGGCACAAGAAGCTGAGAGGGGACACAGCCAGGACAGCTGAACCCAACTGACCAAAGGGATATTCCAAAATATATAGCATGCTCAGCATATAAACTAGGGGGAAAGCTGGCTGGGGCCAGTGCTGGGGAACTGGCTGGGAATCAGCTGGTTAGTGGTGAGCAATCATTTTTCATTTGCATCACTTGTCTGTCTTGGGTTTTATTTCTTTCTTCTTTTTTTTCCTTATTTTCATTACAATTTGTTATTTTATTTCAATTATTAACTCCTGGGTTAAGATAAGAACAGTTTTTCTCGCTTTTACCCTTTCAATTCTATTCCTCCATCCTGCTGCGGGGGGAGAGTGAGCGAGTGGCTGGGTGGTGCTAGTTGTCAGCTGTGGTTAAACCACAAGACTTTTTTTAATCCATCAGTCATCAAATATTATAAAATAATCTTGCAATTTTCTTATTTAAAATATGAGAAATGGCCAATTGTTAGAGCCACCCAACTGCTTTTGGTTTTGTAAATGTAGGGAGCAAGTCTCCAGAGTGGCAGTAGCTTCTAACATTGTCAGTGAGCAAAGAGTTACCAAATTTCCTTCTGCTAAATAATGGATCTAAAGAAAATTTTGTTGGCTTTGTAGTAAAGTTGCTAGGTCGCAGGTTTGATGAAAATAAAATCAATTGATAAAATGGGCCAGATTACCATGGAAGGCCAAATTTATGTAATCCATCCTGATTTAGAATGAATTGGAGCAAAGATAACAGAGAAAATATTTGGCATATCAGCCTTTTTCGTTTCATGTGGAATTGAATTTACAGTGATGAAATCCGGAAAGATGTGTCAATACCTTATAACTTTTTTGTGTATGATTTAAAAAAAAATACTTTTATGTCCGTAAATAATGGATGTAATTTATTGCCGTGTTTCTGTATTGTGGTAAAATCCACGGCATTTGCTTTAGCTTATGGTTTCTTTAACTTCTCTTGACCTCATTTCTTGTCTATTTTTCATACCCACCAACTTCCATAGGTGGTGAGATGCATTCTAAAATTGCATAGTGTCTCTTTCGCTAGGGCAACAGCTAGAGGGGCCCACACCTCTCAAATAAACCTCTTAAGATGAATAAAATTGTGCTCCTGGTCTACTCTGCAAACTTTTTTTTATCTGCTCCACACACAGGTGAACAGGTAACTCCTCTGTGTGTGTGAAAGAGTTAAAGCTTTCTAGCCGTTTCTCTGGTCAGAGTAGTTTTTGCCTGGAGTACAGTGGGCTGCTTGCATGAAAGGCTGGCTAGTCTACCTGAGCCTATCTGAGGGCAGCTATTGATTCTGTAATCCTCTCTGATGTTGGTAGTGCTCATGTGAACAACCTTGTTGACCTTTTCCTAGTTACTCTAAAAAGTATGACAAGGTATTGAGAAGAGAAGAACTAGCCTATTCATTTCAAAGAACCCATGGTTTGGGATTTACTTATTTAAGATTGAAGGAAGATTATAGGCTGTAGACTTAGATAAATTAGCAACCTGACCTACCTGGGCAAAATTTTGTCTGTGTATCTTCTACAGAATCAGGAAAAGTCACAGAAGGAACACCTGCAGTATGAAGGAGTGAAGGAAACCTGTGCCATGCACTTGGTAAACATGCCTGGGTTGCTACTTGGCCACCAGAAATCAAACACAGATGAAGTGTGGGTACGCTGAAATGTGTTTGAAACTTGAGTGAGAAGAATAAAGGGATATTTTCTGTTTCTATACTTCTTCAAAGGTGCATATAACCATTGGGATCTCATTATATTTGTATATAGGTACAGTTTTAAAAGATGGACATTGTAAACTTTTTGAATATCACATTTACAGAAAATATATTTTTATGAAATAGCCTTTGGTCATGGTCTTAACTACTCTCTCTTAACTGAAGTGTAAGACAATACCTGCTCTGGACTATCATGTGAGGTTAAAGAATTTATCCCTGATCTTATTCTCATGGGTAGTCACTGGATATGCTCATCTGTTTATAATATTATGTTAAATTGATTTGGGAATCACATTGGTTCAAAATATGCCTCTCCCAATACTGCTGTCTAGTTCTACCTTTGTGTTCTGGGGCAATTATTGTGAGGTCCATAAGATGTTAAATTTCTTAGAGAGAAGAGGAAGGGTTGGTTTTGTTGTTACATACCTGTACTAACTGGGCAGTCTGGGAATGCATTTAAAGGCAAATGCTGCTCCTACTCACTGTACAGGGATAGAACTGTTGTGTGTGCAGAAGCACATGATTTTGGGTGACTGCCTTTCCCCTTCACTCTGCGGAACCTGTCTTTGTGGAGGACTGGGTAGAGCTGCCCAAGGGTGTACCTGGAGCCTGTAGACTTGTTTCCCCCCCTCCTTGTGGTAGAATACTGTTTTGTCGGCGAAAATGCTTTGGATCTCATGCTACTACTGTTTATGCAAGTGAAAAAATTGGTCTTTTAAAAATCTGTAACTGTTTGCAAGCCTTGTCTGTGTACCCCAGAATGTTACTGCAAATTAGCAAAGGGACCGCAAAGCCATGAGTTTAGGAGCCTTGTGCACAGGGGAGCTTCCTTGATGTTTGTACGTGTCACTGCCCAATTGCTTCACCTTGTCAATCAGACTCAGTGTAGCCACTGGCTTCGTCGTAGGGGAGAGTTATGGTATGAAATGCCTATTGGAGCATTCCACAGGGAGCTCCTGGGCTTCATTTGTGCTCTACAGCTGCAAGATGGAGAGGGTCTAAAGAGGTCCTGAGGATGGCAGCTGCGTTGTTTTTTCCCCTGTTTAAATGGAATAGACTTTTCTAAAAATTGATACTGAAAGTGACAGAATACTATTCAAATTGCTACCTGGTTTGTTTTTTCCAATTACATCTCACTAAGAACTAACCAGTCTGAGAGAAAAAGAGTATTATAGATGGACTACTTAGTGTTTATATTTTTGATGTTAATATACAAGGAAGAACATGTATAAAGCTTTAGTTGGTCGTGCACTGTCTGCTTAGGAAACTTCATCACAATGTTTGTGACTGTTTTGTAATAATTATAAAGTTCTTCGTTAGTAGTTGCATTTTTACAATAATATATAAAATTGTCATATGAACATCATGAAGCCATCGTATGATCTTGTACAATGTTGGAAGATTCTCAGTTCTAAGTGATAACTGACCACTCATAAATTTATTTAAATAAACTTCAGAGGGAGCTCTCTTACTCTACATGTGGATTTAAATACCTTCTGTCCTCATAGTAACACTGTGATTTATCCCTAAAATAATTTTACATTAAAAGCTTCTAATTAGTGCATTTGTTAGCTTTCATTTACAATATCTGTTCATCCAGAATGCAAGGAGCCCTGTCCTTTAATGTGAAGTATGTAAGTCAGCACTTCAGCTGACTGGGGGTTGCAGGTGTTGCATGAATGATCATTTCAGATTCCGTGACATCCTGTCTGTTTGAAATAAACTTGGGGAAGCCAGCCTTGGCAAATGTCCTTGCATCTTGGCAGTATCAAGTTAAATAAAAAAAGAGTGTACATCTCATGGATATGGACTCTTTAGTGTGAATGGCCTTTGAAGATAAACATACCTAAAGACTGTTATCTCAAGCATTATAGTAAATCCTTGTTGATTTACTGGGAGGGAAAAGAAGAATGAACAAGTATGCAACGTCCTGGTATCCCTCAAAATAAGGCTGATTTAACTTGAAGATGTTACTCTTAAGGTTATTCCTATTGCTATTTAAATAGCCTCTTGGGTACTTTTATTTTCCTCTAATTACTTAAAAACTGAGGAGTCATTACACTGGTACAACAAAACACTCTTAAGCATCTGCTGAATCATCAGTTGTGGAATGCTTACTTATTTGAAGTGAAAAATAAAACTATATAAATTAAACACTGTACAAATTAACTTGATCTGTGTTAGGTTTTTTGCAATCTTTTTCCTTTCTCTGCTGTAAGTAGATTTTTACTTACTGAGGGTGTTCTTAGCATTCAACTTAGACGTGTAGTGTTAGCTCTGTATGAAATTCAAAGGTAGCGTGCAGATGAATGCTGGTATGCATGCAGAAATACTGGCTGTGCAGTGCCAGGGACTGGTGCACTACTCACAGACTCTAAAAAGGGGTGTTTGACACCTGGTGCATGGACAGAAGAAAGGTAGATTACACAGCAAAAGCTCCCATAAGATATGGAGCAAGGTCCTGATACTTCCAAGCCAGGGCATCTCATCTGCATAAGGCAGAATTATTTTTTTTAAAGGGACCCCCTGCTGACTTTTCTTGTTATCAAAAGCATGTTAAGTGAAAGTAGCACTAGTATGCTCAGCCTTGCAAAGCAGTGTTTGTCTGACACTACTATGGAATCAAAATCTAATTTCTTCCAGGGTGGGGGACAGATACCTAATTTGATCATTGCTGCATCTCATACTGTCATTCACAAATGAAATGTATTAAAAGAAAAAGCAGATGAAGTTACACACTAAGCAAAATAGTTATATTCATTAGGTTAATTCAATAAATCACTTATTTTTATGCTTTACTTTTTTCAGATTCATTCATGTTTTCCAATTTTAATACCTTCAAGAGTTCCTTCCCCTCAACTAGTGTGTCCAAGATCAATCCAAGAAAACACTTCTCTCACCTCACTTCAAGATCTGATATACCAAAAGATGGACTAACGCTAGTAGCTGAGTATATCATTGATTTATTTTTTGTTTTGAAAACTTGAAACCAAGCTAGATGGAAAGGACTGTTCTGAAGCACTGAAGGGTCCAGACAGTAAGACCAGAGGCTTAAACTGGCATACAACTAATAGTGAATTCAGAGGCAACTAGGCAACAAACTCCAAGGTAAGCAAAAATAACAATCTATTGATGTACCTCTGCATATTTCCACACATTTAACTGATGCTTGTTAAGGCTTGCTTATAATGTTCACTGTTAAGCATGAGAAATAACCTAACCATCAGAAAAAGTTTTTTGGAAGAGGTATTTTCTGTTTCTAAAGTGCTCACACATCACTTATGTAGCAAATATTCACTCAAATGTCTTTCTGGTTGCAATTTTATGCATATTTGTGTGGCTGTGAAAAAGGTTCTTAGTTTTGTTACTCTAAGTCTAGTTCTGTGGAAAATCTGTCTGCTGCTATGGGCTGCAGGTCATAATTTCCATGGTAACTGGCTCTGAGATCTTAACTCCCAACACATCAGAGGGCTGCCACAGTGAACTGTCAGATTGGCTCAACCTACTTGGCTACTAGAAGTTAACATGTCATACTTATAGTTGTGTGATTTTAAGAAAAGTTTTGATTCAGAAGGGAACACTTGCAAGGATCTCCTTAATTTCACTTTTTTTAAAAGCAGTTTGACAGTGTAACACTTAAACTAAGATATTTAATGCAACAGGTGGAGACTTTCTTTTCCAGCTTAATGAACCCTCTAAGCAACTATATATATATATACATATAATTTTATATTTTTTTTTAAATGACACAGAACTTGAGGACCTAGCTGTGTATGTTGTGCTGCACCAAGGTTTGGACTGTCTCCTAGCTATGAATGCCTTACGCTGTTATGTGAATGTAGAGTAAAACTGTTGAGTCTAATTTGGAACCAGGAGTATTAAAAAAAAAAAAGTAGAACATAGAGGAAAAATGGGCAACTTCCAGTTTTAGTTGTAGTTATGCTACCATAACACTGGACTAACATGGTGATAAATCAAGATCTCTAGAATCTTTCACTGATATCAAGCATCTATGTTTTATTGACTGTCTGATCTCTACCATTAGTCATAACTTGCTTTAATATTGGAATACAGTGCAGGGGTTTTCCACTGGAATATGACTGTAGGAAGGAAGCCACTTGGCTATGTTTGAGGCACAATGAAGCTACTTGAGCAAGTAAAACTTTTGTTTAACGGTTCTTTGAACTTGATTCTAAATATCTTGTATAACTAACATTCATCCAAAGCCCATCAGAGTCAACTAAAAGGGGATTGCAGGACTTAAGAGGGCTTTGAATTGGGTCCTAAGAGCTGGAAAAACAAGCTCCTTTTCTGCAAATATATTTGAAAACATTTCCACCAATTTTAGCATGTACTATGAGCACCTATGGCTACATGCTTATAGCACTGGGATTCAGTGACATGAGAAAGATGAAATATTTTAAAAGCCAGCAAAATGGAGATGAAAAAACGATTCTTGTACTGTGCGCAGTCAAGAATAGGTATGACTAAGGCAGTCAGAACCATTGCATGTCGTTTGGATTTAGCTGGTCAACACTTTAATGTCAGGTTTCCATAACTTTATAATAAATCATCTACTTTTTTCTGGTGTACGCTCACATTTCTGATAAATCATACTGCCTCATAACAAACTGAAAGATAGAAGCAGGTTGAACACAAATAGATAGGAAAACAATTTCTCAATTTTTCCTGCCCAAAACATTCTTGAGATAAAAATTGTAATTGAACACATTTCTCATTCCATTTATTTTAATGGGAAATTTTCTGCTAGGAAACTTGATGGAAACAGCATACAATCTTTGTTTTACACAGACCTTGTGTATTGGCACTGTTCCTTATAGAATGCCTAGATTTGATTAAGGATGGCAAAAATGCAAATTTTGTGAACTTTGCATGCTTTTATATATATGTAGATGTACACACAGGTTTCAGTGGTTAACTTGAGTTATTGGTTACACAGCTCTACTAAAGAGCAGAACTTTGGCATAATGGCATTGAATGTATCAAGAACAGAAAACCCCTTTCCATCTGTAAGTGATTATTCAGCAATGTTTTTGTTACTAATTAGTCCGATTGTATTTGCCCAGAAATGTCCTGTTGGCTTCAGGAACCACATTTAGGTTCCTGAAAGGACAAGTTCCAGTAAAAGTTCATTAATAATGGTCAGCCACACCAGGGGTTCACTCCTCACCCAGAGAGCACTTCCATAGAGTACAGAACTGCTGTCTAGTGTACATGGAAACTTACGTAGGAGAAAGTCTTTTTGCTAAATAATAAAAAAAAAAGCTATTGATAAACTAATAGCAAATGATTGTATACACCTTGTACTAAACCAGAGAAGTACATTTGGTTTTCCTATGCACTTTATTTTCAAATATGTGTTGATACTAGTAAAAATACTGGAACACAAGCAAAACACTTAAGAATGAAAAGCCTGGTCCTATTTTATGGTAATTGAGTGGGTAAGCAATTGATCTTCATGCACAGTGGGACTCAGTAAGTTGCTGATATTTTTCTGAAGAATCTGGAAGAAAATCATAAGCAGTAAATAAGCAACTTGTCCCCTTAATAAAATAGTAGGCTAAATATCCAAAATTCTAAAAAGTGCAGTAGTAATTCCAAGAGAACCCTTGTTTTTTGTAATCCAGTAGCATTTTTATCTGCTGTGCTCACCAAGAGCCTGAGCAAGGACTAAGCACCTGCAAGTGAAGCTAATAGGAAAGGTTCCAAGCAAAGCGGAAAGCGTCTAGGCTGCTTTCCTTTCTGTAGCTGTGAGAAATTGCTCAGTAGTAAGCGAGCACCCTAAAGTCGGCACAGTTTTGCTGATTTCCTCCTTCCCCCCCTTTACTGTCCGCACATCACAAGAACTGTATGCCAGGTTTGGGGGTGAAGGGAGGAAACTTCTGTCTGTAAGAAATGATGAAATAGATGAAAATAGCCCCTTGTAGAACACGAAGGGATGGTCGTGTTGGCTTTGAAATTGCGCATCTGCTCCTCTCCACACCGAGTTCGCTTCCCTCTCGAGAGGAAACTTGTATTTCGGGTTTTCAGCCGGAGAGCTGCTGGGGGGCAGGCACCTGCGGCGGCCCGGGGGGGCTCCTCTGCCGGGGCAGCCAGACGAGCCCGGTCGCCGCCCGGGAAGTCGCGGCCG